>CM076576.1:953322916-953687672 GCA_034641835.2 Pinus albicaulis | reverse complement strand
ACTTCTCTAGTATCTCCCGGGCATACTTGCCTTGAGACACAAACAGTTCACCTTCCCGCTGCTATATTTCCAATCCAAGGAAATAATGAAGGAGGCCCAAATCCTTCATCTCAAACTCCTTTTCAAGATCTGCCTTGCATGAGTGTATCAACTGCTTATCACCTGTTAGTATTAAATCATCAATATAAATAAAAATGATTAAAATCTTACCCTCCACCACAATTTAGTACAAGTTTTTATCCGCCTCACTCTTGGTGAAGCCAAGTCTAGTGAAATAGTTGTCGATTCGAGTGTACCAAGCACGTGGTGCTTGCTTAAGCCCATACAACGCTCTTTTGAGCCTGCACACATGCGACTTGAAGCTGAAGATCTCAAATCCTTCAAGCTGCTCAATGTACACCTCTTCCTCAATGATCCCATTAAGGAACTCAGACTTCACATCCATCTGATGAATGTGCCAACCCATCTGCGCTGAGAGAGAAAGGATGGTCCTTACGGAAGAATACCGTGCGACAAGTGCAAAGGTTTCTTCATAATCAATCCCCTCGATCTGTGAGAAGCCCCAAGCAACAAATCTTGCCTTATACTTCTCGACGCTCCCATCAGCAGCTTGTTTTACCTTGTAGATCCATCTTGATCCTACAACTGATTTTTCCACCGGCCTTGGAACAATCTCCCAAGCACTGTTTCTAACAATGGAGTCATACTCCTCCACCATGGAATCTACCCATGTGGGCTCCTACACTGCTTATTCAAAAGAAGATGGCTCTGTCACGATACACTTGCTCATAAGAGCCATGTATCCAGTAAATCGGTCAGGTGACTGGCTCTATCTGCACTGTGATGTAGGGACTCCTACATTCTGTGCTGCATCAAGCTTCAATCTCTGAGCTTCTGTGGTCCACTTTCTGTCTTGTCTAATGTTTGGTTCTGCATGAGTGGACTCCTCCACTCCATGAATCTCCTCCTGTGGCTAATCCACATCTAGAGGCTCATCTTTGGGAACAAGAAGTTCCTCCTATGCATGCAAGTGTAGCTCCCTCTCAAACGACAACTTCATGGATTTCACCTCATTGAATTTTATATCCCGTTGCACCACAATCATCTGACTGTTTGGAAAATACACATGATAATTATGGGGTGTTTCTGTGTACCCCACAAATATCCCAACTTTTACAGTCGGCTCCAGCTTCTTCCTGGCGTCCTTTGTTACATGAATGTAAAAAAATGAGCCGAAAATATTCAAATGAGAAATATCAGGCTTCTTACCAGTAAAATCTTCTTTAGGTGTACTCATGCCAAGTACTCTATGAGGACAACGGTTTTGCACATAAACCGCAGTGTTGCATGCTTCCGCCCACAAGTGCATCGGTAGGCCCTGGTCATGCAGCATCACTCGTGTAGCACCCATGATCGTTCTGTTCTTCCTCTCCGCGACCCCATTTTGCTGTGGGTTATGAGGCACTATGAGTTCTCTTCGAATTCATTCTTTGCTACAGAAGTCTTTGAATTCGCCCGAGATGTATTCACCACCATTATCGCTCCATAGAGCTTTCACTTGCTTCCCTGACTCCTTCTCCACAAATGATTTGAACTCACAGAACTTTGAGAATGTTTCGCTCTTCTTCTGCATGAAGAAGATCCAACATCTACAAGAATAGTCATAAAAAAATATAACATAATACTTGTGTTTTGCTATTGAAGCAACCGAGAAAGGTCCACACACGTTTGTGTGAATTCTCTCCAAGATCACCGAAGCACGATTCTCCTTCTCATGAAAGGTGGTCTTCACAAACTTACCCATAGTACATCCCTTGCACTGATCTGACTGCACAAGAGTACCCTTGGGAAGTCCAGTAGAAATCTGCAGCAAAACCTTCAAAGCGCCATGGTGAAGATGGCCCAATCTCCTGTGCCATAATTCTCCCTCATCCTAGCTCACCACTTCTTCTGCTTTGCCCACCATTGCAGCGCAACCATCTACCTATAGCTTGTAGAGATTATTAATTCGAACCCCTATCTTCTTGGTTTGACCCGTTGTTTTATGTCTAAGGAAGGCTTTTCCCTCACTGAAAACAACATCATACCCTTTGTCTTCCAACATTGCGACCGAGACCAAGTTCTTCTTTAGACCTAGAACATGCATAACACCTTCAACAAGAATGGATTATCGGACTCCCTCTCAAAGGTAATGGTCCCAATGCTGGTCACACCATATCGACGATCTCTATATGCATTTGGAGGTCCTTCTCCTCCAAGTCACTATACAACTCCTTGTCTCTCGTCATATGGAAAGATGCACCACTATCAAGATACCACACCGATCCCATGTAGCTTGAAACCAAGCATGTGATCAAAGAGAAATCAAGTTCAAATTGCGAGGCTAAGGCCTCTCCAGCTGCCTTCTTGTTCTTCTTCTTCTATGAGCAGTTAGTGGCGAAATGCCCATGTTCGTGACAGTGAAAACACTTCACCTTGGAAAAATCCTGCTTCTTGCCTTTAGCATCGGATTTTGAAGGAAATTTCTTCCCCTTCCCTTTCCTTGATTTGGCAGCCAAAGCGTAATTCTCTTCATCTTGATTCTTCGATGAAGAGCCATCCCTGGTACCCCGCCTTATCTCCTCCTGCACAAGATCCGACCAAAGTCGCTCCCATCCCGGCAGTTTCTCCCGTCCATTGACAGATTCTTCGTAGCTATGCCAACTCTTCGGAAGCCCAAGGAGAGCCAAGCTCGCCAAGTCTTCATCATCAAAAGTAACCCCCACACTTCCCAGTTCATCCTTGCAGTGGACAAACTTCGTGAGGTATTTTGGAATACTGTCGCCCTTCTCCATTTTTATTTTTCTGAGCTTGTCTTTAAGCACCAACTTCCTCTGGTCACTTCTGATTTGGAAAAAAATCTGTCAAAGTCTTCCACATTAAGAATAGAGTGGCTTTCCCGTGAAGGCTAGACACAATATGGTCCTTCACACCTTCCAACATAATTCTTCTTGTCTTTGTTGTCTATTTTCCATCGTCGAATAATGCGGCATCGTACAGATCTCGCTTAGGAACATCGCTATCGATGAACTCCTTGATCCATTATCCTCGGCTACCGCCTCAATCCTATCCTTCCAGGCTATGTAATTCGAGCTCCCATCAAGGGCATACTCCAATCGCAACTCATTGAAAGCCATTTCAATGTATACTCAACTTCTACACCAAGAATCTTCTGTAGCAAATTCAAATTGTCCACCAACACAAACTCACTTTACAATTGCAATCTTCAATCAACAATGCTCTGATACCATGTAGAAATTATATGCACTAAGCATGCATATGTCCTAGATCCACCTCATCTCACACTATTTAACTTTATGCAAGATACTGAATCATTCCACTTGTTAATATTTTGTGGAAAATTAATTGCACACACATGTAAAGCATAAATAAAAATAATCACACATAACATTATTGTTTTTAACTGAGAAACCCTGAAGCTGAAAACCCCATCTGTATATTATGTATCATGAAATCATATGAAAATCCTCATACAAAGCTTATCAAGCTCTGAGTACAATACAATCATCATACACTAATCAGGAACAATCTTGCAAATCCATGCACCGATCTCTACCTCCTACTAGCCTGCCTCCAATGTGCAATCCCTGCTGAAGAATAGCTCTGAATGAATTCAAATTACCCTTACCTTGTTGCGTAATCCTTCTTCCGAAGAATAGCTGCGAATGAATTCGGTACCTGCCTTCGTACATCACGATCCTCATTGCCAACTCGTGTGTGTGGTGCAATCAATGCATCACTATAGTCACAACGGATAAGTCCATCTTGCCCTTTCACCTATCTCTCCACTAGGTCTCCGCTGGGCCACTTCGCCTGCTAGGTTAACTGTTGTATTGTTCAGTTGTTTAATGATTTATTATTTGTGAATTAATTAACTAATTAATTCACTCCACTCTCACTAGTGTATCATTCAGTTAGACTAGATACAACTAGCTCAACTAAGTCTAACTGAGTTAAATTGAATACAACTCCATGAACTACTCTTCCAACTCTGTCAGAACTTTTCTACTTCAGTTCTAACTGAGTTCTCCATGCATGAACCACCAATAAACCCTAGGAATTGCGTAATTCCTTCAGCCCACTGATTTTCCAAATCTGTGCACTGAATTAAGTGCTGCAAGAGAATAAGTTGTTGTTTATTATCGGATTATTATTAAGAGCTAATAATAATCGACACTTCTATTTTTAGATCGACGATCTATAAATAGACTTCACCCAATATTCTAAAAATAGAATTTCATCTATTTTTCCAGCTTGACCAACCATCCACAAATAGCATCCTGCAACTTCTGAATATGATCACCATGTCTAAAATTAGACTTGTGCCAAAAATAGCCCGCGGGCCCACTTAGTGAAGGCGACTCTTTTCACTAACCTCATCATCTTGTTGAATCTCAATAAAAAGTTGAGTAAATTTGACATCATATAATATTAAAATTGTTTATGATTATAAAGTAAAAAAACATTTAAGATTTTTTTAACTAAAATCAGGTAATTAAGGATATGTATATATATATATTTGAATGGAAGAAATTTGATAAGCATTAACAGCAAAAAAATCGGAAAGAGTATGTATGTAGTTACAAACTGTTACAATTAATTAATTAAAGGTAAATTTAGTGTTATTTAAGAAATGAGAATTATGAACATTCATCATTATTGCTAAGATACATTTTATTAAGTAAACATTTAAAAGAATAATGGTTATAAAAATTTAAAAAAAATATTAAATAATTAGTTCAGATCTATATTATTTATGAAAGAGAACAATTCTCTTTTCACTCTAAAAGAGCTTTGCATACCAAGACATTTGATCCCTCTTGGCTCTTGGTAGATCCACAGTTAATATCTATCTAGGCCATCTTAATTTCCTTTTTTCCTTTTTTTTATAGTGTTTTTTATCCATGCAATTTAAATTGATTGGCTTTTGTGGAGTTTAATTTTATGATATAAATTTTATTTAAATCTAACAAATTTTTAATAACATCGTTTTAACTTAAAAGTCACCAAAACCTACATAGTTATCTTAATTTCCCCCGTTAATAAACTACATTCCACATGAATACCATGGGTCAATACCATTGGCTGGGGTTATAGTTTATTATTATTTTATTTCACTATTTTTATTTTTTTTTATTCTATTTTTTATTGTTCATTACATTATGTCATTCTTTTTATTTTTATTTTTGTGTAATTTGACATAGTGAAAATGTTAAACATGACATAACAACATTTCTATCATACTTTGTTGGAGAGCATCCTGACACAAAAATGTAATATTTAAATACATAAATAGTTATTTTCCTTTTTAATAGTGTTTTTTATCCATTTAATTTAAATTAATTGGCTTGTGTGGAGTTTAATTTTATGATATAAATTTTATTTAAATCTAACAGGTTTTTAATAACATCGTTTTAACTTAAAAGTCACCAAAACCTAAATACTTATCTTAATTTCCCCCTTTAAATAAACTACATTCCACATAAATACCATGGTTCAATACCATGGGCTGTTTTTATAGTTTATTATTATTTTTATTTTAAATAATTATTATTATTTTTTAATAGTGTTTTAATCCATTTAATTTAAATTAATTGGCTTGTGTGGAGTTTAATTTTATGATATAAATTTTATTTAAATCTAACATTTTTTTAATAACATCATTTTAACTTAAAAGTCACAAAAACCTAAATACTTATCTTAATTTTCCCCTTTAAATAAACTACATTCCATATAAATACCATGGGTTTGTATAGTTTATTATTATTTTATTTTATTATTTTTATTTTAAATAATTATTTTCCTTTTTAATAGTGTTTTTTATCCGTTTAATTTAAATTAATTTGCTTGTGTGGAGTTTAATTTTATGATATAAATTTTATTTAAATCTAACAAATTTTTAATAACATCATTTTGACTTAAAAGTCACTGAAACCTAATTGGTTATCTTAATTTCTCAAACTATATTCCACATGAATACCATAGGTCAATACCATGGGTTGTTTTTATACTTTATTATTATTTTATTTTATTATTTTTATTTTTTATTATATTTTGACATAGTTAAAGTGTTCATTACATTATGTCATTCTTTTAATTTAATTTACTTTTATTTTTATTTTTTTATGTAATTTGACATAGTCAAAATGTTAAACATGACATAACAACATTTCTATCATACTTAATACTTATTAAAAAAGAAAAAAGAAAAAAACACTAACATTATAAAAAACATATATAAAACTATTTACTTGTGGATTTAATGGCCTAAAACATTTCAATCGTCTAACATTTGATCCAATGGCTCAGACATGGACACATTGGCAGCTAGGGGAGTTGTTTTCAAATAAGAACGCCTTAAAGCGTAATAAAATAAAAAACATAAAATTAATCATTATACTTATAATGAATTATTATTAATAATTAAATCAACCTAGATTTGTTTTAATTCTCGATCTATACAACACTAATATTTTTTAGAATAAAAAATATTAAAATAAATATAATTTAGCTATAATTAACTCCAGTTAAAAAAAAAATCTTAAGTAAACTCTTCACAAATTCCAAAAATAAATATTCCTCCAGTTTTGACACATTACAACCATTATTGTTATTTCTTAACGTAATTTTAAATATATTTATTTGCTAGATTTCTCGTACAGACAAAATGGGTGTTATAAAACGAGTTGTCTTTAGTGCTATTTTTTGAAAGCTTTTTTCAGTGGATTTTTCCCGTCTAATTTCTCTAAATTCTGCCAGAAATTCATTAAAAACATAAGTTTGATGAGTAATCTTGCACAATCAAAGTGTCATAGAGGTTTTTAGAGTGTTGAATCTATATATACACTTAAAAAACTAATTTAAATAACAGAAATCAAAATTTCACTTCAATTTTTTTTACCAGATTCGAGCACAAAAAAACTCCAAAACATCCCACTAAAGACAACTCCGTTAATAGAATTTTAAAAACGTTGAACTTAAACTTAAATACTTAAATTTCTAACAATAGTTAAAATAGTTATGATGGCATTCGAAAGTCTTGAAATAATAATTAATGGATATATAGAACTCTTTATTAATGGGAAGCAAAGACAAAAAAACCATTATCTGAGATATCATGTTCCCTAGGTAGGGCGTTACTCTAGAGAAAACTAGGTATCACGATCCTCAAGTGCTTTTCCCTCATATAGCACCAATTGTTTATTCAACAAATAGAACAAATATTCAAACTCAGTATCTGTTTATAAAGTGGGTCCGACAATGCTAATCAACATCTCCCACTCGGGGGTGGTGATAAACTATTTAACCTTATATTTGGTTAATATATGAATTATATATAGGGGAGACTAAAGTGAAAGCAAATTTCTCCCTTCTCAAAATATCAGGGTATTCTAATTTTTAAACTATTTATTTTAATTATTAGTGTTGTACAGGAATTCACTAACATTAAAATTATATATATATATATAACAAATTTATAATTATATATATAAAATAGCAGGATTTTATTTATTTATATAGAAAGAATTGTTTTTAGTGTGATTTTTTGAAAGTTTTTCTGTTGGATTTTTTTGGTCTAATTTCTTTAAAATTTGGCAAGAATTTATTGAAAACATAAATTTGATGGGTAATTTACGCAATCTAAGTGTCTTAGGGGTTTTTTAGGGTGTTGAATCTATATTTACAATAAAAAACTAATTTAAATAACAAAAACCAAGATTTTACCTCAATTTTTTTCACTCTAGCACTAGAAACTCCAAAAAAATCACAATAAAGACTACTCCATATATAAATAACAAATGTATATATATATAATAGCATATTTGTGATTTTTTATAATAGTTGGAAGGATAAAATCTGACGTTATAAAACATGTTTTCTATACCACCAATATAAAATAACATAAAAACCATAATTAACAATTAGTTTCTCAACGGATATTTCCAGAGAATGATAATATTTTAATTTTATTTTTGAACTTTGATTGACTTAGAGAACTTTACTCTTATTCCGTCATCATGAGTTTCGTTGGCATCTTACATTTGCTTTCTCGCTCGGTCCCGAATCTGTCGACTGTTGTAGGTTGAGTCCTGATCACCCAGTGGAGATGTATATTTTAACTTTATAAATAAAAAAATAACGGATGCAATAAATTATTTTTTAATGTTCACATGCCCTCATCTATGGATCGTGATTATAGTATTTTTGGCAGATTTCATCTCTAGATGGTTATTAACTTATTATAATACTTTGGCAAAATTTGCAAAGTTATTTCAACAATTTTCCAAAAGGTTAACGCAAATTTTCAATGTTGACGTTAAGACATATTTCAATGTTCACTGTAATTTTTGACAGTTTTCAAAAAATTACGAGCAATATTCATGTGATGTCACGATATTTTGGTTAAATTTTAAATAATAATATATACATTAAAATTATATATTAATGTAAAATAGAATTTAGTCTTCTGCGCTCTGCAAGCTTAGGGTTGCTGGGTGCCCTCGCGCGTCACTTTGGCTGCTGCGCCCCTGCGCACAGCCCCGCTCCTTCCCATCTCTGCTCATGGAGCCCAGCGAGGGTTATGTCCCCCCTTCTGATCCGCCTCCGGAGGTCTTAGCCTTCAGATCCCTGATTGCAGTTGAGCCGAAGCGCCCTCCCTCAGCGATTCAATAGAAATTCATCAAGAAAATGGACACAATTCCATCAGTCGCCCTGCGTGAGGAGGAAACATGTAAAGCGGCTCTGAACCTGGCTGAGAGAGGTCTCATAGGCTAGTTCACGGGCCTTTGGCCCTCCCCCAAGTTAGTGGATGAATGGACCCAAAGAAACTGGAAACCTCTGACCAAAGAAGGAGTCAAGAGCTATTTTGTTGGCAAAGGATACTTCGTTTTTGTGTTTGAAAACCCGGAAGACAGAAGTTTAATTTTCAGAAATGGCTCTTACTTTATGGGACCGCAGGGTTTGTATTTAAACAAATGGTCTCCAGACTTCGATCCCTCCCAGGATGTCCCATCTGCTGTGCCGGTATGGGTGAGACTTCCTCATTTGCCTCTCCATTGCTGGAACCAAAAATCTCTGCAGATCATTGGGAACGTGCTGGGAAAATACATAGATCAAGCGGTCAGAAAAGATCTGTACTCTTGCGCTCACATCTGCGTTGAAGTGGATCTTGAAGAGGGCTTGTCGGAAGCAATCAAGCTCATTGTTGCTGGATGGACGCATGTTCAAGAACTGGACTATGAACAACTCCCCTTCAAATGCAGACACTGCCATGGCCATGGACACTTTGCAAAGCACTGCAAGAAAAAGGCAGAGGAGAAAATAGACAAACAAAACGGGGACCAATGGACTCTAGTCCAGAAATCAGCACATCCAAAGAAAGGTGCTGGCAGAGGTAATACGAGAGGAGCCGGAAACAATTCCAAGTCTAATCAGGAAAAGGAAGCAATCCCAAACAGAACAGAAGGTGCCCAGATTAATCCTTCAAAATCAGCGCAGGAAAACGTGGAACAAGCAGAAGACACTCCTCCAAGCAAAGAGGAAGGGATAGCTATCCAGATCGAAGCTACCCAAGGCAGCCCCTCCAACCCCACTTATGCTGAAGTTGCAAAGAAAAAAGCAGTAGAAAGCTCAGACTCCTCGGAGGACGAAATCTATGAGCGTCCTTTAAAAAGAGTTGGAAGGAAATCTCGTAAAGAAATAAGGGAAGAGGAGGCTGAAAGGCTCAAGACACAAGGAAGTCAGTCCACAATAGAAATGTCTATTGGAAGAAATACCAGACCAAGTAAATAATGAAGCTCGTCTCTTGGAATTGCAGAGGACTGGGGAATCCCTCAAAAATAGATGCAGTTAAGGACCTCTTGAACACAGAACCCTCAGATATCCTCTTGCTCCAAGAGACTAAGATAGAAGGACAAGCTCTGCTAGATATCAGCAAGTCAAAATGGAAAAAAAGTTCAGGTAAAGTAGTCAGCGCAAGGGGCTCTTCTGGAGGGCTGGCAACCCTCTAGACTGAAGCCAAATACCAGCTGAACAAATCTCATGAAACTCAACATTGGATCTTCACGGAACTAACCCATTTTGTAAGTAAGTTGACTATCTCTCTTTTCAATCTTTATGTTCCTGTCAATTACACTGAAAAACGAGAATGCTGGAATTCTCTTTCAACTTTTCTAGAGCAATTTTCTCCCAACAACATCATCTTAGCTGGGGACCTTAATATTGTTCTGAAAGCAAAAGAGAAGAGGGGAGGCTCCAGTTCCAAAGATCCCTTGGTGGCCTATGTGGATGAGCTCACCCAACTATGGGATCTATTAGATTTCATCCCTGTCTGAGGTCTCTTCACTTGGTCCAACAATCGAACTGGGGCTGATCATATTTCTGCTCGCCTGGATCACTTTCTGGTGCAAAGTTCCCTTATGATGAACAAAAAGATCATCATCTCTAAAATTCTGCCCAAGCTGACTTCAGACCACAAGCCAATTCAGCTCCTCCTGGAAGATGAAGAGGATCTGGGCCCCATTCCTTTCTGATTCTACCCTCTCTGGATAGAGAGAGAGGGCTTCTCTGAGACTATGAACGCTGCGTGGGCCATACCCATCACAGGTTCTTCAAGTTATGTCTAGGAGCAAAAGCTGAAAGCCACCAAAAAAGTGTTGAAGGACTGGATTAAGAAACCAACCCCTACTCCAACCAGCCAAAGAAAATATGCAGTGCAGGTGTTGCAGACCCTGCAAACTGATATGGAAAGAAAAAACATTACTGTAGAGCTGTTGGAAAAGGAAACAAAAGCTCAATGTGCTGCATATCAATCCTTCAGATTTGAAGAAGAATGTTGGAGATTAAAATCCAGAAGTCTGTGGCTAAAGGCAGGGGACCGGAATACCTCCTTTTTCCACCGACAGTATAGAGCTAGACTGTCCAGGAATCATATAGCAGAAATCAAAACTTTGGAGGGCCAAGTTTGCAAAGGGTTTAGACAGGTCAAAGAAGCTGCCGAAACTCATTTCAGGAACCTATACAGTGAGGAAACCCAAGGTGATGACGAGGAAGTAACTGAATTTCTTTCTCATATCCCTTCTCTCATCTCCCCTGAAGACAATGCAGACCTATGCAAACCTGTAACTAAGGAAGAAATTATCAAGGTTATATGGTCCATGGAAGCAGACAAGGCCCCTGGGCCTGATGGATTTACAATCCATTTCTTCAAGGCTTGTTGGGAAATTATCAAATTCGATCTTCAAAAAATGATAAGAGGCTTCATGAAAAAAGCTAAAATAGGTGGAGGAACCAACTCCACCTACTTAGCCTTGATTCCCAAAGACACCAATCCGAAAACTTTTGCAAGATTTAGGCCCATATCGCTGTGTAACGCTTCTTATAAAATCCTGGCCAAACTCTTAGCAAACCGAATCAAGCCTCTGCTTTCAAGACTAATCTCCAGTTCTCAAGGCGGATTCGTGGAAGGCAGGCACATTCTGGACAATGTCATTCAAGTGCAGGAGACTATTCACTCAAGCAAGCAGCGAAAAGAGAAAGGTATGCTGATAAAATTAGATATGGCGAATGCCTTTGACAGAGTCAATCGCTCCTTTCTAAGCAAAGTTCTTTTCTCCTTTGGCTTTTCTTCTCATTTTGTTAATCTCATAAAAGTCTGCATTGACAACCCGTGGATTTCCCCTCTTATCAATGGTCGTCCTACAAATTTTTTCCAAGCTAGGAGAGGCATCAGGCAGGGATGCCCTCTCTCCCCCTTTCTGTACATCTTAATGGCAGATTCTCTCAGTCGAAAACTTGCAGCAGAAAGAATGGCAGGTATCCTATCGGGCCTCAAACCCACCAATGGTGTTGACCCTCTGAATCACGCCCTCTTCGCTGATGACTCCCTTCTCTTGGGAGGAGCATCTATCAGAATAGCTAAAGCTTTCGACTCTGTCCTTAGAAGCTATTGCAGAGTTTCAGGAGCTTTAGTCAATGACAACAAAAGTGAAGTCTTCAGTTGGAATATAGACCAGCAAGAGCTCAGCAACATAGCAAATCTTCTCGGCTTCAAAGGACATGCACAATGGGACAGGATTAAGTATCTTGGCCTCCCCATCACTTCAGGTGTGAATAAGAGGTCACTTTGGAGTGAAATTATCAACAAAATCAAATCTAAAATTGCAGCGTGGGGAGGTTACTGGCTAACTAAAGGTGGCAAAGTCATCCTAATAAAGTCTCAGCTGGCTGCCCTACCTATCTATCAAGCAGCATTCCTGCTTGCCCCTAAAAACATTATGGAGCAGATATCTTCTCTTCTCAGAGATTTCCTATGGCAAGGTGGGAGGGGCAATGAAAAGAAAATGCACCTGGTTAATTGGGATCTGATCAAAAAGCCAATTGCAGAGGGTGGATTGCAAATTCGAGACCCCACTCTTGTAAACATCGCATTAGGAGGTAAAATCCTGTGGAAGATGATTCAAGAGCCAACTCACCCTGTTAGTGTTACCTTGAGGACAAAATACACAAATAATCAATCTTTTAGAAATCTGCAACTGGGCAACACTGCCAGCAGCACGCAGGTATGGAGACTCTGCAGCAAAAGCAGTAAATTCTTCAAAAAAATCGTGTACAGGATACCAGGTAATGGCAAACGAACTCATCTTTGGCTTGACAGCATTATGGGGCATGATCCCTTGTCTGACAACGAGGAGATCTCTGAGTTGAGAAACTGGCTCGAAAGAGCAGGCATACATAACATATATGATCTTTCGACCTGGGATCAGCGCGGTGATTGGGCCGGCTGGGACTTCCACGGTGCCCCTGCCCAGCTTATCCCACAACAAAATCTGCTAGTCGAACTGCTGGAGGAGGCAGCTCCGATCAATCGCACCATGAAAGATCGTTGGGGTTGGGGCCAAACAGGGGATTACTCTACTGCAGAGGGTTACAGAGTGTTACAGGCTTCAAGGAACAGCAGCAAAAACCCTGTCTTTTGGAAAAATGTCTGGGAGCCATTAGCTCTCCCAAAAGTAAATTTCTTCTTCTGGACTCTGGTCCATAATAAGCTTCTAACCGGAGATAATCTTGTGAAAAGAAAAATAGCAGGGCCTCACAGATGTGTATTATGCAGAAGCAACCTAGAAACAACTCAACATTTATTTGTGGATTGTCTTTACGCCAAGGAGGTTTGGGATCTCATTCTACAGGATTTTCAGATTGCCACTCCCTCTTAGATTTATGTCACGGATCTTTTTGCTGCATGGAGCCACCTATACCCTTATCGAATTCCACACAAGTCATTCTGGCGCAAAGTTTGGAACACTCTCCCCAAATTTGTTTGTTGGCAGATCTGGTTGGCCTGCAATCAGATGATTTTCAAAGACCTGAATCACACTCCGCTGCAAGTTGCTGCAAAAGCCAAGTCCTTCCTCTTGGAAGCGGCCCAACAACAGTTCTTTAAAGAGGATCCTCTGCTCCTGCCTGAAGAAAAGAGGTGGCTTGGCCCCCTTGAACCTTACCATCGTAAGTACCTCCTCTCCCCCCAAAATGCTAACCCAGACTGGCGAAAGAGAGATCCAGATGATATATTCTAAAACTGGTGGCGCTCCCAAAAGTTATACACAATATTTTTTGATGGGGCGTCCAAAGGGAACCCCGGTGCTTTCGGTGCTGGTGGGGTCATATTCTCCCCGGATGGGTCTTCGAGAGACTCCTTCTACTGGGGTCTAGGCCAGAAGTCCAATTATCAAGCTGAGATTCTCGGGCTCCTCAAAGCTTGTCAAATAGCAAGAGACAAAGGGGTCAAAGATCTCCAAGTATTTGGCGATTCTGAAATACTAATAAAAAAATTAAATTCAGAAGAGCTTTTCAAAAATTTTGGTCTCAACAGAATCTTGGGCAGATTGAAAAGAGTCCTACTAGACTTTGCATCCTACAAGTTTTATCACATCCTCAGAAATTCTAACAGTGAAGCAGATCGGATGGCGAACAAAGGGTGCTCTCTTTCGAAAGGGCTGCTAATTTTAAATGAGGAAAGCTCCTTTGAAACTCCTTGAATATGTCAAATTCCAAAAACAGCTCTTGCTGGACAACAATTTTGTAATAGGGGTCGCTTCGGCAAAGACCCACTCTCTCTTCTTCATATAAATAAAAATCATACTCGTTACATTTAAAAAAAAAAAATTATATATTAATGTAGGTTAATACTAAATAAGTTTGTTCTATTTATTTTTGTTGATTGAAACTTAGAAAGTACTTAGTTTATATTTTAATTTAATTATAATTAATTTTAATTGAAAAAATAAAGTTGAGAAATGAAAAGATTCATATAAAATATAAATTTTATTTATATAATTTAAATATTTAAATAAAAATATGTAAATTTATAATTAAATTTACTAATATGAAATCAAAATTTTATTTATATAAATTGAATATTTAAATTAAAATATGTAAATTTATAATTAAATCAATAATATGAAATTAAAATATAAGGAAATTGATAAATATAACCATTGAGAAAGAGAAACAAAAATGCATAATTCATTAATTATCACACTACTATAGATTTTACACTTTTAAAACCTTTGTAGTCCCTAGGATAGCTATATGTTTCCACCTATATGCCCTTTAAAAGACCAAACGGTTTTACAATCAAATTCTTCAACATCTTCAAATTCTTACATGAATTCCAAACTCTTAAGCATCTTCAAATTCTTACATGATTTTTGAACAACACACTCTTGACTTGACTTGAGTTGAGTTCGTCCTCCGATGCTATTTTATTGACTTGAGTTTCTTTGTTGATAGGATGTTACCTACGTACCCTTCATGGATGGTGGGATTTGTATTCTTTTAATAATAAATCGCTGCAATGTCTATCACATCAAATCATGGTAAGCAAATTAATTTGTTGCTAATCACATCGTTAACATTGTATTTCACCATGTCATACTCATTCCTAAATGTAACTTCCTATTAGAGCTTTATAATTTCAACGTAAAATCTTATTTTAAAATTTTTGTTATCATCATTTTTTTTCTTTATTATTTTTAAAGTTTACTTTTAAAAATAAGGATGTGTTATCTGATGATGATATGAAGCTTGTGAATGCTAACCTCACCTTCATAGATGTTGACAAGTAAATCTCCTATGTACTGGGATGCTTCGTGTGTGCCATGGACCCGCTTCACAGATAATGCAATCATGAATTATCTTGCTATTTTAATTGTAATTTTTATTAATATAAAGTTGGATGTCTTTTGGATTAATCACATTATTAAGATGCCTTTATCGTTTTTTGCTCCAATTTAACTATATCTAAGCTAAGCTAGAGTAGCTAATATGTAGTCATTGTTCAAATGTGGGAGCTAGTTCATGTATTTCAAAGTTCAGTAATTAAAATAAGCGGCAAGGAACACTAGCTATGTGGCCTTGTTTAATTTAAGAGGTTTGTATTTATTTTTTAAATATTAGTGTATGAAAAGTTAAGATGAATTATTTTAATATATTTGGATGTGTAGTATATCATTGATTTTGTCAAGAGTAGCTAAGTGCATCTATATCTATAACTTAGTACGTTAGACATATGATCATTGATTTCTATTAATATCTAAAAAACAAAATTACATCGGAATTTTTTTGGAGCACAGTGTTGACTTGGTCAAAAGACCAATAACTTTACTGAAAACAAAACAAAAGAGCAACCACCCAAGTGTGTACCAGGTGTGACATACAAAGAAATCAAACGCCAGAGGTGTTCAAAGGTTTTTCTTTCTTTCCCTTTCTCCTACAAACATTTACCCATCCTATAATTTTACCAGTTACATCTGAACATAACATGCCATATCCTCATCTTTCAAAGAAAGCTCCATCGTTCCTGCCTCCTCAGAGTACGGGGCATCCTTGTCACTTTCTAAAGGATCAGACTCATGAGATTTTTTTTTTCCTAGTAGTTGTAGCCACAATTAGTGCTGATGAACTTGCCCGAGAATTTTTTTCTATTGAAGCCAAAGACGTGTCAACAATGGGTTGCACAAGATCTTGGGAAGTTTAAGAATTAGGACGTGTATTTTCCTTCTAAGGGTTATATTTCTTAAGACCTGCCATGTTCTTTCCATTTTAAGCTACCTTCAGATCACACCATCCACAGTTGGGTTTTCGCGGCTCCGAGGATCCTGACAGTCCTTCAGGGCATACATTCTGAAGATGCTAGGGTTGTTGACAATTTCTGCATCTAAAAGCCATGTTTTCAAAGTCTAGAGGTTGATGAAGTTCCTTTCCATCCCAATTTAGGACGATTTAATTTGAGAGACATGCACTTAAATCCATTTCAACACATATTTGGATGAAAGAGATGAACCCACTAGTTATTATCACACTATCTATTTTAACAAATTGTCCAATAGCATTTCCAATAGCCTTAAGGAATTTTGTTCTAATTTGCTGAAGGGGAAGGTTTGGGAGTCTTACCCAAACCAAAGTGGCCAAAGTTTTCATGGAGAGTGTGGCTGAATTGAGAGTCCCACGCGACCCAAAAACCAAGGGCCCTCATCAAAAACCCTTTAAGGGTCCTCCAAATCCCTGAATATGATTAGAAAACAACTTTAGAATCAAATAAAAAATCTATGTTCTTCGTCCAGTTCTGAAAAAACCACCCCTCAAGGACGAAAGTCGAGGGCCAGAATCTGTTAAACGGAAAATGAATGCATGCTTAGTATAATGAATAATATTTAACATGGTGATGATATGATTCATCTGGATCATTGGAGATTCTGATGAATGTTCAACCACAAAGGTTGGGCCCACAAGTGCCTTCTAGGGTTGGGAGCTAGAGCCTGCATTGGGAGCTTCTTTAAATGACCAGGCCTTTGAGGTAGAGGATGCCCCAAATCCTTTGGTACCTCCTTTCAATGTGACAATGAGGGAGACAAAGGCATCCTTCTTAATGCCATAATCCCTCAAAGAATTTTCCAAGTTTAATTGGCTGCCCTCATAGAGGATTCTCGTACTCCCCTCTGGGTTACCTGTTAAGTGAAATATTTTGTTTGCAAGTGAAGATAAAACCTCATGTTCATAGACCCTAAGGAAAAAACATTTTCCAGATATGGTTTTAACAAATTTTGGGAATTTCTTATCGTCAAAAGCATCAAGACCATCCTGCGACTGAATGACATAAGAATAAGGAACCAAAGGTATCCTCTTAGGAAGCTGCTTAGAAATTCCATCAATCACTATACGAGAGTGAGTACTGGCGTCATGTAGAGGTGCGACGGAGGCTTGGAGGGCCTCTCTATTCTCTGCAAGGATGATGCCATTAGTGCAGGTCTCTATTTGTCTTTGGAAAGGAACTATGTAACCCTATTGTGAGGCTTTGCAACGAAGAAATAATAGGAAGCGGGGGGCTATGGAGACTGTTAGAGTCAACCTTTGCAGCCTTCCTCCAGTGATCAAACATGCTCTTACAAAGTGATTTTAAGGTGTCAAGGTCAAATTTTGTCATTTCAATGAGTCTTCAAGCAAAATTTGGTCACTAGGCATTAGGTCTAGGGTTTGTTTTCACTTTTTTCAAAGTTGTCCAAATGTCGGTCCATGTCACCATTCAGCTGAGTGTACCATCATTCAGAGGGTTGTCATCATCATGTCAAGTTCCATTGGGTCATTTTACAGCTTGTTCATGCTTCAGTTGTGCCTAGGTAAGGTCCATTTCCCTCTCCTAGGGTTTTGGAGGTAATTTCTCTTGGATGGTCAAATCATTAGAAAAACTTGTATCCTGATGTTCATACACCTTTCCCTATCATTAATGTACCTTATTAAACACTTCCCATCACTGAGATCCCCCAAATTCCTCATTTTTGCACAAACCCTAGTTTCTTGCCACAACTTGGCAATTTTCTAGGCTAGGCCTGTGTTTTGCCCTTTTGGAACCCTTCCCCTCACTCAATCTCTGAGATTCCACTTTCCCCTGCTTCCTAACATCCCTCCCTAATTCCAAAAATTTCCCCAAGAATTTAGAAGCCCCTTATCCCCTTCATTTCGCTTCATTTCGACAAAATCCCTTGTTTCACACATCGGGATAAGTTTCACTCAAAAGATGTTTCAGAGCAATAAAAGATGAATTTTGGCAAACTGAGAGAGGTTTTTGTCCAAAACATGCCAAGGAAGAAACAAATCCTTCAATTTTTACACAGGTATCATGGTTTTAGATAAATGTCAAAAATACCATTGCCTCAGGAGAATTGAATGCACCTCTGAAGTGACCTTGGGAAAATCAAGATTTCTCCTAGCATGGTTGGCTAAATGACTTGCTTGATGAGTCAAAGGATAACTAGACACAAATATATTTCAAATGAGCTATCATGAGCTCAATTTGGAGTTGAGGAAGACCTTCAAAAGTTGACTGCAACAGCGCTCTGCCTTGAGGCAGCCTCATTCTGCTCATTTTGACAAGTTTTGGGAGATTTAATTTTTGACAGGGTAAATGAAATCCAAATTGAAAAATTCCACTTGTGTTGGAAATTAGACTCCAATAAATTTCCAACGAGCTATCACACGCCCGATTTGGACACGGGGAAGTCCTCCAAAAGCTTCCTACCAAATGCACTATCTAGCTACTCATAGAAAAGTGCGCGCTACCCATACAGGAGGGGCGCTACCCACTTGTTCGGGCGCGCTACCCGCAAAAGCAGAGCCCAGAAATTTGTGTTTTGCGCCCAGTTTTAATTCAAATCGACTCCAGCAAATTGCAAACAGGTTTTTATCATTGCTCAGTAGATTTTTTATCATGCTTGTGATGATTTTGATGTTGGGAAAGAGGCCATGTTTGGAGAAGAATATATAAACCCTACATTCACATGCAAAATAATTCCTCAAGGGTTTTTGGAAATATATGGACAGTTTGGTGAAAAGTTTGAAAACTCTTGAATGGTAAATGTGCTCATGCCTTGGCACGTTATGTACATGATCCTCACGCCCTCAGTTATCATTTTATCATTGCTATCATGCCCTTTCATGTTTTTGCACAGTTTCATGTTGACTAGTATATAGCCTCCATCACCATATCACTGCTGCCATCACCATAATATTGCCACTGTCATGGCCATTTGTGTCACTATGGTTAATGTCATGTTGTCCTTATTTTCATGTTGACAGTCCCATGCTTGTTGCCCCTTTGACAAATTTTGGCCATCATTATAAAATTATACCATACATCTGCATTTGGTTTTCATTTGTCAAACTCACTTACGATCGAAACAGTGATAGTTTTTATGCCATTAAAACAGAGTCATCTTCATTATGATTTTGTTTTCCTGTGATACTTGGGTGCATGGGTGACATTTATTGGGTTTTGAACATACATTAAAACTTTGCTTTCACTGCACCTATATCAACACACATATTGCAGACAACTTGTTTTCAAAACCATGTCAGAGACGGATTCAGTTTATGAGCAAGGATATGAGCAGGACAGTGACTCAACCGTTGAGGTTGATGTACTGAGATGGAGCATAGCAGTGCACCGGTAGTGGTAACATATCAGAGAGGCCACAGAGCTTTGTTTGCAGCATCACGACGAGTACTATCTCCACCCGGGGTGGAAGGGGTCTTGTTGACTTCATCAGCAGCGCGAGTACTATCTCCACATGGCGTGGAAGGGGTCTCGCCTTCTTCATCAGTGTAGGTACATTCACAGGATAATGATAGAGACAAAGACATGCTTCGTCACATGAAAGGCCATTATTGGGCTCGCATGCATGTTTGCAAAGCGAGAATGAAGATTCTGAAGAGGAGGTTGAGCGAAGCACTAAAACGGCGGAAAAGGCCTGATCCACTCCGGATTTTGGCCGAGGCTTCGTTGGCTGGGCATGATACATGATGGAGGGTCTTCGCTCCGAATTTGAGCAAATTCGGAAAATTTTTTGTCATTTTGAAATATTTTGGTCTAAAAACAGGTTTTTCAGTTAAGCGGGTAGCGCGCCCATATGCTCACTTTTTTTCGGGACACTTGCTGAAGGAAATTTTTGCATTTTTGGATTTTTCATGGTAAGTTATGCATCCTCGGGCATTTCCGAAGCATTTCATCAGATTCTGGATGGTCAAAAAGCTCAAAAACACCATGAAAACCACCTTGCTGCCACCTTTTGCACCAGCAGGAAGTACTTCTGGGAGAATGAAGTTTTGGAGGGAAAAATGAGCTCCAAATTGAGAAATTTCACTTGGGTTGGATAGCCAACATCCAGGGCTTTCCAACGAGCTATCATGAGCTCAATTTGGATGCCGAGAAGTGCCTCAAAATCAGGTTGAAAGGCGCGCTACCCACTCAGTTCAGGGGCGCTACCCACATAAATTTTTGGCTGAATTTTCAACTTCCAGCTCAGAATTTCGGCCAGTTGGGACCAGTTTTGCTTGTGGATGAGATTTTTGGATTTTCATGATGTAAATTGATGGTTGACATGTAACTTTGGCTCATTTTTACCTATTCTAGAAGATTCACTCTCAAAAAAGTGAAAATTATGTAAATGAATCAGTTTCCACTCTTTTAGAGGAAAGTTGTTAGCTGCCTAGATTTTAGCTCCTTGATTAGAATTTGTTGGAACTGCTTCTAGAAGAAGGATTTCGACCCCTAGAGGTGTGGGGAGGGGTTAGGATGCTCTATATGATGTAATTTCTCAATCCTTTTCAGAGGTTGGAGAGGTTGGACTCTTGGGAAACTTTTGGCACCATTGTACATATTTTTTCATATTTTGGCTAAGGAAAGATCAGAGGTTTTGCGGCACCTGTTGGGATTCTTGTGGTGTTCTGTTCTTGATGGTGTTTCTTATCTATTTATTGTAAGTTCTTCATGTTTAATGTATGCCATTCTTTTCATATGCTTCTGAAACTAAAATGAATGAGTAGATGAGGTTGAAACCATTGTTTACAGTGCTCTGCCTTTGAATTCATTTAGTTTTACATGTTTTCAACTGTTTGAAGAGGATCCAAGTTCTTCTTTGCCCTCTTCAGCTCCTTTTTGTTCGGATCCGTCCATATATCCAATCAAAAGCATCAAGACAATCGCCTACCTCGCCCCAACTCGAAATCTGCAAAGATCTGACCTTATCCCGGGACCCAAAATTTGTTTTTCCCATTTCTCCAATGAAAACCCAAAAAATCCAAATCAAACATACCTATCTCTTTACTAGCCTAAAATCAGTTCCCATTTTAAGTCATCTCGCACCCTATTGCTCATTTTATCGAGATTGACGGAGAGAGCCCTCTCCTGTCCTCGTAGGGCTAGCTACGAGGCTGAGCTTGGTTTGATGTAGCCTTGAGTTTTACCTCATTTCAGCCTGAGGTAGATTTGAGCGCTAACATAGTGGCGACTCCACTGGGGAAGAAATTGGTTTGCTGGTTAGTGTTGATTGATTTATAGCTACAGACGGAGTCTGAAGTCACGCCAGGTAGCCTTCGAACTGCACATTGCTCTGCGAGTGCATAGTAGATAAACGCTGCTTCAGTCGATCTCTGGTCTAGCTTGTAATCGTAACACTTAACTTATAAATTGCCCCAGTACATGTATCGAGTTTAGATCTGATGGTTGATGGTGAACAACGATCAGACATCGCAAGGCTGAAATCATTCACCTGGCGACTTCATTCACTGAACAATCCAGAAATCAATGCTTCATGGTGACTTCACTGCAGGGAGATCAGTAGCTGTGAGATTTTCAAGATGGACCAAATCACAAGAAGATATGCTCCCATGAGCCGAGATCACATCCCAGGTTTTCCGAATAAGATGCCCAAGGTAGATTGGTCAAGGAATCTGCCTACGTTTAACGATGATGGTAAGAAAGATGCTGCTTTACATTTGGTTAGATTTCACATGCATATTCGCAAGTTAAAAGTGGATTTTCCTGAAGATTGCTTGATGAAGATATTCCTGGCCACTCTGGAAGGTGAAGCCCAATCTTGGTATGAAAATTTGCCGCTGGCCTGTATTTATTGTTTAAAGGATTTTCATGCCTTGTTCATTGAAAGATATCAAGCATCTTATCCATCATTAAATTTAGTTCATGACTGTTGCAAACATGCTTCTACTTTTATTGAAAGCCTTGAGAAATATTATGAAGATGATAATTTCATGGATGATGAGATTATGGAAGCCCTATATGAAAATCCATTTCAGCAGCATAAAGACGATCATGAAAATTTGCAGCAGGATCAAGATTTTAGTGTGGTGGAAGATGAAGGAATTTTGCATCTTGACAGTGAACAAGAATTATATGAAATGGATCAGCAGTATGAGGAAAGTTTGTATACTCCTTCACTTGAAATCAATGAAGACAATCACTGTTTGAGCAAAAGAAAACAAAAGGTATTATCTCCTCTATCTGAAGATGAGATAGATCAGCTATTGAAAGGTCATGTTCCAGCTCAAGTTAACGCAGATCTGCAGTGTGCACATGATCAAGAAGATGATGGTGGAACTTCTTCCTTTTCTGAAAAGGATGACAGTCCTGTAAGCAGCTTTATAGATCAGCAGGTTGAAGATGTCTATATGGCTGAAAATGATGAAAGAGAAGAGTCTGTTTCAGATCTGTCCATGGAAGAAGACAACATGCAGAGAAATCAAGTTTCAATTTCAGAACGTGATCCAGTCCAGTCAACCATATCAGATCCACATTCAGATTGTAATGACCAAGAATACCTTGTGCTGAAACCCATCAAGGAGAATTCTGCTGTTGAGATCATCCGGAAAGAGGAAAACAAAGGTATGGATTCAAATGTTTTCAGTTCATTAGAACACAGCCTTCAGAAAGAAGCCATTCAGTCAGTTAATGAAAAACAGGATGGGATCTTCATTCAAGTAAGTGAAACAGTTCCTTTGGATGAATTTATGGTAGATGATAGAGATATCATGTTTGAGCATCAAGAATCAGCTGAAGTTTCTTTTCTCATGATTGATGACTGTAATGAAAATCCGGCTGTCCTATCATATGAAGATGACCCACCAAATATTCAGACTACAGAAGATCAGACCATTCAAGATTTCCATTCAGATTCTTCTTCATATGTCTCATGTGTTGAAATGTTTTTACAAGAGGAGATCTGCTCATCTACCTGTTCAGAGTTTTTTGAAGCCCAGGAGCATACTTTTACTGAAGTACATGATAAAGACAGATCAGAAGCAGGAGAAAAAGACACCTTGTTTCTTCAGCAGGAGGTAAATCTTCATGTTTTTCAGGATCCAATGGCATATTTGTTACAGTCAGCAGTGAAGGTGTTTATTGCAGTGTTCAGTGATGAAGGAGATCATGGTCGGCTATGTTTTTGGATGCCCAGTTATCAGTTTGTATTGTTGACCAGGAGATTTGATCGGGAGAATCAGTCAAGAAGCCATCTGCTTGACTGGTTACATTGGAAAGCCAATTATACATGATTGTACATATTTCATTAGTATGCAGGTGGTTGTCATCATGATTCCAAATCTTGATGGATTGCTGCCTTTTTTCCAAAAGCTTTGTAAAGTCTTGTTTTAAGTCAGTCATGAGTCATTTGTGTTTGGTCTGTTGAGTCAGTTTTTTCAAGTTATTTCAGTTTGCCATCGAGTCGGTTTGAGTCAAGTTTCGGTCAAGTTTCAGTCAGTTTTCAGTCAAGTTTTCATTCAATAAATGTGTCAAAGGTTTTGTGTTATCCGTTCAAATAATGATTCCATCGCCCAATGGATAAGGCACTGGTCTGCTCTCCCAAAGATCTGTCGTTCTTGGCACCTCCAAGGAGCTACCATCCCCATTGGAGCCAATGTTAGATTCAGCCTTTGCAGCCTTCCTCCAGTGATCAAACATGCTCTTACAAAGTGATTTTAAGGTGTCAAGGTCAAATTTTGTCATTTCAATGAGTCTTCAAGCAAAATTTGGTCACTAGGCATTAGGTCTAGGGTTTGTTTTCACGCTTTTCAAAGTTGTCAAAATGTCGGTCCATGTCACCATTCAGCTAAGTGTGCCATCATTCAGAGGGTTGTCATCATCATGTCAAGTTCCATTGGATCATTTTACAGCTTGTTCACGCTTCAGTTGTGCCTTGGTAAGGTCCATTTCCCTCTCCTAGGGTTTTGGAGGTAATTTCTCTTGGATGGTCAAATCATTGGAAAAACTTGTATCCTGATGTTCACACACCTTCCCCTATCATTAATGTACCTTATTAAACAATTCCCATCACTGAGATTCCCCAAATTCCTCATTTTTGCACAAACCCTAGTTTCTTACCACAACTTGGCAATTTTCTAGGCTAGGCCTGTGTTTTTCCCTTTTGGACCCCTTCCCCTCACTCAATCTCTGAGATTCCACTTTCCCCTACTTCCTAACATCCCTCCCTACTTCCAAAAATTTCCCCAAGAATTTAGAAGCCCCTTATCCCCTTCATTTCGCTTCATTTTGACAAAATCCCTTGTTTCACACATCGGGATAAGTGTCACTCAAATGATGTTTCAGAGCAATAGAAGATGAATTTTGGAAAAATGAGAGAGGTTTTTGTACAAAACATGCCAAAGAAGAAAAAACTCCCTAAATTTTTACACAGGTATCATGGTTTTAGAGAAATGTCAAAAATACCGTTGCCTCAGGAGAATTGAATGCACCTCTGAAGTGACCTTGGGAAAATCAAGATTTCTCCTAGCATGGTTGGCTAAATGACTTGCATGATGAGTCAAAGGATAACTAGACACAAATATCTTTCCAATGAGCTATCATGAGCTCAATTTGGAGTTGAGGAAGACCTTCAAAAGTTGACTGCAACAGCGCTCTTCCTTGAGGCAGCCTCATTCTGCTCATTTTGACAAGTGTTGGGAGATTTGATTTTTGACAGGGTAAATGAAATCCAAATTGCAAAATTCCACTCTTGTTGGAAATTATACTCCAAGATCTTTCCAACGAGCTATCACACGCCCAATTTGGACACCGGGAAGGCCTCCAAAAGCCTCCTGCAAAATGCACTATGTAGCTACTCATAGAAAAGTGCGCGCTACCCATAGAGGAGGGGCGCTACCCACTTGTTCAGGCACGCTACCCACTTAAAACAGAGCCCAGAAAATTCGTTTTTTGCGCCCAGATTCGATTCAAGTCGACTCCAGCAGCTTGCAAACAGGTTTTTATCATTGCTCAGTAGATTTTTATCATGCTTGTGATGAATTTGATGTTGGGAAAGAGGCCATGTTTGGAGAAGAATATATAAACCCTACATTCACATGCAAAATAATTCCTCAAGGGTTTTTGGAAATATATGGATAGTTTTGTGAAAAGTTTGAAAACTCTTGAATGGTAAATGTGCTCATGCCTTGGCACGTTATGTACATGATCCTCACGCCCTCAGTTATCATTTTATCATTGCTATCATGCCCTTTCACGTTTTTTGCACAGTTTCATGTTGACTAGTATATAGCCTCCATCACCATATCACTGCTGCCATCACCATAATATTGCCACTGTCATGGTCATTTGTATCAGTGTGGTTATTTTCATGATGTCTCTATTCTCCAGTTCATAAAACACAGTCCCATACTTGTTTCCCCTTTGACAAATTTTGGCCATCATTATAAAATTATACCATACATCTGCATTTGGTTTTCATTTGTCAAACTCACTTATGATCGAAACAGTGATAGTTTTTATGCCATTAAAACAGAGTCATCCTCATTATGATTTTGTTTTCCCGTGATACTTGGGTGCATGGGTGACATTTATTGGGTTTTGAACAAACATTAAAACTTTGCCTTCACTACACCTATATCAACACACATATTGCAGACAACTTGTTTTCAAAGCCATGTCAGAGACGGATTCAGTTTATGAGCAAGGATATGAGCAGGACAGTGACTCAATCGTTGAGGTTGATGTACTGAGATGGAGCATAGCAGTGCACCAATAGTGGTAACATATTAGAGAGGCCACAGAGCTTTGTTTGCAGCATCACGACGAGTACTATCTCCACCCGGGGTGGAAGGGGTCTCGTTGACTTCATCAGCAACGCGAGTACTATCTCCACATGGCGTGGAAGGGGTCTCGCCTTCTTCATCAGCGTAGGTACATTCATAGGATCATGATAGAGACAAAGACATGCTTCGTCACATGAAAGGCCATTATTGGGCTCGCATGCATGTCTGCAAAGCGAGAATGAAGATTCTGAAGAGGAGGTTGAGCGAAGCGCTAAAACGGCGGAAAAGGCCTGATCCACTCCGGATTTTGGCCGAGGCTTCGTTGGCTGGGCAAGATACATGATGGAGGGTCTTCTCTCCGAATTTGAGCAAATTCGGAAATTTTTTTGTCATTTTGAAATATTTTGGTCTAAAAACAGGTTTTTCAGTTAAGCGGGTAGCGCGCCCATATGCTCACTTTTTTTCGGGACACTTGCTGAAGGAAATTTTTGCATTTTTGGATTTTTCATGGTAAGTTATGCATCCTCAAGCATTGCCGAAGCATTTCATCAGATTCTGGATGGTCAAAAAGCTCAAAAACACCATGAAAACCACCTTGCTGCCACCTTTTGCACCAGCAGGAAGTACTTATGGGAGAATGAAGTTTTGGAGGGGAAAATGAGCTCCAAATTGAGAAATTCCACTTGGGTTGGATAGCCAACATCCAGGGCTTTCCAACAAGCTATCATGAGCTCAATTTGGATTCCGATAAGTGCCTCAAAATCAGGTTGAAAGGCGCGCTACCCACTCAGTTCAGGGGCGCTACCCACTTAAATTTTTGGCTGAATTTTCAACTTCCAGCTCAGAATTTCGGCCAGTTGGGACCAGTTTTGCTTGTGGATGAAATTTTTGTATTTTCATGATGTAAATTGATGGTTGACATGTAACTTTGGCTCATTTTTACCTATTCTAGAAGATTCACTCTCAAAAAAGTGAAAATTATGTAAATGAATCAGTTTCCACTCTTTTAGAGGCAAGTTGTTAGCTGCCTAGATTTTAGCTCCTTGATTAGAATTTGTTGGAACTGCTCCTAGAAGGAGGATTTCGACCCCTAGAGGTGTGGGGAGGGGTTAGGATGCTCTATATGATGTAATTTCTCAATCCTTTTCAGAGGTTGGAGAGGTTGGACTCTTGGGAAACTTTTGGCACCATTGTACATATTTTTTCATATTTTGGCTAAGGAAAGATCAGAGGTTTTGCGGCACCTGTTGGGATTCTTGTGGTGTTCTGTTCTTGATGGTGTTTTCTCCCTTTTTATTGTAAGTTCTTCATGTTTGATGTATGCCATTCCTTTCATATGCTTCTGAAACTAAAATGAATGAGTAGATGAGGTTGAAACCATTGTTTACAGTGCTCTGCCTTTGAATTCATTTAGTTTTACATGTTTTCAACTGTTTGGAGAGGATCCAAGTTCTTCTTTTCCCTCTTCAGCTCCTTTTCGTTCTGATCCGTCCATATATCCAATCAAAAGCATCAAGACAATCGCCTACCTCGCCCCAACTCGAAATCTGCAAAGATCTGACCTTATCCCCGGACCCAAAATTTGTTTTTCCCGTTTCTCCAACGAAAACCCAAAAAATCCAAATCAAACATACCTATCTCTTTACTAGCCTAAAATCAGTTCCCATTTTAAGTCATCTCGCACCCTATTGCTCATTTTATCGAGATTGACGGAGAGAGCCCTCTCCTGTCCTCGTAGGGCTAGCTACGAGGCTGAGCTTGGTTTGATGTAGCCTTGAGTTTTACCTCATTTCAGCATGAGGTAGATTTGAGCGCTAACAGAGACAGAGGGTTTATCTGAGGCGGTGCTCTGTATCGTCCTCAACATGGTGCACCCATTGAGGCGATGAGTCTTAAACCAACTTGAAAGTGACATATTTTCAGAGTTGTTTCATGGGTAGCATTTACATTATCATAGGTTGGCTTCAAAGAAAAACGATGTTCATAACAAATGACAAAAATACTATTTTTATCTAACCTAATATAAAGAGATTGAAATAAATATATCTCTATACATGAAAAATAAACATTTGAAATATACATTTAATCCACAAATTATTATATTAAGAGATACAAATATAGATACCACAATGTAAATATAAATAACTTAAAAATAATTAAAAGATGTATTTTAACATATCCAAGTTTACATAATTTGCGAGTTGTGATTTAATAAATCTAAATCCATTTTAAACGATCAAATAATTTATAATTTAAGATATTTGGTCCCTCTATGTTTGAGTTAAGTTGGTTCTATGTTGTTTTAGTGAGTTAATCTAGAATATATTTCATATAAAAGGTATAAATTTAACCTTAATTGAAAGTTACAGAGTTATTATTTGTAATATGTGTAACCAAATCCCACCCCTTGGCCATCTCAGGCTATAGGAGGGTTACCTGTTTGACCCGATCTCCAAGGTATATTATTAATATGTGATTACGACAACCTCATTTTTGAAAGTATTAAAACAATAGAACTAACACTGCCATTATGTTCAACTCATTGAGAGGTTTCCAACGATATAATGTTTATCGAAATATGAGTCCCATATCGAAAGTTATGCTTTTTATAAGTTTGGCATATTAAAAGGGGGCCGTGTCATCATAAAGGCACCATGTGGCTTCTACCTAGTTAGGTGTCACTGCCACAACATCATCACATGGTCCATAAGAAATAAATCGTGGTGGGTCGAATTTACTCCTCGCGAGGAATGAATTCGCTGTGTAAGTTAGCCGAAGGCAGAGGTTGTCGATCGTAGTGGAATCCCCATATCGACATCGTACCAGATCAAGGATCTCCGAAATCCTCTCTTATATAGAACTTCTATTGTGAGCTCGATGGCCCTATGGTCCATGAGCCTTATGGGCCCACCCTTATCACACTTCAAACTAGATCAACCCAACTGGTCTCCACTCTGTCCATGTTGTTGGAAAGTTTTTGGCATCGAAGGTCAACAAGTTGGTGAGGTCCACCCATGAGCCATGTCATATCATATTGTGCTCCTTTGCTCGTCCATTTAACTAAATCTCCAACATACCTGACAACCCAAAGGTCTAGTGACAGGGTTCCATTTTGCAATGTTTCATCCTAGACCCACTTCCTTCCTTTTGTTAATTTTATTAATAGCCCATCAATATCAACCTTCTTCACATGGGTTGCTAGCATACTCTTTCCGAGGTTCATTGGCATGATGGTTTGGTGGTAAGGTTTTATTGGATTGGTTTTGCTAGAGAATCGACTCTTTCCAAGCAATTAATTCATAAACGCTTTTAGGGGCCTAGTGGCTCAGTTGTCCGATGACAGATTTTCGGTAGGCAAGGTTCCACCCCAAGGTCACCAAACCTTCGCTCATTGGTTGTCAACCTTCTGTTCATCACAAACCTTGAACGTATAGTCTTTCCATAATGCGATGATCCTTTGGTGGCATAATAGACTAGGATTTAGCTATCGACCTCCCCATACTGCCCTACAATGCACCATACACCCAGTCCAGTGACTAGTGACCAAGTTTCAAATTTTCACACAAAGGGGGGTAAATGCTCTAACACCAAGACTTACGAGTTATGGCCCAAGGACCTAAACACATGGTACTCAACCTATAGTTTAGTAATATGCACAGTGAAAAATCCCCAACAACACCTAGTTCAGAGCCCTTTGAGATAATAAGAGGGGAAAATCCCCTTCCCAAGTTTCACATAATTTATCAGCGTTGTTTATGGAATAAAGCACTAGTCAACCTAGTTTTGTTGGTCTCTTTCACAATGTATTTATGCTTTATTCAGTGAGGGTGTACCATTGAATATCTCAATATGCACATACATGTTGGTATAAATATTAAAGGAGAATCACAGTCTCTCTTATAAGTAACATGAAACCTATGAGTATTGAAATTGTTATAGTTCTTATCCAAATCAATAAAACAAAGGTGCATAAACCCACAAATTATCACATTATTCATGAACTAATAGTTACCATCACAATCTAGGTATTCATTCAATTCATAGCAAACAAGATAACCTACAAATAATGAGTACGGTAGTGAACGTAACAGAGGAAGCATTCATTATAACCATAGACATATAAGATAGATTTTCAATCACAAACATAATGGTGAACCTCAAGGATTCATTCATGAATATAAAATACCACGCATAAAAAAAATACAACAAAAAATGTCATATCCCATAACCCAAATATGCATAAAAAATTGTACTAACCTATGTTTGTTAAAATGGGTAGAAATTGAAGGAGGGACTTCCAATCTCCACCCAACCATAGGCCACCTACATTGCATCTTTCTTGTAACTGAACACACTCAAGACAAATCCAAATTCTAAGGGGATGCTTGTTGAGGGAAAATTTGCACTAGTGGATTTCTCATACGCCTAGGATATTGAGTCCACTGTTAAGGTGGTTTATTAACTAATCTCTAGCAGTAAGCACCATAGTGACTCACTCACTCCTTTGAGCTCATTCATAGGGCTTCACCCAAGGTCAAGTTGGGGTATTGGCTAGTCAAGGAGATTGGATCCAATGTCTAGTTGTTCTATCAATTGTATTTTCATAGCAAGTACTAGAGGGTTCTGCAATCTACTGTCCAAGTGGTTTACCAACTCTTAAACAAGCACAAAAATGACTCAAATTTCCCTATCTAAGTGGTTTATTAGCTATACAATAGGCACCGTGTTAAATACTTACAATTACAAATATGGGGGGGTGGGTGAATTAATAATTGTGTGTATTGAATTATTCAATTCAACTTAATTTCCTTTTTCAAGTATTTTCTTTTGCAACTAATGGCTTATACATGTGTTCAAATTTTAATTGTTTCTTTTGCAATTAACAAAGAGGTATTTGCATACATAGACATAATTCAAAAGCATTCACACAAGTGAACCATTCAACTCAACACATGAAGACACCAAATATAAGTGGAAATCCATAAATGGAGAAAACCATGAATATTTGGCTGAAGTGATGTGAAGGCAAGCTCATACTCCCTTATTACATCAATATTTTTGTAGGCTCCAAACTACATGAGGCTGCTACCTCAATCCTTCTACAATCTCCAACTTGCAAGGAATCTCCAACTCCCACAATTTTTTTGTAGGCTACAACCCACATGAGGCTCCTACTTAAACAAGCTACATCATGTTCTTTATTAAGCTTCAAATTGAAAGGAGACTAGAATCCCCCATTCAAATTACAAATCATATTTACTAGTCTTTGTCTCTATTTTGAAATTTGTTCCTGTCCTCTTTTCTGTTGCTTATCCTCTCTACTTCTCTTCTTCAAATTTTCCCCACTTCTACTTTTATTTCTCTTTCTCTTTTCTCCTTACTAGGCTATTCAAGAACTCTCTCATACAAATGTTCAATTCACCAAAAAATTAATTCTCATTCAACAATGCATCTTTTATAAACATGGCTCTTTAATTGTTTGTAGTTTATGCAGGAATTCGAAATGAGCAGTTGTCTCTTGGTATTCCGGGAATATTTTCATCTCACCTCTTCATTTTTAGTTGTCTAAAAGTAGGAAAAAATTGATATTTATTGATTTTACATCTGAAGAATCATGGTCTAGGATTCATTATTGCATAAGACAAGTCTCAGATATAATAAACTGTTGTAACGCAAGCCAGATGAAGCTAGGGCATGTTATTATCTAGGGTAACACAAGTTAAACAATAGATGACATGCGCTATAACGTTAGTCCTGAGAGAAATGGGAACATTACTATTGTAAAGAGGTCAAAAATATAAACCATTGTGTTCAATCGCAACAATGTGTTCTTCAGCCTTTGTTCTCTGGTTCTCTGGTTCTTATGTGTCATGTCTTAATTTTTTTTAAGGATAAAAATCAAAGAAACAACAAAGCAATCATCAATTATCAAGCATCAAATCCTTTGCACATCACATCAATTAATTAGCCTTTGCACATCACTTTGATCAACCTTTGCATAATCAACCTTGAGTAATCCACCGTATCAACATAACAAACTCATCAACATATAGCATCAATCAACCTCATCAACTTACAACATCAAGCAACCTCATCTACATGAAAAACCATCAATATACCTCATCAACATGACTATGATCATTTGGCATTAGTGCGAACACTTCCAACACACCATAATGATTCGGTTGTCCATTGATCCTTCCACTGAGCCTCCCATTGACCAATCGGGAATAGACACACAATCTAGTGGCCTCAAACATAAAATCATAGGGAATAACACCCAAAGTCATAGAGCATAGGGCTCATCGATCAACCCCAACACTACTCGATCATCCTTATCATGTCTCCATCAACTCTGCATGCTCCATTGCAAGTCACAATTTTATCTCTCCACATTCCTAGGGCAGAAGATAAATACCCAATGAAAGAAAAAATAAGTCTCTAAGAACCACCTCATTTATTTTCTTCAACAATGTTTTCCACTACTCTCTCCTTTCCATTTATATTTTCTCTCCTCTCGGTTGTTTGCTCTACCTTTTTCTCTAAGGATGCAACCCCCTTTCTCAATCCACAAGGGGGATGGGAATGGGCACGACCTTGTGTTGACACTACCCAATCCAACTCATTACAAGTTGTTAGGGGGGTTGGTTCGATTGGTCAATATTTGACTTCAGACATTAACTCGAGTTAATCATTGGATTCAAAAATTTAATGTAGGCTAGCTCATGGTTCTTCAAGGTATGTAATAGGACCTCCCTCAGACAATGTATTTGTTGGTGTCTCGTACTTTAGGCCATAATTAAAATTTAATTCAATTTTCAAGTGTTCAAAAGGTATTTCTTCAACTAGTGATGGCTCTCATGCTCACAGTACATACTTATGTTTACAAACATGAGGGAGAAATAAAAGGGTTGTTATAGACCCCACCCCATTAGGGGAACACCATCCTTGGTGTTATATATATATATATATATATATATATACAACTCTTGCATTCATTTATACATTAAACAAAAATAGGTACAATGCCCTCATTTGATTTGCAATTTCCCAGGTTGCTTCATCAGGTCCAAAGTGCGTCCATTTCACCTTGACCTGCTCTATTACTCAATTATGGAGTGATGTTTGTCTATGATCTAGGATGCACAATGGTTATCGTTGGAATTCTCCCTCAAATTCCACTTGTATCACAAACCAGTAAACCACATGATTAGTGTCAGGTACATGATTTTTAAGCAGAGAAACATGAATTGCATTGTGCGCTTTCATTGTGGGTGGCATGGCTAGCCTATAAGCCACTAGTCCCACTCTTTCCAAAAATTGAAATGAACCACAAAATATGGGTGTTAATTTAGCACAAGATCCCACTTTTGGTGGGATATTTCTTGGTATGATGTAGATATATACATGCTCTCCCACTTGGATTTCCTTGTGCATTTTCAACTAGTGTGTGTAACTCTTTTCCTATCACGGGTTGCCTTCAATTTCTGCTTTATATTGAGTAATTCTTTCTTCATTTCCCTCAACATGTCAGGCCCAAGAACCATTTTTTTATGCATATTTTATTAATTATTAGTTAGACATAGTTATCTTAGGTTTTATTAAGTGAAAGGGCATGATCAAAGATCATGCCTCTTCACCAAGGGACACTATGAGGCTATATTTAAAGCCTCGGTGATTCCCCATTGTAATCATATCTCATATTTTTATCAATAATAATATATACTTATAAAGTTTACCACATTGGTTTACCAGAGTTTTTACACTCCATTGGTATGAAAGCCATCGCTCTTCGGGATCTGTGTGATCACCCAGAATTAAGGAATTACAAGAAAATTCTAAAATTGCAGATTTTTTTAAAAACCAAGTGCTTGTTGGTAGCAACATTTGTTTTTTAAAAAAGAAGAAGGAAGAAATATATATATATATATATATATATATATATATATATATATATATTAATATATATATATATATATATATATATATATATATATATATATATATATATATATATATATAAAATAAAAGAGAGAAGGAAAGTTAACATAAAGGGGGAAATAAATTAAAAGGAAAAAAAAATATTTAAAAGGAAATAGTTCCAAAAGAAAAAAAGAAAAAGTAAAAAGAGATATATATATATATATATAAAGAAGTACATATACGTACATGTGAAGACAAAGTAAAAATAAATAAGGAAGAGTAATTGCTCGTGGTTTACAAGCTCGTGGTTTTGGAGCCCATGGTAATTTCCCATGGTATTAAAACCCATTCACCCTTTTCAAAACAATGTGACTTTTCAAAGTTAACAAATTTTTTCCCCATATTTCAAAACAACGTGACTTTTAAAAACAACGTGACTTTTCAAAGTTAACAAATTTTTTCCCATATATATATATATATATGGGGAAAAAATTTGTTAACTTTGAAAAGTCACGTTGTTTTGAAAAGGGTGAATGGGTTTTAATACCATGGGCAATTACCATGGGCTCCAAAACCACGAGCTTGTAAACCATGAGCAATTACTATTCCTTTTTAATTTTACTTTGTCTTCACATGTACGTATATGTACTTCTTTATATATATATATGCAATTACTATTCCTTTTTAATTTTACTTTGTCTTCACATGTACGTACATGTGAAGACAAAGTAAAATTAAAAAGGAATAGTAATTGCATATATATATATAAAGAAGTACATATACGTACATGTGAAGACAAAGTAAAATTAAAAAGGAATAGTAATTGCTCGTGGATATATATAAAGAAGTACATATACGTACATGTGAAGATAAAGTAAAATTAAAAAGGAATAGTAATTGCTCGTGGTTTACAAGCTCGTGGTTTTGGAGCCCATGGTAATTGCCCATGGCATTAAAACTCATTCACCCTTTTCAAAACAACGTGACTTTTAAAAACAACGTGACTTTTCAAAGTTAACAAATTTTTTCCCCATATATATATATATATATAATTTAAATAATAAAATAATAATAATAATAATTATTATTATTATTTAAAAAAATATAATAATAATAATAATAATAAATTATTATTATTTCAAAAAAAATTTAATTTAATTAATTAATTAATTTAAAAAAAAAAGGATAAACTTGTAGAAAAATATTCCCCACCTCATACACGTTCAATGTCTTCATCGATGTTGATGGCCGAATTCCAGAAGAAATTGGTGGATCTCGAGAAACAGATCAATAATAATTCTGAAGAATTTAGAAAAAGATTAGTCGATCTTGAAGGTACAGTTGCAGGACACTCTGACGACATTAAAAAAGTTCATGACACGACAAATCGAATAGAAAGACAAATGTGGCTAAATCATCATGAGACCATAGAAAAGATGACAGAGCATAGCGAAGTAATGAACAAGATGACAAAACTCTTTAATAAGCTAAATGATAAGATAGATAATTTAAGTCAGACACAACCTCCAATATTCCCAAATGTCGAACATAAGCAAATGAACAATTTTGCTAATTTAGATCATCATCATGAATATAACATGTTTGAAAAAGAGCAATTAAATGAGGTTGAATTGGAAATCAGCTCACATGAAGGCTATAGTGTTGAACCACCTAGAAGTAGAGACTCTGAGATCAACCATGAAAATTTTAGAGTTGATAAACCAAGAGAAGAAAATACAACTCAATCCACTAATAAAGCTAGTAATGCAGCAACAAAAGTGATTGAGAACGTTGATATAAATGAAAATCCAATGGCAGAAAAAGAAACAATGTTGGTATTCAACGTGACTGCTATCACAGATGCAAAAACAGACATAGTCATTGAAAATGAAAGAAACCATGAAAATATAGATGCTTATAAACAACCAAATGTTTCATCCCCAGAATTGAAAGAAAAATGTTAAGAGATAAACACATTCGAAGCCACTGATACAGTGCCAGAAGCTGTTGAGGCCTTCGATGTTGACGTGGATTTGGTTGTTAAGAAGGAAGCGTTTGATGATGAGGAGAAGTTGCATCGAACGATAATTGTTGGTAACTTACCTCTAAATCTAAAGAGAAATCACGAAAAATCACCAAAAGAACAAGGAATAGTTAGGAAACACGAAAAAGTCTTCCAAGACCTGCCAATAAAAATAACTCCTAATAAGGAACATGAACATTCAATAGAAGTCAAGAAAGGACCCGACCCTGTCAATATCAAATCTTGTCGCTATCCACATCACCAATAGATGGAGCTCGAGCAGATGCTTCACGATCTTTTTAAAATGTGGGAAGCAAGAGCCCACCGCTCAAGAAACCTAGGCATTCGTCAACATTGTCCATCGTTACGTATGCTTTGAGGACAAAGCATCTTTAAGAGAGGGGCAATGCTATGTATATTTTATTAATTATTAGTTAGATATAGTTATCTTAGGTTTTATTAAGTGAAAGGGCATGATCAAAGATCATGCCTCTTCACCAAGGGACACTATGAGGCTATATTTAAAGCCTCGGTGATTCCCCATTGTAATCATATCTCATTTTTTTATCAATAATAATATATACTTATAAAGTTTACCAGAGGTTTTACACTCCATTGGTTTACCAGAGTTTTTACACTCCACATTTCTTCACTAGGTCATCCCAATTGATAGGAATGTTGTATTTTCTGCCATACAATGGCTCAAATGGACACATCTTCAGTGGATTTTGGTACCCATTATTGCATGAAATTTCAAATAATTCTTCCCACTTCTTTGGTTGATGCTTGACATACATCTTCAACGTGTCGTCTGAAATTCTATTTACCCTTTCAGTTTGAACTTCTATCCGAGGATGATATATTGTACTAAAATCTAGATGAGTCCCAAAGCCAACAAATAATGCTTCCAAATATTTGATGTGAACTTGGAATCCCAATCTAAGATTATCTTCTTGGGTATGCTATGTAATCTAAATATTTCTTTCATAAAAATATCAACTATGTCAATGGCTTTGTGGGTGGACTTAATAGTTATAACATGTGCCGCCTTGCTTAATTTTTCCACTACTACCATAATGACGTCATGTTGTTTGGATGTCTTTTGATAACCCGTGATGAAGTCCATGGAGATGACTTCACACTTCCACTCACGGATTGGGATTGGCTGTAATAATCTCCCTGGGTGCCTGCATTCTACCTTGACTTGTTGGCATTTTGGGCACCTAGCAATGTATTAAGCATTTTCCTTCTTTGTTCTTTGCCAATAGTATGATTCATTTATGGTTGTTATAATTTTATGATAATTAATTTGACCTGAATATGGTCTTTTATGGAACCCACCCATTATGAGATTCTTCAAGTCGGTCACATAAAACACATATTATTTGTCTTTGAACAACAACATACCATCATTAGTCAAATTGTAATTCTTGCTCATTGTCCCCTCTGGTTCTTGTTGTAATCATTACTTCACATGTTGGAAATTATCATCATGTTGAAATTCCTCTTTGATCCTTTCTTTGGTGTTAATTTCACACGTTCTCACGGCTTCCAAGTGAGCTGCTTGTAGAATTCTACTAAGTGCATATGCTACCTTGATCTCCTTGTCCTTAATATGCTTGACCATAAAATCAATTTCACTAATCAAAGCCAATCATATAACTTATCTAGCCTTTAACTTGGGTTGTTCAAATAAGTATCTCAAGCCTCCATGGTATGACATTAGCACAAATATCCTCCTAAGCAGGTAGTGCCTCCACTTTTTTAGTCCATGCACCATTGCTACTAGATTGAAGTTGTGACATAGTTCCGCTCATGATAATTTAATTTCATCGATTTGTAGAAAATAACATGTCCTTCTTGCATCAGGAATCCACCTAGTCCATCCTTATAGGCATCTGTGCAAAGCAAGAAATCCTTCTCTAGGTCTATTATTCCCAAAATAGTTGCATGTGTGAGAAATTGCTTGAGCTGCTCAAAACTAGCTATGCACTTTGATGTGCATTGGAATTCGACCCCTTTATTTTGTAACAATGTAATTGGATGTCTAATCTTTTAAAATATTGAGTAAATTGTCGGTAATATCTAACCAATCCCTTGAAGGATCGGATATCCGTAACATTTCAGGGAGGAGGCCATTCCATTATGGTCGTAATATTTTCAAGGTTCACAACCACTCCTTTCTTTGAGATGATATGTCTCAAATATAGTATTTGTGATTGGAAGAAATCACATTTGTTATGTTTGGAATACAACTTGTGTTCCCTTAGCAATTACAATATTACTTTCACGTGTTTTTCATGTTCTTCTCTAGTTTTTAAGTAAATGAGGATATCATCCACAAAAAACATCATGAACATGTTCAAATACTAGTTGAGGACGTTGTTCACAAGGAACATAAATGTGGTTGGGGAATTTGTGAGCCCAAATGGCACCACCATAAACTCGTAGTGCCAATATCTGATCCTAAATGTTGTCTTGTAGATATATTATTTTTTAATTGTGACCCGATGATAACGAAATCTTAGATCTATTTTGCAAAATACCACAACCCCTCTTAGATGATAAAATAGATCATTAATTCTAGGTAGCAAGTATTTATTTTTTCACTATGGCCTTATTTAACTATCATTAGTCAATGCACAACTGCAACGTGCCATCCTTTCTCTTCACAAACAACATTGGGACTCCCTAGGGTGACATGGTGCAGTACTATATATAGTAATAAATTTTGATAGAAAAACACTATAATATGGCTAAAATTAGCTGTACTGTAAAAAATTATAAGAATTAATGTCATTAAAAAAAAATCGTTTTTAATTTTTTTTTAACCAGCCCTAATTCTTCGGTGTTCCGACACATTGTCTTGAATGCATTGTGATTTTTATGGTGTATTCCATATTGTTGTAAGAGCAGCGGTATTTGACTATCGTCACAATATCGAAAAAAGCCTTTACCTCTATCTATTGTGCCATTAATGGAACTTTGGGTCACTTTTTGACTAGACAACTTTGAATTGGTCAACTATCGTCGAAATTCTAACAGTAAGTAAATTTATGAATATGTTTTTTAAGAGACGTTGCGGCATTTTCACTTTAAATACAATGATTCTAAAAGGTTATAAGGTCTTCTTGTCGAGCGAAACACACACACACACACACACACACACATAGAGATATATGTGTGTGTATACATATCAATTGCATTACATAATATAATAGATCTAGTACGCTACTCATTTTTATAGCATAATCATCACATAATTTTTTTGTGGGGAAGAATGTCTAGAAACATTAGTAGAGGAAAAAATCAAGGGGATGATGAGAGATGTTATTTCCTTTGTTCTGAATGCAAGGGTTTATGTCCTGTAAGAGTTTTAAGATAAACAACTAAAAGACATCAAGTGGGAAACATGGGCACATTGAAGGGGGACCAAAGTAATATCGTCCCTTGGTAAGCTATTATTAATTACCTATTGTGTTTATATTAATTATATTTGTAAAATTTCATGTTGTTATAATATTTGTTATGCAGTCTAATTTTAATTTGCATGATTGTTTCTAATTATAAAGTCCAACTATCCCCCTAGCTGGTGTTCAAATGCCCCAAGAAGTAGTAGAAATGTTGTACAAGCTGAGGCACATAGAGAAAGTATTGAATATTAAGTGAATGATCCTATGGAAGAAGATGGAAATAACAACATATTTCAGGATGATGGGACAAATGAATTGATCCAATACATTTTTGCTCGACTAGTCAATGATGAGGATGATAACAATGATGATAATATTCTTGATGAACCTTTTCTAGAAAAGGAAATGACACCACTTTACGAAGCCTCAAAGGTAATTCTTCTCTCTTCTACATTATTGCTGGTGAACTTAAACGTTTTGAATGGTTTGTCAAACATGTGTATGACACATATCCTAAGGTATGTAATTTGTTTCATCACATATTATACATAAAGGTTGATTTTTTTCCTTTTTTGTGTTAATTAATGTGTAAAATAAGCAATGCATGAGTATTCAACTTCCAAGTCAAAATTGTATTTTGACTAGGCTATGGGTCATTTCATTTACCAAGGAAGTTGGTTCCCTAACTGAGTTATTTTATTTAAATTATTTGTATATCCTATGTATTTAAATAATTTTAGAAAATATAGAACTAAAGAAAGAAATTGTAATAAGATCTATTCCTTAGGATGGATCTCGAGAATATTTGAGTGAGTTGGAGAGATTTGAGGGTAGTTGGATTCCTTGAAAGATTTATGGATCTAAAAATCCTAGATTAGAGGTTTAGGGGAGGAAATTATGGATCTGAATTGAATTAGTTCAAAATCCTTTTGTATTTCATTATGTAAATGAAGGATGGTGGAGATAGTAAAGATAGAGAAGAGGGTCTTGAGTGAGGTTGAGTATGGAAAAAGGTCGAGATGGCCATTGCCTGTAATTAGGACAAGGCCTTGTAATTTAATTGTATAAAATGTAGGAGGATAACACTCTATTGGTGCATATGGAGGCAAGATATCAAGATTTTTTTTTTTTAATTGTAATTATGTTATGAATATCAAGTAATTATAGTGTATATATGAAATCGTGGGGTTTCAAGCGTATTAATATTAGGAGAGATTCATATATATACATACACACATGCACACACACACACACACACACACACACACATATATAGAAAACAATAAAGATGTGCGAGAGGAGCAAGCTCAGGAGAGATAGGGCGGGGAGTCCTTTTATTGAATCGTGATCATTGATCAATACCATGCTTAATTTTCCTTCTGTAAGTGGAGAGAAATCTGGTGTGTAGTGGTATCGTGATAATCATATTGGAATGCTGCATAACCAGATCTAGATCGTCATGTTAAATTTCCTTGAATAGAAGGGTTGAGACTTGATCAAAGCTTGCTGATAGAAGGGTGACTACAAAATAAGAGTCTTTAATAGGAATCGAGCATAGAGTACAATAGAAATAGGAAAAAACTAGGCCATTTCAATGGTATTGTGAAGTGTGCGTGAATTGACAGAGACAAAACTTTATTCTGTAGGAGAAACCTATTATTTTACAGCGCTAGGCTGGAGGATCCATCCCATAAGGACAAAGGATTAGTGCACAAGGGGAGAAGTGAGCTTACATAGTGGAGTGGATCCCGCCCGAAGGATTTTACCTCAGCGTTTTTATTAACCCTTCATCCATTGCGTCTAGATTAGGTGAGTGGCCTCTCACGGCGGAGTGGGTCCCATCTAGAGGTTTTCCATCCGAGTGACTTTTGTAACCCCTTCATCCGTTGCGCCGAGAAATTATTGAGTAAGATTACGTGTAGTAAGGGTCAAAAGTGTTCTAAGCATACGATGGGCAATGGATAACAGTGATAGTTAAGGGAGTGTGTAGTATTGCATGGAACAATGGGCCAACTCTAGATTTTTAAGCCAGAGATATAAATGAGTGACTATTAGAATTGTAGTGGCATCGCATGTTAAGGAGGGTGCGCGGGCTTATGTGACAGGATTCCATGGCACTCAACAAGTCAAAGTGTACAAGTTAGTTAGCTCGAAGTGTTGGAGCCAGGAGATCAATGAATTACATTAAGGAGAGTGTAGGTAAGAGACTTTTATAGTCCTTGTTTCTATATATATATATAATGAGGTGATTAGAAAGAGGAGATAAGGCATAAGCAAAGACCAAGGTGCATTTCTAACAGAGTAAGTCCCATTTCTCTAAGCCCTCACGCATGGAAAGCGATGAGTTTGCATAAGTGCTTATATTGCATTGATTGCGTTGATTTGATTTATATAAAGGGTATAACCCTTTCGACTCCTCCCATTGGTGATTTTTATATAAAGGTACATCCTACCCTTTAAACCCTCCATGTATTATTTATTAAGGGATTTATATCCTGAAAGAAAATTTAACAAGATTGAAAGAAGTACCTTTTGAGGACAAACATGACACTATGGGTTTTGGAACTAGGGTTTCTAGAAGGCCCATAATTGGGCCACATCAAAGTGGTAAAACAGTAAAGGAAATTAGTAGGTAGATGATCAATGAAGCAAACATATAGCCAGATCGGAGTTGGAACTATTAAAGAAGTCCCACGAGATAAAATGTTTTTTTTTTTTTTTTTTTTAAGATAAGGATTGATGATGACAGGGTAATGTTTGAAGAATTTGTGGGGGCGTTTAAGGAGCTGAAAGAACATAGGAACATGACAGTGATGAAGAAATACAAACTAAATCACTAGAGGCGTAGGATCTAGAGGAAGGAGAGAAAGCGTAGAAGTCTATGATTGAATAATTGGTATACAGAAGAAATAAGGGATGATAGCATTTTAGAGGGAAAAAGATAGTGTTGCAGCAATACAAGCTAGAGTTTGATAGACAATCATTTTCTTTTGTGATAATTTGGATAACTTCTCTTTGAGAAGACAGAAGTTGCAGAGCAGTAGACGCGAGGAATTAGAAGGAAGGTAATTTTCTTTTGATGTAGAATAGAGATTTTGTTGCGTTTGAAGGAAGAAATTAGAAGTTGCAGAATAAATGTTTTTGAGAATTGAAAGGTTGCAATTGTAAAGGAGGATTCAACAAAGGATTGGAGAATCTAAAGATGATGGGATAAATCTAGGAGAGATGGTATGATCTTAAAGAGGATTATAACATTGGAAAATGCAAAGAAGATATGCTTGAAAAAATGAATTGAGAGGAAAATTGTTTTGAAAAGTACAGGAAAGTGTATTTTTGGAGGAGGAGTTGGTTTAGGGAAATGGGCCAAACAGAAGAAATATTGCTGAATAAGAGATCTTTGGAGATATATTATTGGTTTTGATGATTTTGATGATGTCTCTAGTTGTGAGAGATTATGTTTACATGTAGCAACAACATACAACAATGAAGCTATGACAAAGGAAAGAGGAAGAAATCAATGAATTCAAGCAAGGATTGTGACAAAACCCAATAGTTGCAGGTGAGATTGTTGAGACAAAGACAATAGAGTTCTCAAGAGGAGTGAGCAGATGAAGATGCAAAAGTCTAGAAAATTTGAAAGATAAGGAGCATACATGATCCAAAAGAAGGAGAAGAGGTTATACTACAAGGAACCAAAAGCATGACAGCTTCCAACAAGTAGAGGTTTGGTAGAAGTTTCCAAGGTAGTTCCACAGTGATTGTGGGTAGAACTGTCCGAAATAAGAAAGAAAGAACCAACATGAGGACTTGGTACTGGTAGCAAGTAACATACTTGTTACAAATATGGGAAGGGCTTCTTGCAACTCACAGGTGAATGAGGAGAGTTCACGAGAGAGGAAGGTGAATATGGCTATTGGTTCCAGAGGAAATCACAATGGAAGGGAAGAGCATGCCAAATAAATTGGCATGAAGAGGAATATGAGTGATAAGGAAAGGGAGAAATAGTTTCTTGAGTTGAGATACTATTTTGATAAGCTCAAGTAGTAGTTTGTAGAGTGGGAAAACGATATGAAGCAATGCTATGTCTGGGTAATGAGGAAGGAGGTAAGATGGCCTTCTTTTCAGATAAAGTTGAGATAAATGAAGTATATCAGGCTGAAGGAGGAAATAAGAGCAACTAAGTTGGAAATAAGTGTGTTATTTGGTGCATAAGAAGCTAGATATATCGAGGAATAATTTATAGATGGTCTACAAGAGGAAGAAGAGGCAACTGAAGCCTTGGAAAAATAAGAGATATATGTTTTTAATCTGAAATTTTTTGTATGTTTGTAGGGTTGAAAAGTGGTGATCAATACTTAACTAATGTATTTATGTAGGTTAATAAAGAAATGATACTTCTCGAGGAAATGGAAAAAACAGAACAGTCTTATGAGAATATGGTTAATAACTTTGCGGAGGTCAAAATTAACAAAGAAACTATTATGTTAGAGGAAATCGAGGGCAGAGGAAATCGACGGAATATTGACATCCTTGACTTCTGATCTAGAGGAGGATGAAGCAACATCATTTTAGGAATACGATGCAAGTGTAGAAGATGGAGAAGAATCAGAAGGTGAAGCAACAACTAAATAAGGAGACATATTTCAAGAATATATGCTTGAGGAGATTTCAATTAAAAGTCTCATGCCTGTGGAAGAAAACACAAGTGAAGATGAGGGTAAAATTTTGGAAGAGTGGCTGACATAAGACCTAAGAATGGAGGACATGGAGACAATTGAAAGTAATTTTGAATTGTATGAGGAATAAAAGTTCTTAGAGAAGAGGATAGAGAGCTAAAAACTGTAGATTCATATTGCAAAAGAAGAGTTAGAGGAAGAGGAAATAATGTTTAGAAGTGATGAGGATCAAAATGAAAAATGTGGACAACAAAATGATAAAGGGATGTGGAAGTCATAATTGAAAAATAACTTTATAACTCTTGTGGAAGAAAAGGATATGTAGCAGTATGAGGACAACGACAATAATGGAGTTCAACCAAATATGGAAATTGATGCAGTGATAGAGGAAGTGTGGATGCTAATGGGGAAGGCATCCAAGAAAACATACAACAAAAAGAGGAGGATAACCAATAGAGCATTGTAGTTGAATGAACAAGTGTGCATTATAAAATCTAAAGGGAAACAACAACATAAAGTATGGAGACCTAGAGATTTGGAAGTAGTAAGAAAAAAACAATACAACAAGGAGGAATACCAGCCGCAAACAAAATTTTGGGACCTAAGAGGGTTTTTCATCAACATCTAGAAGCACGTGGTTAGAATATCATGATTATTTTCAATCTTGGGAGTCTGATCCAAGAGCATTCACCTTCCAAGTCAAAATTTCATTTTGACTATACTAAGGGTCATTTTATTTACCAAGAGAGTTGGTTCCCTAAGTGAGTGCCTTTATTTAAATGATTTGTATATCCTATGTATTTAAAGAATTTTAGAAAATATGTAATTAAAGAAAGAAATTGTAATTAAATCTATTCCTTAGGGTGGATCTCAAGAATATTTTAGTGAGTTGGAGAGATTTGAGGGTAGTTGGATTCCTTGAAAGATTTGTGGATCTAAAATTCCTAGATTAGAGGTTTAAGTGAGGAAATTGTGGATCTGAACTGAATTAGATCAGAATCCTTTTGTATTTAATTATGTAAATGAATGATGGTGGAGATACACAATAAAGAGAAGAAGGTCTTGAGTGAGTCCAAGTATGGCAAAAGGCCGAAAGGGCCATTAGATGTAATCAGGCCAGGGCCTTGTAATTTAATTGTATATAATGTAGGAGGAGAACACTCTATTCATGCATATGGAGTAAACATATCAGGCTTTTGTTTTTTAATTGCAATTCTGTTATGAATATCAAGTCATTCCAGTGTCTGTATGAGATCGCGAGGTTGCATGTGTATTAAGCTAAAGAGAGATTCATATATATATATATATATATATATATATATATATATATATATATATATATACATATCTTTGTTGCAGGATTACATGAAAACAATAAAGATGTACGAGAGGAGCAAGCTCAGGAGTGACAGGGCAAGGATTCCTTTAATTAAATCATTATCATTGATCAATAACATGATCAATGATCCTTCTGTAAGTGGAGAGAAATAAAAGTGTGTAGTGGAATCTTGGAAATCATATTGGAATGAAATAAAACTAGATGTGGATCATTATGTTAAATTCCCATGAATAGAAGGGAAAATACTTGATCAAAGCTTGCAGATAAAAGGATGAGTATAAAGTAGGAGTCTTTAATAGGAATCGAGTGCGAAGTACAACAAAAAGAGGTGAATACTTAGCCATTTTAATGGTCTTGTGAAGTGTGCGTGACTTGAAAGAAACAAAACTTTATTATGTAGGAGAGAACCGTTATTTGAAAACGTTGGGCCAAAGGATCGATCCCGAAAGGAAAAAGTATTAGTGCACAAGGGAAGAAGCAGGATTATGTGGCAGAATGGATCTCGCCCATAGGATTATACCCAAACAGTTTTTGTAACCATTCATCCATTGTGTCAGGCTTAGGTGAGTGAGATCTCTTGGTGGAGTGGATCCTACCCAGAGGTTTTCCATCTTGGTGACTTTTGTCACCCCTTCATCTGTTGCGTCAAGAAATGATTGAGAAAGATTACATGTAGTAAGGGCTAAGAGTGGGATAAGTGTGCGATGGACACTGGATAACAGTGATAGTTAAGGGCACGTGGAGTATTTCATGGAACACTGGTCCAACTCGGGATTTTTAAGTCGGAGATATAAAGGAGTGGCTATAATAATTGTAGTGTGCTCACGTGTTAAGGAGGGTGCACATGATTACGTGATAGGCTTGTGTGGTAGTTAACAAGTCAGAGTGTACTGGTGAGTCAGCCCAGAGGGTTGGATCCCGGAGATCTATGAATTACATTATAAGGAGAGGCTGAGTATAAGGATTTTATAAGCCTTGGTTCTAACTAAAGAGCTGAGAAAGACAACACTAATATATATATATAACACGATGATTGGAAAGAGGAGCTAAGGCATAAATGAAGACTACAAGCGTTTTTCGAAGGAAGTAAGCCCTCACGCATGGAAATGACTAAGTTTTAATAAGCGCATGTATTCCATTGATTCAATTTATATAAAGGGTATAACCCTTTCAGCTCCTCTCGTTGGTGATCTTTATATAAAGACATCCTACTATTTAAATCCTACAAGTGTATTATTTATTGAGGGATTTATATCCCCAAAGAAAGTTTAATAGAATTGAAGGAAGTTCCTTTTGAGGACAAATTTGGCACTGTGGGTTTTGGAGCCAGGGCTTCTAGCAGGCTCAAAATTGGGCCTGCACCAATAATAATGGAATATTTATGATTCATATTCTTTACACTAACTAGTGATTTTTTATTTTGTAGAGTTTTAGGTGTTACATTACCATTGTCAAATATTTTACCTCTCACATACGAAGATTTATGTGCCATATGAAATAAATTGGAATGGAGTATCAAGCTATAAATGCATGTGCTAATGATTATATTGTATATTATGGATAACATGAATTAAAAACAAATCGCTCACAATATCAAATCAATATATATCGAACCAATTGAATAAAAAAAATTTCGTCTCAAAATATTCTTCGTCATATTCCCATAATTCCACGTTTGCAAAGATTTTTCAAGTGCAAAAGCATAGCAAAATTTATGGATTACCATGCACGAAAGATAAGTGGAGATGGTTTTATTCAAATGCCTGCAGATGGTTATGCATTTAAGGAAATGGAGGAAAAATGACCGCATTATAAAGATGAACCTCGTAATGTTAGGCTTTCATTGGTAGCTGGCTGTGTTAATTCGTTTAGAGATCTCAGATCTATTTACTTAGTATGGCCAATTTTTATTAAACCTTACTCCTTGGATGCCAATAAAGAGGGAGCGCATAATCTTGACAATGATTGTTCCAGGTATTTGGCAATGATTGTTTCATGTATTTGTTTACTTGTTTGTTGCATAATATCTTATATTTGTTTATTTACTTATATACATACATATCATGGTAGTAATTATGTGTAGTTTAAAACAATTACTAAGTAAGTATCAAGTTAAAGATATGAATGTATATATCGAGACGCTTATCAATGAGTTACTAAAGTTATGGTTCGACATCATTATGTATGACATCTGTAAACCAATAAGGCGGATGCAATTTAAATTCCATGGAATACTTGTATGGACATTTCATGATGCCCTAGGGCTAGCACATTTTTGTGGCATGTAACGTTCCAATATTTCACTTTAATAATATATAATTATTTGAAGATATCATGCTGTAATATTCCTAATTAGCTTTCAGCTAGTTGGAATATTAATTTTTTCTTTTGTTAACAAGATAGATGAATAAATGGGTAGAGAGACCCATAAATCTCTTTAGTAGGAATAAAACCACTTCTAATGTGAATGTGGATCATTGTATCAGCAGAATAAAGCACTTTTGGGTGTGAAGAGGGGCTTAAGCATGTGGATAGGGTCAAAGTTGACCAAGTTAACAATGTTGTCATGGAGGTAGTGGAGGATTAATGGAGGAAAACGTAGTCATGATGGAGGAGTGTATGAATGAGAGTAAAATCTTTAATGAGGGGGAACCAGGGTGAGAAAGCTCACCAATCATATAAGGAAGAGGATGGCAGCGATAGAACACATTCTGATTATTGTTCATGTCTTGGTCTTTTATGAATTTTGACATGCTTTGGTTGTTTAGAGGAGTCTACTGTGCTGTTTAGCACAAGGGTGTTTCCGAGTGGAAATCCCACCCTCATCCTCAGGTGAAATTGAGTGCCCACTCAGGAGAGGTTCATTGAGCTCCATTTCCACTATCCAGAATCAGGCCAAGCTTCAGCCATTATTCATAGCACAATCTCCTCCAAGATTGTGTTGTTTTGCAGGGCAGTAGCAGTGGAGGGTTGATAGACCCAATTTATGAGCTTGTTTTCTAGTGAAGTGAGCAACCCTTCATCCGGGAGGCTATCAAGGAGGTTCCTTGAGCATTATTCCACCATCCGGAATTAGACCAAGATTATTCCATCATCTACATGTTGAGATTCAACAAGACGATGATCCTAGTGAAAATTAAGCACCTACACTAGGATTGGGCCTCGGGCTATTTTTAGGTGTAAGTCCATTTTTAGAATGGTGAGCAAATTCTATTTATAGCGGGACTCTATTTTTATAATGGTGAGAAAATTATATTTATAGATGATGTTCTATTTTTAGATGCATGTGCGAAGTCTATTTATAGATCGCATGTCTATTTATAGAATGCATGTCGATTATTATTATCTCTTAATAATAATTGGACAATAAACATTAATCTATTCTCAATGAGCACTTGGAAATAGTTACCTGAAGTGGAAAATCAGTTAGCTAAGTGGATTTCGAGTTGAGTGGTTGGTTGGTGGGAAATGCAAGTGGACTTAGTTGTAACTGAGTGATTCGAGGTTGTAACAGAGTTGGATGTGTAGTTATGTGAGTTGTAAAGTAGTTTAACTCAGTTAAGTGAGTTAACAGTTGTGCTAGTTGTAACTGAACATACACTAATGAGAGATCAGTGAATTAATTATTTAATTAATTCATAAGCATTGGTCTCACATGAAACTAAATATTTACTACTGTTAACTACATGCATGTCAGATCCAGTGGAGACCCAGCTGAGAGATAGGTGAAAGGGACAATTTTACTATCAGTTGTGACATTGGTGGGTGCACTCATGCAACCACACACACATTGGAGATGCCAATGAGGATTGCGTAGTCAAGGCAAGTAGGATCTCATTCATTCAGGGATTTTGATCAGTTGGGATTGTGCAGTGGAAGCAGGCTGTCAGGAGGCAGTAAATTGGTGCATGTATTTGCCAATTTTTGTATGGCAGTGTGAGACGATTGTATATTATACTGATATCTCTTGGATTAGAGTTTTGTATGAGATTGTTTCATGATCCATGATATATACATAATATATGATAGCGGGGTTTTTAGCTTTATGATTTCCCCATAAAAAAATCTATGTTATGTGTGATTGATATTTTTTCATGTGTTTGCAATTGGAGATCGTGTTTTAAATTTCCACAAATAATTTTGTAGAAGCGATTATGTATTTAACAATGGCATATAATTGTTAGATCAGGAGAATCCAAGCAATACATAATTTGTATTAAAATTTCTACATGGTATCAGAGCAAAGAAGATTGAAATTTTGAAGCAGTAGTTGAGTTTGTTGGTGGAAACAATTCGAATTTGCTGCAAGAATTTCTTGGTGCTATAGTTGAGTAAACATCAAAATGGATTTCAATGGCTTGCGGCTAGAGTATGCACTCGAGGACAAATTGAACTACGTTGTCTAAAAGGACAAGATGGAGGCGGTGCGTGAAGATAATGGCTTGAAGGAATTCATTGACAATGATGTTCCTAAGCCCACTTCGACGGATGCTGCATTACTTGACGCATGACAAAATAAAATAGAAAAGACGAGAAGGATTCTGTTGGAAGGTGTACGAGACCACATTGTCTCAAGCATTCATGGGAAAGCCACTCCATATGTTATGTGGAAGGCTTTGATGGATCTTTTCCAAAGAAAAAATGACTATAGGAAATTGGCGCTAAAGGATAAACTCAGAAAGATAAAGATGGAGAAGGGCGACAATATTCCTAAGTATATCACAAAGTTTGTCTAATGTCGGGATGAACTGGGGAGTGTGGGAATCACGGTTGCTGATGATGATTTGGTGAGATTGGCTCTCTTGGGACTTCCTAAGAGTTGGAACAGTTATCAAGACACTTTCAACAGATGGGAAAAACTGCCAGATTGGGAATGACTGATCCAGGTGGATATCGATGGCCACCCACCTATTCCATTTGGACCCGCACCATCAATTCTTGCAGCTTTTCACATTCAACACAACTTACTATTTTTAGAAATTTTTTGGGTCCTGCACTCCCGGAGCCGTTTTGGGACCTTAATGATCCAATTGGATATTGGTGGCCACCCACCTATTCCATTTGAACCCCCACCATCAGTTCTTGCAGTTTTTAACTTGTAGCACAACTTACTATTTTTAGCAGTTTTTTCGGGTCCTGAACTTCTGGAGCTGTTTTGAGGCCCTAAACGTTTTTTTAGGAAAACCAAGAGCGACTACGGTTGTATTTCTTACACCAAAATTTGTACTCCTTGAATAGATATTTCTAACGAGCTATTGAGCGCGTCAAACAGAGATCGTATGCCAAAGTTACGTCCCTGGGAAGTTGAAACACCAATTTACCTAAACGGGGCTCATAGTTTTGGCGCAAGTTACGTCCCTGGGAAGTTGAAACACCAATTTACCTAAACGGGGCTCATAGTTTTGGCGCTTCATCTCCTAGGCTTAGTTTTTTGGACGTTTAGAGTTCTCCATTGTTTCTCAATAATAAATAGGCCCTCGAGCCTCATTGTAACACAGTTCAGAGGTCTGTAGCCACCACATCTCTTCTCAGAGATTCGCTAACATCACCCTAGCTATTTTATTTCCATTATGTCTATAAGCATATTTCGGTTATTTGATATTAATGAAATGAAGCATTATTTCCACTGCATCTCTATGTTTATGGTTATTTATGTATTATGTTGTGTTCCTGCATAAATCCGGATTAGTAGTATCAGAGCGGTCTGCTCTTTCTTTGTTTTTCTTTGCATGTCCCCAACGCAGTTAGGGTATAAGGAGTTAGGGCTCGATCTAGTTGAACCCTTGCAGGATCAGCCTCGCAAACCTCGATGACCTCCCATGGCGGAAGAAAAGAAAGATGAGGGATCAGGAGATCATATCAAAATATTGCTTGAGGAGGCCCTCGAGAAACAAAGGAAAGTGATGATGGATAACTTTTCTTAGATCCTTCAATGACTGCCCACCTACGGTGCATCTGCATCCAACAGCCACTCTGGAGGCGCCATTCCCTTCAAGGTACAGATAAAATTTGACATTCCTGTATTTGAAAGCCAAATAGATGCAGAAGCTGTAGATAGATGGTTGAATTTGCTGAAAGGGTATTTCTTGGTCCATGATTTCTCTGACCAAGAAAAGATTATTTTTGCGCTCCTCAAAGCCGCCCCCCCATGTCAAAGACTGGTGGGAAACCTACTGTGAGCAAGAGGACAAAGGGGAACCCTCTCCGTTCTTGGCCACACCCACTTGGAATTAATTCTGAGATGGAATCAAGGAACAATATTACCCCGTGGGGAGCTATGAGGACAAATACATCCAATGGACCACGCTGCAGCAACAAACGGATCAAGATGTGCACGAACTGATGAATCTATTCCATACCCTGCGCACAAAGTTGGGTATTAAAGATTCAGAGAGACATTTGGTGCTCAAGTACCGTGAATATCTGCACAAACACATTCAAGAGGAAATGGAGTTCCTTGACATTACATCGCTTGGCATGACATATCACTATGCCGCCAAGATTGAGCATAAATTTAAGCAGAATAATCGAGACTTTGGATCTGCGAATCCAAAAGGTGCCCCCGAACCGAAGAACAAGGGGCAAGGCCAAAGTGGTGCGACTCAGAAAAACACCACAAATACAAAGAAGGACATAGGGAAGTGGTGTGAATTTCATAACAACCCCACTCACAACACAAACGAGTGTTGGGCCAAACAGTCGTTGGTGGCCGAACTAAAGGCACCCAAATCAGATGCATTTTCCGATCCTGAGTCAGAACCAGACAAAGGTAATGACAAAGGGAAGCATATCATTGATGCGGATCCCAGTGCCATTTTTTCCACCACCAAGATCCAAAGGGAGGATCCAGAGGATCCAGAGGAGGGGGAGTGCCTCTTCCATTCGCTGATGTGGGTGAACGATTCTCCGCTACAATTTCTTGTCGATAGCGGAAGCCAAAAGAACCTCATTTCAACAGAGGTCGTGAAGTGGCTCAGCCTACCGACCATAGCACACCCGCAACCATATACCATTGGGTGGCTCCACCCAGGGAGAGATCTCTGCATCTGCCAGCAGTGCCACTTTCCGTACAGTATCAAGCCATTCACGGATGAGGTATTGTGTGATGTTGCTCCTCTTGATGTAGCTGATGTATTATTGGGCCATCCATACTTGTGGAGGCGACATGCTGTGTATGAGTCTAGGCCTCATGCTGTTGTTATTACTTTGGGAAATAACTTGTACAGGATACCAGAGGTAGTACTGCCTCCTGTCATCTCTTTGACTACTGGAAAACAACGTAGTAAGATTGTTTCCCAAACCAGGAAATTTATTTTCCTTACAACTTGATCACAGGGAAAGAAGAATATTGTAGCCACAACCTCGAAATAGGTTTCCCCTGCATGACTGCAGCATATGGACAAAGTCATGGAGGAATATGAGGACATTTTCTCCTCACTCACAGAGGTTCCTCTACACTGTCAGGACAAGCACTCCATTGATCTGACCCCCAACACACCACCGCCTGATGTTGCCATACCTCCCGCAAATACACATACAAAATCCACACATGTACTGTCTGAGGCTGATAAAGAAACCAAAATTACTAAATGCATCCAACATGTCCGCCCGCAAGTGGATGACATCTACGACAAATCTAATACCCATTTCAATATAATTTGCCTCATCTCATGGAGGATATCAACGCAATGGGGACCATTTCTTCCTAAGGAGGGAGGAATGATCCAGGTGGATATCGGTGGCCACCCACCTATTTAATTTGGACCCTCACCATCAATTCTTGCAACTTTTCACATTCAGCACAACTTACTATTTTTAGCAGGTTTTTGGGTCCTGCACTCTTGGAGCCATTTTGGGGCCTTAATGATCCAGGTGGATATTGGTGGCCACCCACCTATTCGATTTTAAAACCCACCATCAGTTCTTTCAGTTTTTAAGTTGCATCACAACTTACTATTTTTAGTAGTTTTTCGGGTCGTGAACTTCTGGAGCTGTTTTGAGGCCCTAAACGACGTTTTTTTGGGAAAACCAAAAGATGTACTCCTCGGATAGATCTTTCTAATGAGCTATTGAGCGTATCAAACGAATATCGTATGCCAAAGTTACGTCATTGGGAAGTTGAAACACCAATTTACCCAAACGGGGCCCATAGTTTTGGCGCTTCATGTCCTAGGGTTAGGTTTTTGATGTTTAGAGTTCTCCATTGTTTCTCAATAATAAATAGGCCCTCGAGCCTCATTTTAACACAGTTCAAAGGTCTATGGCCGCCACATCTCTTCTCAGAGATTCGCTACCAACACCCTAGCTATTTTATTTCCATTATGTCTGTAAGCATATTTTTGTTATTTGATATTAATGAAATGAAGCATTATTTCCGCTGCATCTCTATGTTTATGGTTATTTCTATATTCCATTGCGTTCCTGCATAAATCCCGATCAACGAATGTGGTCAGATCAAGTGCAGGAGGAGTTCAGGTAGAACACCAAAGATGGCTCTTCATCAAAGCATGATGATGAAGAGGATTGTGCTTTAGCTTCCAAGGCAAGGAAAGGGAAGGGGAAGAAATTCCATTCAAAATACGAGTCTAAAGGCAAGAAGCTGGATTTGTCCAAGGTGAAGTGTTTTCACTATCACGAACATGGGCATCTCACCACTAACTGCCCATAGAAGAAGAAGAACAAGAAGGCTGCTGGAGCTGCAGCTGGTGAGGTCCTTGCCTCGCAATTTGAACTTGATTTCTCCTTGATCACATGTTTGGTTTCAAACGCAATGGGGTTGGTGTGGTATCTTGATAGTGGTGCTTCCTTCCACATAACGGGAGATAAGGAGATTTTTAGTGACTTGGAGGAGAAAGATCTCCAAATGCATATAGAGATGGGCGACGATGGACGATACGGTGCGACCAACATTGGTACCATTACCTTTGAGAGGGATTCAGGTAAAACATTTCAATTGAAATATGTTATGCATGTTCCAGGTCTGAAGAAAAACTTGGTCTCAGTCGCGATGTTGGAGGATAGAGGCTATGCTGTTGTTTTCAGTGATGGAAAAGCTTTCTTGCTACATAAAACAACGGTTCAAGCCAAGAGGATAGGGATTCAAGTCAAGAATATCTACAAGCTGGAGGTAGATGGCTGCACTAACATGATGGGCAAGGCAGAAAAAGTGGTGAGACAGGATGAGGGCGAATTATGGCACAGGAGATTGGGCCATATTCATCATGGAGCCTTGAAAGTCATGCAACAAATATCTATAGGAATTCCAATGGGAACAATTACTCAGTTAGATCAGTGCAAGGGTTGCACCATGGGGAAGTATGTAAAGTCCACCTTTCATGAAAAGGAGAACCGTGCTTCGGTGATTCTGGAGAGAGTTCACACAAACGTGTGTGAACCATTCTCGGTTTCTTTAACAACAAAACATAGGTATTATGTTATTTTTGTTGATGAATTTTCTCGTAAATGCTAGATCTTCTTCATGCAGAAGAAGGATCAAACATTCTCAAAGTTCTGTGAGTTTAAGGCATTGGTGGAGAAAGAGTCGGGGAAGTAAGTGAAGGCTCTGCAGAGCGATAATTGTGGAGAATACATCTCCAACGAATTCAAATACTTTTGCAACAAAGAAGGAATTCGAAGATAACTCATAGCGCCTCATAACCCCCAACAAAATGGGGTCATGGAGAGGAAGAATAGAACGATCGTGGGTGTTGCACTAGCGATGCTGCATGATCAAGGCCTACCAATGCATTTGTGGGTGGAAGCATGCAACACTGTGGTTTATGTGCAAAACCGTTGTCCTCATAGAGTACTTGGCATGAGTACACCTGAAGAAGCTTTTACTCGTAAGAAACCGAATGTTTCTCACTTTAATATTTTTGGCTCATCTGTTTATGTGCATGTGACCAAGAACGCTGGGAAGAAGATGGAGCCAACTGCTGAAGTTGGGATATTTGTGGGGTACACAGAAACACCCCATAATTATCATGTGTATTTTCCAAATAGTCGAATGACTGTGGTGAGACGGTATATAAAATTAAATGAGGCGAAAGCCATGAAGTTGTCGATTAAGAGGGAGCTAGAATTGCATGTGGAGGAGGAAATGCTTGTTCCCAAAGATGAGTCTCTAGATGTGGATTAGCCATAGGAGGAGGTTCATGGAGTGGAGGAGTCCACTCACACAGAGCCAAACATCAGAACTGGCAGAAGGCATACCACAAAAGCTGAGAGGCTGAAACTTGATGGTGCACAGAATGTAGGAGTCCCTACTTAACAATGAAGAAAAAGACAGTCTCCTGACCGATTCACTGTATACATGGCTCTCATGAGAAAATGTATTGTGACAAAGCCATCTTCCTTTCAGGAAGCAGTGCAGGAGCCGACATGGGTAGATGCAATGGTGGAGGAGTATGACTCCATTGTCAGAAACAGTGCTTGGGAAATTGTTCCAAGGTCGGTTGATAAATCAATGGTAGGCTCAAGATGGATCTACAAGGTAAAGCAAGTTGCTGATAGGAGTGTTGAGAAAAAAAAAGCCATATTTGTGGCCCGGGGCTTCTCACATATTGAGGGGATAGATTATGAAGAAACCTTTGCACTTGTCGCACGATATTATTCCATAAGGACCATCCTTTCTATCTCAGCGCAGATGGCTTGGCACATTCATCAGAGTGATGTGAAGATTGCGTTCCTTAATGGGATCAGTGAGGAAGAAGTGTACATTGGGCAGCCTGAAGGATTTGAGATCTTCAGTAGAGAGTCGCATGTGTGCAGACTCAAAAGAGCGCTGTATGGGCTGAAGCAAGCACCCCATGCTTGGTACACTCAGATCGACAACTATTTCACCAGACTTGGTTTCACCTAGAGTGAGGTAGATGCAAACCTATACCAAATTGTGGTGGAGGGTAAGCTTTTAATCATTGTTCTTTATGTTGATGATTTAATATTGACTGGTGATGAGCAGTTGATACACTCATGCAAGGAGGACCTTGCAAAAGAGTTTGAGATGAAGGATATGGGCCTCCTTCATTATTTCCTTGGATTGAAAATATGGCAGCGGGATGGTGAATTTTTTTTGTCTCAAGGAAAGTATGCAAGGGAGATACTAGGTAAGTTTCACATGGAGGGTTGCAAACCCATGGATACTCCTCTTCCAGGAAACTGGAGGAAAGAGGACGCTACATCTAGAGAGGTAGTGGATGCTACTTCCTATCAATAGTTAGTGGGTTCGCTAATGTATTTAGTGAATATAAGACCGGAGATATGCTATGCGGTGAACCAACTTAGTCAACCGATGGTTAAGTCTACCGAGCTCTTTTGGAAGGTGGGAAAGCATGTGAAGAGATACTTGAGGGGCACATCTGAGTATGGCTTATGGTACATAGAGATAGATGAAGTGAAGTTGCATGGATTCACGGATGCAAATTGGGCAGGTCACCCAACGGACAAAAAGAGCACATTAGGGGGGATCTTCAGTATTAGATCTACAACTGTTTCTTGGTACAGTAGGAAACTGAGATCCGTGGCACTCAGTTCAGCGGAAGCGGAATAAATTGTAGCAAGTCAAGATGGATGTGAGGCTATTTGGATGAGAAATATCCTGGTTGGCTTGTTTGGTTCTCATTTAGATCCTACAGTGATTCATTGTGATAATCGGAGTTGCATTAAACTCTCGATTGATCATGTGTTTCATGATAGATCTAAGCATATAGATATCCGGTATCATCATATAAGATATTGTGTGCAGCGGAAGATCATGTTGCTTCAGTACATTCCTACGGAAGATCAGGATGCAAATATTCTGACGAAGGCACTCACTAGGAGAAAATTCGAATACCATAGAGACAGGGTTGGGGTGAAGGATAATCCCTTTCTTCTTGAGAGGGAGTGTTGAGATTCAACAAGATGATGATCCTAGTGAAAATTAAGCACCTACACTAGGATTGAGCCTCGAGCTATTTTTAGTTGTAAGTCTATTTTTAGAATGGTGAGCAAATTATATTTATAGCGAGAGTCTATTTTTAGAATGGTGAGAAAATTCTATTTATAGATGATGTTCTATTTTTAAATGCATGTGTGAAGTCTATTTATAGATCGCATGTCTATTTATAGAATACATGTCAATTATTATTATCTCTTAATAATAATTGGACAATAAACATTAATCTATTCCCAATGAGCAATTAGAAATAGTTAACTGAAGTGGAAAATCAGTTAGCTAAGTGGATTTGGAGTTGAGTGGTTGGTTAGTGGGACATGCAAGTAGACTTAGTTGTAACTGAGTGATTTGAAGTTGTAACAGAGTTGGATGTGTAGTTATGTGAGTTGTAAAGTAGTTTAACTCATTTGTGTTAGTTGTAACTGAACATACACTAGCGAGAGATCAGTGAATTAATTTTTTAATTAATTCACAAGCATTGGTCTCACATGCAATTGAAGATTTACTACTGTTAACTACATGCATGTAAGATCCAGTGGAGACCCAGTTGAGAGATAGGTGAAAGGGACAGTTTGAATATCAATTGTGACATTAGTGGGTGCACTCATGAAACCACACACACATTGGAGATTCCAATGAGGATTGCGCAGTCAAGGCAAGCAAGAGCTCATTCATTTAGGGATTGTGATCAGCAGGGATTGCGCAGTGGAGGCAGTAAATTGGCGCATGTATTTGTCAATTTTTGTATGAAAATGTGAGACGATTGTATATTTTATTGAGAGCTCTTGGATTAGAGTTTTGTATGATTTTTTTTCATGATCCATGATATATACATAATATATGATAGTGGGGTTTTTAGCTTTATTCTTTCCTGGTAAAAAAATTTGTGTTATGTGTGATTGATATTTCTTCATGTGTTTGTAATTGGCGATCGTGTTTTAAATTTCCACAAATATTTTTGTAGAAGAAATTCTGTATATAACGGTGGCATATAATTTTTAGATCAGGATAATCCAGGAATTACATAATTTGTATTAAAATTTCTACACTATAGCGCAGTCTCCTTCCGAAATTGCGTTATTTTGCAGGGCAGTGCAGTGGAGGGTTTAGTTCCCAAGTTTGTGAGCCAGTTTTCTAGTGAGGGGAGCAACCCTTCATCCAGAAATCTAGGAGGGAGAAGTTGCAGCCATTTCCTTCTCATATCAGCCATCTCCCAGTAGTGATTTAGTGCTAGAGTGTTAGTCAGCCCTAGGACTGCATTTTTCATATGGTGTATTTCCAGAAACCCCTCTTGGGTTGTCTTGGAATTGTTCTTGGGAGCTTAGATCTCTGAACCCGACACTTTGAGAATAATATCAGCATATCTTTGTATTTATATTTTCCAGCAACAGTGACACTCACTAGGACTACGTTGTCATGGCCCTCCAACACTTTGAGTTGGAGTAACATTTCATTTTAGGTGTATTTGATCATTGGAGGCTTGTTTTTCCTAACTTGAGTGACCTTTTAATAAAGATATTGTACTCATTTGCTATATATATATATATATATATATATATATATATATATATATATATATATATATATATATATATATATAATGAAATGGATCTATGATTTTCTCATGTTTTTATGTATTAATATTTACTGCAATTTCCAGTTTATGTTCAATATTCCTGTTTTTCTTGCCTTGGAATATTACAGTGGTATCAGAGCATAATATTGTCTCAGCCTGTGGGGCACTACATCTATAAATTTGTATCAATGGATGGAGGAGATTTTCCAAAAATTATTCTCCAAACTATGCAGGATATTGTCAGAAAAATCAAGGAGATGAGGATGGAAAGACATAAAGAGACCCCAAGAAGGACTCAACATGGAGAAAGTTCCGACACCTCACATTATTGGTGTGAGCAATCAACATTACAACCAGTTCCACAACACTCCACCATGCCTACATTCCTAGCACTAGGAAATGAGGTAGGAGGAACACAAAAGGGGGAGACTCTTGGTGATTATCTCCTAGAATATGAATCTCAATCTCAGAGGTTCAAAGAGCATCTAAAATTGCAAGGGTTCTGTCAGATCAAGTATAATAGAAGACCCAGTAATCAAAATAGAGGGTACATGCAGAAAAATGGTTTGCAACATACTTTGGGTAGATTATTTATGCCTTATTTTGATGGGTCACCCAAGTGCACAACCAAAGCTTGGGTAGGGAAATTAGACATCTATTTCCAGCTGAACCAATTTTAAGAGATGGAGGCCATTAAGATAGCAGCGCTGCACCTGGAAGGTGAAGCACATGAGTGGTGGTTTCATGATCTATCTACATTGGGGCATGCCAATATAACTGCTTATGCAAAATTTACACAGAGGTTGGTGGAAATATTTGACCGAAGAGATCTAAAAGCTCATTCTGTTAAGCTATCTAAGCTCAAGCAGTCAGAAGATCCAAAGACTTATATCTCTGAATTCCTGAAACTTTCAGTCATGGTGCCAGATCTATCCGCAACTAGAATGGTGATTATGTTTATTGATGGGCTAGCAGAGCCTTTGCATGAGTTGGTAGAATCCACAAGACCAACTACACTTCAAGATGCTGTTGAGAGGGTTAGAGACTTGCAAAATACTTTGCCAAGGGCAAGAGTCCCTGTTCAGCAACAGTTCTCTTTTGATTCAAAAGAGGAAGCTATGAAGATTCCTCCCTCAAGAGAGGACCAAGAAAAAGGGTCTCTTAGTGATGATGAGGTATTCTATAATAATGATGAGGAGGAAGAGGAAGAGTTGGAAGGAGATACCAGCGTTGTAGCACCATGAGGAGATCCACCACCACCTGGAGGTGGGAATGGAGAAATTGATCTAGCTATAGGAGCCCTTGCATCCTTGTAGGGAGTTCCAAAGAATATAACATTGGGAGACCAAGGAACAATAAAGGAACAACATGTGTTGGTATTGATAGACAGTGGGACTACCTACAATATTATTGATGCCCAAATAGTGCAGAGGGGAGACATACACATTAGTGGTTCTGAGGGATTCTCAGTTGTGGTCCCTGGGACTAAGTAGTGAGGGAAGTGTGTTCTGACATTGACTATGAATTTGGGGGCATACACCTTCATAGATCACTTCTTTGTGGTCAAGACCCATGACACCAACATGATATTGGGTGTGCAGTGGCTGATTACACTGGGGAGGTCACTACAGATTGGGAGGTCTTGAAAATGGCATGGATAGACAAGAAGAGTGGTAATCATCAAAATATCAGGGGCATGCACACCTATCCACCTCAAGAAGCCTCCACACATAAGATGAAGAATGATTTTCATATAAGAAGCCATGACAACTCATTCCACTCACATATGCAGTTTACTCTAGACCATGATGTTTTATTATTTGGAGGCATTCCACCAGGGAGGCCCCCAGATTGGAAGTTTGTTAAAGAGTTCTCACAAAAAGTGACACCACTCATAGATCTGGCTAAGAGGAGAGCCTTGTATGGGACCAACACAACACAGAGGGCCTTTGATTGGATCAAGGAGGAGATGAATAATTGTTTGGTATTGGTATTACCAAGTTTCACCAAGCATTTTGCGCTGAAAGGTGATGCTTCAGGAGTGGATGATGGCACAAGTATGGTGCAAGAGGGATATTCCACAACTTTTGAGAGTCAGAAGACACTTTCAAATTGGAAGGAGTATTTCATATATGGTAGAGTTTTGCTAATATTCATACATGCATTGACCACACTCAGGAAGTTTTGGATGGGAAATAGCTTTGATCTCCATAAACTTCAATATTTTCCTAAGCATCAGCAACTGCAAGAGAGGCAACAAAAATAGAATAGCAGTACTCTGACATGTGGCTTTGGAATCGAGCATGTAAAATAAGGGAGTTATGAGATGTTAGGTACCTTATCACAAAAGTTAGCAGCACTGTCATTGAGGGGTATAGATCCATATTGGGAGGCCGAACTATTGGTGGAGTATTCCAAGGATCACTTCACATGTGAGGTGCTTGATGGGAAAGTGGATGATGAGAGGTATAGAGTGGTGGATGGAGTCATCTATTACCAAGATCATATATTCTTAAATATATAATCCAAGCTTAAGGAGAATATTCTATATGCAACACATAATTCATTCCTTTTCGGTCATCAAGGTTTCACTGAGACATATCAGACCATTATGGAGGGATTCTCATGGGAGGGTCTCAAGGAGGATGTGCTCCAACATATCAGGAGGTGTGTAGTTTTCTTGAAGAATGAGGAGGGAAACAACCATCCTGCAAGGTTGTTACAACCAATTAATTTTCCAAGAGAGATATGGGAGGGCCCATCTATGGACCTCATCACTAGCTTACCAACAATACATGGTAAGAGTTGTGTCTTTTTACTTATTGATCATCTAATAAAATATTTGCATTCCTTTGCCATTTATATACAGTGCATTGCTCCACAAGAAGGCAAGTATCTCTTTGGACTTCATGGTCTTTTTGGGACCACAATCAGTGATGGGGATGGCCCCTTACTAGATGGATTTGGGAAAGTATTTTTCTTCTTGGGGTGTACTTAGTTGACACCAAATTCCATTTACTACTTCTAGGCATGTGAGAAGATAGTGGCAGCAAGCGAGTGGTTGGAAAGCCACTTATCACATCAAGTTTTGAGGCAGCTAGGAGCAGAGCAACGTTGGTCTCACTTGAGGGACTATTGTCACCATCCGACATTTCATATGACACTCAATATATTTATCCTTTGGATTCCATATTGTGATGATTTTCTATTCACTATATGTGGAATGGCTTGGGCAAGCAAGGGTCCTAGAACCAAAGAGTGGATCCTCGAAAGTACGAATGCATTTTTGCCTCTCGAGGACAATGTTATTGCAACCAAAGATCAATAACAGTTCTACATAGATCATAGATGGGGAGTGAGATAACGTGGGGTGAGAAATTTGGTCCATCATTTTCAGCCATGCAACCCATATACATTGCAGGAGTAGGGGATTAAGGAGCTCTTTTATGGGCCACACAAGGTGATCCATCTTGTTGAGAGAGTAGCATGGAGATTGGAGCTTCTCATTGGGGTTAAGGTCCCCAACATTTTTCATATCTCATGCTTCAAGGAGGCCATTTGACAACATGAAATTGCCTCCATGGATCTCCCACTTCTTCATGATGAGAGCCATTTGGTTTTATCACCAAAGGCTAACTTGCACACTTGGGAGGAGCAACTAGGGGACAGATTGATTGGAGAGCATCTGGTTCAGTGGAGGAGTTTATCAGATGATGATGCTAGAGAGAAAGGGAGGAGATTTTACAGTATCCATCCTGGCAGTTTCTTGAGGATAAGAAACATTTGGGAGGGGAGGACTGTAATATTCCTAATTATCTTTCAGCTACTTGGAATATTAATTTTTGCTTTTGTTAATAAGATAGATGAATAAGTGGGTATAGAGACCAATAAATCTCTTTAGTAGGAATAAAACCACTTATAATGTGAATGTGGATCATTGTATCAACAAAATAAATCACTTTTGGGTGTGAATAGGGGCTTAAGCATGTGGATAGGGTCAAATTTGACCAAGTCGACATCGTTGTCATGGAGGTAGTGAAGAATTAATGGAGGACAACGCAGTCATGATGGAGGAGTGTATGCATGAGAGTAACATATTTAATGAGGGGGACCTAGGGTGAGGAAGCTCGCCAAGCATATAAGGAAGATGATGGAAGCCATAGAAGGCATTTTGATTATTGTTCATGTCTTGGCCTTTTATGACTTTCTGCATGCTTTAGCTGTTTAGTGGAGTCCGTTGTGCTATTTAGGAAAAGGGTGTTTCCGAGAGGAAATCCCACCCTCATCCTCTGGGGAATTCGAGCACCCACTCAGGAGAGGTTAATTGAGTTCCATTTCCACTATTCGGCATCATGCCAAGCTTCAACCATTATCCATAGCACAGTCTCCTTTAGGATTGTGTTGTTTTGCAGGGCAGTAGTAGTGGAGGGTTGATAGACCCAGTTTCTGAGCTTGTTTTCTAGTGAGGGGAGCATCCCTTCATCCAGGAGGCTAGAAAGGAGGTTCCTTGAACATTATCCCACCATCCGGCATCAGGCCAAGATTCTTCCATCATGTACATCGTAGTCTCCTTCAGAAACTACGTTATTTTGCAGGTCAGTGCAGTGGAGGGCTTAGTGCCCAAGTTTGTGAGCCAGTTTTCTAGTGAGGGGAGCAACCCTTCAACCAAAAAGATAGGAGGGAGAAGTTGTAGCCATTTCCTTGTCATATCAGCCATCTCCCAGTAGTGATTTAGTGGTAGAGCATTATTCATACCTAGGGATACATTTTTCATATGGTGTATTTCCGGAAACCCCTCCTGGGTTGTCTTGGAATTGTGCTTGGGAGCTTAGATATCTGATCCCGAAATTTTTTGAGCATTATATCAACATATTTTTGAATTATATTTTCCAAAAACAGTGACACTCACTGGGACTGCGCTGTCATGGTCCTCTGACATTTTGAGTTGCAACAACATTTCATGTTTGGGAGTATTTGATCATTGGAGGCTTGTTTTGCCGAACTTGAGTGACATTTTCCTCAGGATATTGTACTCATTTGCTGCTGATATATATAATGAAATGGACCTATGATTTGATCATTTTTTAATGTATTGATATTTACTGCAATTTCCATTTTATGTTCAATATTCCTGTTTTTCCTATTTTGGAATATTACACATGCATGTTTTTAAAATAATCCCTTTAACAACCCTGGTGAAAATTCCATGTAATAAAAGTTAATAAAGGAAAAATAATAACCAAGGTCATGGGACATGTATTCCAAGCTCAATGTTGGGAAAAAAAATCCTAGCGCGGGTGTTCATATGGTTTATTATGGCTATGGAAATTGGCAAAGGAAAAGTCTAAGGCTTTGGAAAGGAAAAGTGGCATTTATTTACGAAAATAATGAAAAATAGGAGAAAAGGAAGGTGAAAGGTCACAAGTTTCATATGAGGAGGAAAATGAAGGAAAATAGTGGAAAATTGAAGAAAATAGAGGCCTCATAAATAAAAATCCTTCTAAGGATCAGTTCATGGCTTTTGATCACTGCAGTTTTGGAGCTCTCATTTCTCTCTCTCTCTCTCTCTCTCTCTCTCTCTCTCATACTCTTGGATACTTAGAGTTTTCTTGGAGCACTCTTGGAGAGTGTGGAATACTTGAATATTTGTAGCAAGAAGGAAAATGAAGAGCAGGAAAGCATAAGAGGTAATCAAGATCAACAACTACATCGAGTTTTGATTGTAGGTACCAAGTTGAATATGTGTTTTACTCACTAGTTTTGGAATTCATGACATATGCATGTGGTTTCTTGGTCATGATATGTCATTGGCATGGAGGATTGCCTCGATTGACAATAGATTTTCCTAGCCTTTCCATTTCCTGGAGAAGCATGGTGTTGTGGATTCATTTCATTGTTTATTTTTCTGGTTGGTTCTCATGTGCCTTTGAGTGTGGGTTGAGTTATTAGTTCTTGGAAGCCTTGGCTGGAAAAATGATCTGGAAGCCCTATAACAACTTGGGTTGAGTTACAAGTCCTGGAATCCTTGGTTGGAAAAAAGATCTCGAATCCCTTGGTGGGTTGAGTGACTAGTCCTGGAAGCCCTGGTTGGACAAATTCTCTAGAATCCTGGTAGCAGTTGTGGGTTGAGTTACTAGTCTTGGAATCCCAGGTTGGAACAAATGCTCTAGAGCCCTAGATATTTTGGGTAGAGAAAAATATGGTGATGGTTGTGATGTCTGACCGTGAGGTGGAATCACTGGTTTAGGGTTGAGGTGGTTTTACCTTTAGAAGCCCTGGTTTGGTTTTTATTTATTAGTTTTACGAGATTCCACATTCATGGTTGGAATATGGCACGGGGGTGACTGGATGAAGAGAGATTTGGATCAACCATGTTTATGGTTGGTTGGAACGTGGAAGTCCCATACTTGGTTTCATTTTTATTATGGAAATAAGAGCTCTTTTCCTCTTATATTGATGGGTAAATATGCTTGTTATTATTCAAATTATATGGCTGTTATATGCTTGTCATTTCTGTTGTTTATATGTGTCAGACCAGGAGGTAACTCCGCAAAACTCAATGTGTATTAGATGGAGATTGTGTGTGTATTTATACATGGAGGTGAGGCTATTGGGATTCACCTCCCAATGACTCTTGGCCTTCCTTATTTACTAAATTACAATAATAGACAATCTCACCCAACCCCTTAGGATTAGGTGTCAACATTCCCCCCTTGAATCTGAAGGGATGTTGGTGAGTCCAAGCATCGTTCTGAACTTTTCAAAATTTTCTCTTCGAAGTGATTTGGTGAAGATGTCTGTGGTCTGCTCATTTGTGGAAAAATGATGTAGATGGATGGTTGTGGCCTGAATGTGATGTCGAACCATATGGTATTTTGTATTGATGTGCTTTGTTCAATCATGGAGCTTCGGGTTCTTGGCCAACTTTATTACAGAAGTGTTGTCGATCATGAGTGGTGTTGAATGCATTTGTTTCATCTGCAATTCTTCAAGGATTTTCCTAAGCCACACAATTTCCTTTGTTGCTTCAGCTACTGCCACATATTCTGCCTCGGTTGTGGAATCTGCTGGAACTGACTGTTTGTGTGATCTCCATGAGATAGCTCCTGATCCAAGACTCATGGTATAACCTGAAGTAGACACCCCAGTTTCTTTGTCCCCATCAAAGTCTAAATCAGAGTATCCGATCAAGCTTAAATCGCCTACCTGTGTATATTTGAGTCCAAAGTCTTTAGTCCCTTTCAAGTACTTTAGAACTCTTTTTGCAGCAGACCAATGTCCTTCACAAGGTTTTTTCATAAGCCTGGAGAGGATTCTAACAAAAAATGAGATGTCTGGTCTGGTGGTAGTCAGGTAGATAAGACTTCCAACAAGCTGTCTATACTTTGTTGCATCCTTGAATTCCTTCCCTTCAATGGATGTGAGCTTTAAATTTTGTTCCATTGGAGTGGTCAAAGGATTGCATTCATCCATGCCAAACTTGTTCAAAAGATCTCCAATGTACTTCTTTTGAGAAAGAAATATAAATTTAGGATGTTGAGTTATTTCAATGCCAAAATAGTAATGACCATAACCCAAATCAGTTATTTCAAAACCTTTCTTCAATTCTTGCTTTATGGATGCAATATAACTTTCATTGTTCCCTGTCATCAAAAGATCATCTACATACACCACAAGATATACAACTGTTTTTCCAACTTTCTTAACAAACAAGGTTGCATCATCAAGATCAAAATGTTTGAAGTCAAGTTTCAGAAGATGCTCAGTTAATTCTCATACCAGGCTCGCGGTGCTTGCTTGAGGCCATACAAGGATTTTATAAGATTGCATACTTTGTGTTCTTGGCCCTTCACAAAAAATCCTTTTGGATAGGACATAAAAACTTTCTCCTTTAGATATCCATCCAAAAAGGTGGTTTTTACATCCATCTGATGGACTTTCCATCCCTTCTGTGCTGCTAGGGAAAAGAGAGTCCGGATGGTGGCCCATTTTGCTGTGGGAGAAAAATTTTCTTCATAATCGACCCCTTCTTTCTGTGCAAAAACTTTTGCCACAAGCCTGGCTTTATGCTTGTCAAGTGAGCCATCTACTTTGTACTTGTTCTTGTAGACCCACTTACAGCCAATTGGTTTGGTTCCCAAAGGAGGATCAACCAGCTTCCAAGTGCCATTATTTATCAAGGCATCATACTCCTTTTGCATCGCTTCATTCCATTCATAATGAGAAGCAGCTTCTTTGAAGGAAGTTGGTTCATGATCTGTAGACAAACTCAATTCACAGTTATAAGCAATATCCATATCAACAGGTGAATCAGAATTATCTACATCACCTTCGTTTTTTCTAGTGGAACTTCTTGTTCCTGTCTTTCCAACCTCATCGGGATGAACATTTTCTAGTGTCTTTGTCAGCCATTTGGGGGGACCTTTCTGAGATGGCCCAAGCTGCTCATTTGACTAATTGAATCAAGATTCAATCTCTCAATTCTGTCAATCGCATTGTTCAAGATGTCATCCGTGGTTGGTTCTTCAGGTGGGGGAGAAAGTGCTTCGGGAAATGATTCCACAGATTGATTCAGTATAGGAATCCCCCCTTCAAGATGTGGAATCTAATTATCAAATTCTTGAAAATACTTTGCATGTGTGAATCTATCCAGGCAATCAAGTTTCCGTTCAACAACATTGTCAGTATTGGAAGATTCAAGGAATATGACATCTCTTGCTATTACAAACTTCTTATTGACTTCATCATAGAGAAGATATCCTTTGGAGGTATTGGAATACCCCAAGAAGATACATTTTCGACTTCTAGCACCAAGTTTATTCCTTTGTACCTTAGGTATCAAAGCATAACAGGTGGAACCAAAGACCCTGAAATGCTTTACTGAAGGAATGTGGCCATGCCACATTTCATAAGGAGTTTTGTTTCTGATTGAATTTGAAGGACACCTATTCTTTATGTATACAACATATAGAGCTGCATCATCCCAAAACATTAATTTTACATTCTTAAAAAACATCATGGAGCGAACCATATTTAAAATTGTCCTGTTCATTCTTTCAGCCAAACAGTTCTGTTGGGGATTATAGGGCACAGTTGTTTGATGTTTGATCCCATGTTGATGAACATAATTTTCAAATTCGTTTGAATTGTATTCTTTTCCATTATCATTATGTAAAGAGCCAATATGATTTTGTGCATCATTTTCAATCCATGCATGAAAATTCTTGAATGTTTGAAAAGCATCAGACTTGTTCTTCAATAAGTAAACCCAACACATTCTGGTGTAATCATCAATAAATGTCATCATATTTTTATTTCCATTTGTAGAAGCAACAGGCATAGGGCCACATAAATCTGAATGAATAAGCTCAAGTTTTCTATGTGCTCTGGAATGTGAATCATGAAATGGCTGTTTGCTATGCTTTCCTAGAATACAAGCATCACATTGCTTAAGTTTCCTAGGAATTGTAGGCAGTCCATTAACACCATTTTTCTTCAACAATCAAAGGTTGTCATAGTTTAAGTGTCCAAATATAGCATGCCATAAAAGACTTGATGGGAATGTACCTTCATCATGATGTGATCTGAATGCAAAGTTTTGTGCATGAGTAGAGGAACCTTGCAGCTTCAAGAGTCTTCCTTCTTCTATTCCCTCCATGACAAGTGAGCGATCTGATGCTTTTTTGACCTCAACCTTTCCATCAAACATGTGAATGGAGTGTCCTTGCTAGCGTATGTGGAACAAGGACAAAAAGTTTCTCCTCAAGTTAGGGAGGTATAGAACCTCATGTAGAAGATGATCTGGAAGACTAGGCAACTTAAGCCTGATTGTGCCAAGCCCTGATGGCTTGAGTTTGGATTTATCTGCGAAGTATACTACTCCATAAACTTTGTCAGTAAATTCTTCGAAAAAATATTTTCTAAATGTCATGTGACATGTTGCTCTTGAATCTAGCAACCAATCATTTCTCCAAGAAGTAAATGAAACATCAAACAAGTCTTCAATTACTCCATTGTTACAATGTGCTACAACATAATGAGCGGATTCAGGTGCTTTACCTTTGTCTCTGTCATTAGTTTTACCTTTTTCTTGATTCCTTTGCTGCTCAATTTTATCCCAAGGTATCTTGCATGTAGATGCATCATGCCAATCTTTATTGCTGCGTATGCAATGAAGATCAGATTTTTCAGTTTGATTTTGTCTGCCCCCCCTTCTTCTGAAGTTTCTTCTTCCTCTTCCTCTTCGACCACCTCTTCCTCTGGAAGAATCTTGAGCATGAATCTTCTCTCTATGTGAAAAGCATAAAACCTCTTCAGAAGTTAGAGGGCGGTCATCTTTCCAAAAGCTTTCTCTATTTCTGCAAACTTTTTCTCAAGGGACTCAAAAGTGATTTTCACGAGGTTTCCACTTGCTTGCAATGACTCAAGATAATTTGAGTAAGTGGGATACAAAGCCTTAACATATGTTATGGGAGATATGTCAACATCTGCACCAGTGATCTTAATGTCATGCGTGATAGATATTACTTCTGAAGCTAAATCGAGAGGATCATCATTTTTCAATTCCAGACTGAACAACTTAATCATTAATTGAACAATTTCAAGTTCTAAATGTGAGTCATAGAATTATTTTAGCTTGCTCAAGGCTTGATAGGAATTTGAAAATGGTGTAATATGGTGACTCACGTCTTCATTTACGGAAGCTGCAATCAAGGCATAGGCCTTGCAGTTCTTGTTTTCTCAAATGGCGATCTCCTTGTCTGAAGTGGGCTTTGCTGGTGGAAGGTCTTCTTCTCCTTCACAAATTCCTCTCCACAGCTCATTAAAAATGAGAGTGTGCTTGATTTTCCGAGACCATTTAGGATAGTTCTCCTTGCCAGAGAGAACAACTCTTACAATAGATATGAGAGAATGCATTCTTTTGAAGGGAAAAAACTTTGTTGTCAAGGTAAAGAAAGACTTAATTATGGTTTCAATTCTTCAATTTTTTTTTGTGTAAAAAAAATTGGGGAAAACAAAGGTATTATTTGGGGGAGGTGTTTTTTGGGGAAGGTATTTCCTGGGGGAGGTGATTACTGGGGGAGGTGATTTCTGGGGAAGGTATTTTCTAGGGGAGGTGATTACTGGGGAAGGTATTTTTGGGGGAGGCCAATCTGTAAAAAAAAAAACTTAACTTATAACATTGGCCAAATTAAAAAAAAACAGGGAACGCAGAGTCTGCATGGGATGGGAGGGAGGGCCGAGTGGTCATGAGAGGAGAGGGGAGGGCCGAGCGAGGGGGAGTGGCTGTGAGAGGGGTCGAGGGTCGTGAGGGGAGGGTGGCTATGAGGGGTGAGGGGGCATGCCGGTTGGGGAGGGAGTGAGGGGTCGGGGGTGCGAGGTTATAGTGAGCGAGCGATTGGGGAGGGTGAGGGAGCGGGGTGGGGAGGGCGAGGGGTGAGCGAGGAGGGGAGGGAGCGGGGTGGGGTGAGTGGGGAGGGGAGGGCGAGGGATGAGCAGGGAGGGGAGGGAGAAGGGTAAGGTGAGGGGCGAGGTGCGAGGGTGCAGTGAGCTGTGTGAGGGGGCCGAGGGGAGGGCAAGGGGTGAGGGTCGGGTTGTTGTGCAGTGAGGGGTAGGATGGGTGAGAGCGTGTGAGGGGGTGCGTGGGGTGAACGGGGACTGTGAGATGAGCAGCGTGGGTGGGAATGAGTGGACGGGAATGGGAATTCTCACAACACAGTAAAAAAATTGTATAGAAATTTGTAATTTGCACAAAAATTACAGTAAATTTGACTATGCTCAGTAAATTGTACAGTAAATTTAACTGTGCTCAGAATTTGAGCAGAAATTGCACATTAGAGGTAGAATGTGCAAAAAAAAATGCAGAATTTGTAGTAAAAAAAAACTCAGAATTTTCCAGAATTGCAGAATGGCAGGAGCAGTAAACAAAAAACTAAATGCACAATGACAGTCTGCAGAAATGCAGAGCATGAGGGAGTTACACCAAAGGCAAGAGTGCCAAAAATGGGACTGGCTCTGATACCATGTCAGACCAGGAGGTAACTCCGTAAAACTCAATGTGTATTAGATGGAGATTGTGTGTGTATTTATACATGGAGGTGAGGCTATTGGGATTCACTTCCCAATGACTCTTGGGCTTCCTTATTTACTAAATTACAATAATATACAATCTCACCCATCCCCTTAGGATTAGGTGTCAACAATACGCTGGTTATGAATGTGTTTAATGATAGTGATGATGTATGGCTCTCATCATATTTTGATTTGTAAATGAATGAGCAATGTATCTATGCCTAAATACATGATAATGCAATTAATGTGATGAGGCAACAACACTTCTTAGAGATTCTCAGATAAGTATGAGGCCCCTATGCTCAGATCTGTTATTTAAACCCGTAGATTACATATTTGCGACACGTTTGAAGAAATTCTTGTCATGGATAGTAAGGTCCAGTCAAATCCTTGTTCAATTAATTTTTTACATAATTATTCCACTGTTATCTTTCAGTTCTGAAATTTTTATGGTGTTATAGGTAGTGAATTGGGATCCGGGCTTGAAAAAGTGGCACATAAATTGGGGTCGCAAGCTCAGAACTACTGGGAAAATTCCCTAGTCATATGCATGCCATGTTGTGTGTGTGACTGGAGGTTTCCAGTGACACTCTTGGCCATGTCAAGCGTGTGACTAGGGGATTGAAGCTTGAAAATTTCAGGTTGGATTAGGGGCTAGCCTCTTGGAAGGTTGGGATGGCTCCTGGGTGTCCTGAAGCATGTGCAGAAGATCTATAATATTGTGTGTCTTTGTGTGGTGTCAGTTCCACTTCCTTAAGGTGACTTGGGAGGTTGAATCATATCATAGTAATTCTTCGTCACATGTTTACCCTGGTTGGCCAGTTACTTGGGTAGATGTGGGAGGAGGGTGTTACAGAGTGGTATCAGAGCATGGTTCACCCCTCAGACTGGATGAGCATGTGTACCTCATACTTTTGGTCTATGTTCTTGTTGCATCTGCATGGTGTTGGACATGGTTGCAGTGATGTCGCCATGTGAAAGCTGATGATGTTGCTGTGAAATGTGTTGTTGTGAGTGTATGACTGGTCATGTGTTGTTTATACATGTCAAGTACCTACATGTTTTCAAATGTACATTGGTATGGTTGTTGTTGACATGCATGAGGTCATGGTATGTGTGGTTGATTGTGTCATGCATTGATGACTGTACTCTAGCTAAAATGATGTTTATGCGTTGATATACCTATGTGTTATATGTATATATGTTGTTATGATTATATTCGTACTTGTATTATGCTGATTTGGTTGATCTTGAATATGAGATATCCTCCCCGAATTATGCTAAGATATGTTGGTTTATTTTTATTTGGTTTAGCTGACATGAGATGCCTTGTAGAAAGAAATCAAAGATGAGTAGAAATATGGTATACTTCAAAGATTCTCCCAACAAATCTAATGAGCAACATGGTGTTGGACACTCTTCTGACTTAGTAGATACATTGAGAATTTTGAAGGAAGAAATAACGAGTTGCAAGGCATATAATGATATAGTCATATTGGCACAAGAAAACAAGCTGTTGGCTCTAGGGGTCCTAACCCACGTTCAGAGGTTCAAGGTTTGCCAACAAACCCCTATACTACTGGCCCTTTCGGTAGTGACTTGCTTGCGCAAGCCAAATTCTGACTCGAAGTAGTATGGGTGGGTGTTGGAACTAGGTTTCCGCACCCTGGGAGAGGGTAGGTAAGTCAAACAGAGCTGCGTTAAATCTTATAGTGACCCAATCTATATCACAGAGCCTAGATCTACAGATTCCCTTCGCATGCACGTGTGCAACAACAATGATATTCATAGTAATCAACAGATCATGAACTCATATAACGATAACGCAGCTATTCCAGATATTCTTGCCTGAAGTGCAAGAGAACAAATCCAGATTGCAACATAAACAAGTAACAAAAGTATGTTCGCAGCTTAAATCAATAACACATCAACATATATTAATTAACCAAACACCACAGATTCACATCACAGTAATTCCAATAGATTCAGATATTCAACAGTACTTCCACATTCATTAATCCTTAGATCCTTCTTACAATACCCAAAACCCCACATGCGCACACAGCAGTAGGATCTGCACACAGCAGACAGAGAAGCTCCGCGCACACAACAGCAGGAGTCCTTCCCCCAAACAACCCTAACCAGATCTATCAATTCACACTTAGCATCAATCTCTATTCCAAGTCTGTCTTACAACTCAAAAAGGTTCAACTACTTATACTATTTTAGACTACGCATCCAATGGTCCGCAAACCGTGGTTTGCGGACTCTTGGTCTACCCTCGACCCATTTAAAATGCATTAGGGGCTTTGACCCACCCCAAAACCCCTACGTTAGACTAGATATAATAAAAAATATATAAAATGGACTAGTTTCGCAGCTTGCAGGAGACCCTGTTCCAATAGTCCCCCAACTCAATCTTGTGACTCGTCCCGAGTCACTGCGGTGGTGGGGTCTCCACCTGTGTGCACAGTGCATTGAAGCGGGGGCAGCACCTCTTGACTCTGAGCAGTAGCGCTCTGCGCAATATCCATGAGATTTTGGGATGTCGGTCCTTCTATCGCCGCGGTGACACTCTTTAATGTATAATTTAGTCGCTTGACCGCAACATCAGTATCCTGTGATAGCTGGAGGGCTGCGGCAGCCCAAGGATTCAATCGTTCCCCGATGGCATGCTTCTTGTGTCGAAGTTCCTCAACCTCATATTGGAGAGCGTTGCTGGTCTTCAAACATGCTAGACGTTGTGCAGGAACTAAGGAGGGAAATGTAGCCTCGACCTGATCGAAAGCTTCTTCCTTCTGTTGCAAGTCCTGATTGATTCTCTGGAGGACCAGATCACGCTGGATCTTGGTCCAAAGCTGTATAGCGTCCTCGAGTAACTGGGCGCCCTAAGAAATCTGTCCTGTAATGGTGTTGGTAGCCTTGGTCACTAGCAGATCGCGCTGGGCTCGTACCTCCAGAGGTGTTTCGGGCTGCAATTTGGCATGTAAGTCGGTGATTTGCTGCTCTAGCTGCGTCTTCACGACCTGCATATTCGTCCTGGATGCCTTCAACGCTGCAATCAATCCTTCAACTTTAGCCCAGGGGGTGGCTGTGGCTGGGATCTCTTCTGTAACCTTCATGCAGAGTTAGTGGATCAATGTTTCAAGCTCTGCTTGCTGTGCCACATCGAGGGATACTTTGGCGCTCTGTGCTGCAATGGTCTGCTCAATTGTATTGAGTTGTTGGTGCACTTGTTGGTCTCGGTGGTGAACCTATTGGAACATGGCGATGTGGAGACCTTGCAATGCCTCATGGGATAGCCTGGCCAAATTCAACTACACCTTTGCACTAGCTTGGGGCTGCGTTCTGACAAGGGCGGCGCCAGGGAGGGAGCAGAGATGGCTCTCCTCTATAACTGCTACCGTACTACTGGTTGCCGAGGTAGTACGTACCTGAATCACACTGGTTTGCAAGGCACGAAGCTTGGTCTGGATTGTATCGATCGCAGCTTTCTGTCGTGCTTCTAAGGTGACCCATTTCTCCTCTGTGGCCAGGGTGACCACGTCTGCAATTTGTTCGAGGTCTCCCTCAGTCAATGTGACTGTCTCATCGCGTTCCCCACGCTGAGATTGCTGCTTCTTGCGGGGTCATTTGACAGGCTCACATGTTTGTTTCACACCCCGGGGGAGGTGGTACCTTTGATATCCAATTTGCCCATGCCCAAATCCTGCTGTGAATCGACTTGAGTTTCAACCTCGGTGTCCTTTGTGGTGGTCTTCTTTGGCTACATGTCCTTTTCCATGGCTGCATTCGAGCCTTTCTTTCTTGGTCCTGTGGTCTCCTTGGTGGTGGTTTTGATGCCTATCTTCTAGGCAGGGGGCCAGAGTGCAATGATATTGTCAATCTCTTCGTCTATCACCATGTAAGGGAGCAAGGTCCAGGTTTTACCTTTGTGGGCTCTGATATGAACATGGTGCATAGTAACCTGGAACGCTGCGATGCTTTTTTATTTCTCATATACCGTCAGGGAAAACTAGGGTCGAGAGTTGATGGCCACTGCCATGCTACTCTGGAAGAGGACCCAGAAGACTTGGTTATCCTCTATGCGTTGCGCATCCCTATAATCCCATAGATGGGCATACCAAGCCCCTTCACACATGTCTGGGGTGAGCTCGGGAAGGAACGACTCTGCAGGGGCCTCCCAGGCGACTAGGGTTATAAAGAACAGTAGCTAGGCATAGCAGAAGGCTTTTCCCTACTTCTGTGACTCGCGGACGTTGGTCAAGAACTCATCGCATATGTATTGGGCCCAATTGAGGCAGACCCCCTTCGCACACTGACCTGCTAACCAAATGACATAAGCAGGGATAGTTGCGACCTGGCACTTTCACATTAGCTTGCATGCTAGCATTATAGTACCCATCTGCGTAGCAGGGTCACTGATGGACTTGATAATGAATCCGTGAGAATTTCGCTCCACATGGTACTTTTGGCACACATATTCCGCAGTGTCTCCTTCATATTTCTTGCCCACCCACTCCAGGGGGTGCGACCCTTTCATGGGAAGGCCCATAATTCTGTAAATCAACGCAGCGTCAATGGGGACTTTGTCTCGAATCCATAAGCAGCCATCGTGAATTAAGGCAAGCAACTGTCGGGCTAGTCGATCCATGACGTTGTAATGGCCAAAATGGGGCATTTGCAGTAGGTTTAAGAGTCTGAATCCGGCCAAACAAGAGACCCATCGCTAAGGAATAATTGTGACCCCATCGTTCTCATAAACTGTGTTGAAGTACAATGCAGGGGCCAACTCAGGGAAGGCTTCATAATTCACCAAGTCGTGATCATCAAATTTGACCTCATGGAGCCTTCCACACGGATCACTGAGGACAGGAACTTCTCTCGGGGTTAGCAGCATTTACAGATATGTGATCAAGCCATCCAAGTTTTTTGGCGTGCGCGTTGAGGGCCTGTGTGGTCGGATGAAGGGAGGTAACCAATTGATCGGATTGGCAGGCAGGGCTTCCTCCTGCACATCCTAAGCCTGAGATGTTGTGCGCGGGGACTTGACATGCCTCAGGGAAGTCCTAGGCTTTCCCGTAGCCCATTTCGGAGCTTTCGGGGGCTTCCTTGAGCCCTGTGATTTCTCTTTCCCCGTCCTTGTGATCGGCGTAGGAAGCACTTCTTCCTCCTCAGACCCAATCTCCATTACCTCCTCAATTTCTGGTGCCGAAGGTTCAATAGGGTTTGTGGCTGTCCTCCTAGTGTGGAAAATTAATCCCAACTTTGGGTGGCTACTGTCAGATGGAGGGGGTTGATCAGACATGAAAGGGACAGTGCAGACCCAAAAAATCTTACAGCTTAAGTTCGTTCGAGGCAAATATGATAAGTGCAAGCTATGAAAGTAAGATGGAACCCTTGCCTGAGCTATTCTGCCTGTTTTATAGTGCCTGCGGTTGTCCAACGGTAGGGTATACTTCACTTGGAACTTCCCAGCAGGTAAACGGTAAAAAATCCCCAATATCCGCCCCATTAAATGCTAGCGGCCCACTCCTTTCAATGGTAACTTTTGCTTTTTACTAGACGTTATTGTACCAATGGCTAGTTTTTGCACCTCTGCTATACTCATGTTAAAAGCTTGTGCTGCTTGTTCCACATCCTCCCCCAACACAAGATTGTTCCCGAAGTGCTTCAAAACCTGAGACATGCTTGCCTGACATGCGTCATCCCAACAGACCCAGACATCTTTTATAAGCAAGTTCCGCCTAGGTGCTGTGATCAGTGCATATTTTTTAACGAACCCCTTGTAGTAACCTGTGTGACCGAGGACTGACCGCAGCTGTTCCCTCACTGTAGGAGTCATGATAAATTCGTCTCCTATATCCGCATCCCCACTCTTAGTCAACGTAGGGTGTGTCGTAATGCTACCCGTTCGCAGCTTGAGTGGTCTGGTAGTTGTGCACATCTCGTCCAACTCTGAGTCAGAAGCAGCTTGTGGATCATCTTTACCTACTTTAGGGACTAGATGGTGGTAGTTGACCATTCTTTCTACCTGCGTTTCCCATGTGGGCCCTTCAGATGCGGCATACAAGTGCGATTCACCCCATGCGACAGTGTTAATGTCTTGTAGAGCTGCGTGGAGTGTCTCCGTGCCACCTACTAATCCAAATGTCCCCAAAAATTCATCCTTCAATGTCTCCCAGTGGCGGGTACACTGATGTAGCTCTGCATCTAAATACCATGCGGTGGGAATTGGTCCCAAGGCATGAATAAATAGATGAACCCATTCTTCCATAGTCTTGTCACACCATTTCTCCATCCATGCGAACAAATACTTGCGCGGGTCTTCGGGGCCGATGTATGTTTGGATGCGCATGTGATCGGGCTATTCGAATTGCAGGACCATCACATCTCGACACTTTTCCCAGTCCTGGAATGCTTCCTTATGTGTGTCCCACCACCGTGCAGGTGTCTTACACATGGCGAGATTAAGGGCCCCTAGCCTTCGTCCTCTTGGAACTTCAGCCTCGAATGATCGCAAAAAGTCCCTGATATTACCAGAACCATCAAAATACGGTAGGTCTCTCACCTCTGAGGAAATGCAGTGGAAGTCCCTTGTGACCCGAAGGCATCGCAGTGCAGAGACATCATGTAACCAATTTTTCTAGTTCTCTATCTCCCCATCGGAGTCGGAGAAACATTCACTGTCCTTTTCCCAGCAGAGTACACCATCAGCTGTGGGGTTGATCCAATCTTCATCCTGTGCAGTTATCTTATAAATATGATCCAAATCCTCTTCGTTGCGCACCTGCTCAGTGTATCATTCACCTTCCGCAGGATCTAGTGGCACTATCACCCTTGTACCGTTATTCCCAAACACCATGTTTCTCTTCTTCAAGTTAATGATACCTCCCATATCGATGACCCAATCCAAGCCTGGGAGCGCAGGATAGGGGTCTGCATCTTCTATGATCTCAATTACCTCAAAGTCCGCCTAGGCCTTTACTCCTGCGATATCCACCACGATTTTTGATAGTCTCCCCAAGGGTATAATCTTTTGCTGATTAGCCTTGCACAGATGGATAGTGGACCATTCCAAATTAGGTTCTCCCATTCATTGCCAAGTCTGTTTAGGTAATACATTCACATCTGACCCTAGGTCCAAAATAACCTGATCCATCTCATAATCACTGATCTGTGCAGTCAACCACATCTCCCTACCAGTGCATTTCTTATATATGTATAGTTTGTGCACACCCTTGATTTTCGGAGGTAGGCTAGGTCGTGCTACACAACTATCTATTAATGCCTGAAGATTCTCTACATCCGTTGGGTTGCGCAGCAGCTTCATACATGCCTGTAAAAAGGGCTTGACCTCCTTGTCCGCCTTAAGGTTCGTAACTGTCTGAGAAGTAGATGCTTCTGCCTGAGCAAGGTCTTTGCGAGCTGCGATAAATGTTTCTTTTTCATTGCTTAGGTCCAAACCCTCTTGTTTGATAACAGCTTGTCGGATCAGAGATTTAGTCGCAGCCTTCTCCCCAAGTCCTCTGGTGGCCATTCCACTGCGCGTTACGACATTTACGCTCGGATCTTTGTCTCGCAGCTCAGCCTTAACCCTCTGGACATTCTGCATAGGTGTTGGCTGCTTCTCTTGCATTTTTTCTATCAAGATTGGACAGTCCTCGATCACATGATCTAGCTGTCTGCAGTACTAGTAGGACTGTCTCGTAGGATTTAGGCAGTCTCTCGCAAAGTGCTCGACCTCTCCACAGTTATAACAGATTAGCTGCCCTTGTCCCCGATCTGCACTTCCGCCTCGGCCTCCCCCCCTGCCCCTGGCTGGGGAGCCACCTATGCTTGCGGGGGACCTTGGCGATGCAAGGTATGATTGTACTCTATATAAGTTTATGTGATCGATCATCAAATCATATGTTTGGAAATTTTGTTCATCTTGTCCTACCGATCGACAGAACCTGCACCATTGTTGTTTTACCTCTGGGACATATGCAGCAAGTCAGGGGCATTGGTTTGTGTCGTGCAGCCCTGCAACGTGACAATCATCACACCATAATGTTGGCCCACTTGGCCCTGTAATTTCTCTCAGGTGCAATGGGCTAGGTCCCCTAGCCTACATATAGTCTGCTAATAGAGGACAATTATCCTTGGTGTGACCATTCACCCTGCATTGTATGCACCACCTTTCAGGGCTAGCCTCTACTCCTCACTCTTTTCGCAGGGTCCGGATCTCCACATGCATTGCTTAGCCGTCCTTCTCTCTCAAGTGACGCCTAACTGGTCTCGCTCTCGAGGCGCGACTTCTAGATTCATAATTTTTGTTCTCAACCTAGTCTCCTAAATTGAGTTCATTAATTGTCAACCAGGGTTGGTAAACTGTTGAAGTGTGGTGCACTATATGTGCCTAGGTATTTGTTTCTCACTCCGTTGTGTCTAGTGCTTTTATGATGTTTTTGGTTTTTTTTTCTTTATGGTTTTATGTTCACAAGGGAAAGAAATAAATGCTGGTGAGAAGAAGCTATTGGTTAAAAACAGAGTAAAGCCTAAATTATGGATGGCAAATGACAAATGCAAATACTGAAACAAAACAAAGCCTAACTATGGCTAACAAACAAAAAATACAAAGCTTGATAATGACTTCAAGGAAATAAATCACAACATGAGCTTAAACTTGTCCAATTCATTCATTAACGATATTTTGGAAGAGCTTGAGAAATAGGCAAGTTAAGTGTAAATGAAGTTCTCCTAACTAAAAAATCAAACAATCAACTTACAATGTTACAACATCTCATCCATGTTTAAAGATATATTGGGATATATTTGGAAAAGAAAATTTGTAGCATCATAAGATTTCTATTCTAAACTAGCTTCAAATTATGTTCTGCAACTCAATTTAACACCACTAGGCCTTACTCAGAAGTTATAGCTTTCTCTTTTTAAAATAGTCTTTGAGAAAAGGCTTGTTTGTGAAATGGTAAAAATGTTGCAAAATACTCTAGGTCTTAGATCGATACCAACTGTCCAAAATGATTATGTATTAATATGAGGTTGGAACAAAAGAAGTTTTGTAAATAATGAAGAACGTGGTATTTGAATTTCTAACAACTAATATAATTTAAAATGCAATGACTGAATGCTAATACAATGAGCTAAACTAAACTAGATTGTCACTAGTCTAATGGAAATACAGTGAACAATGTTAGACTGAAAAGACATTATCAAACTGAAAATGAAATGACATAATTGAACCACATGCATTCTACCTCCGGAGTGCTCTAATTAAGTTAACATGCAACTAACCTAAAGAATTCTACAGTCCATCCCGTTCAGTATGAATGATGTTTTGGAAGAGTTTGTGAGAACAAGTATGGCTATGTCATTCAGAGCAATTGAACATAAACACAAGACTGAAAGTAAATACAACTAAAATCCAAGATACCACAGCTACTTCTTACACATTGTTATGATATTTTGGAAGAGCCTTGTAAGAGTAAAATTGGCTATGCCACTTGGTGTAAACTAACAACTAAAACATACAATACCACAGTTATACCTTATCTATCATAATGATATTTTGGAAAAGTTTATTAGAGTAAGTTTTAACTGTGATAACTAACAAAAGTAAATGCAACTAAAACCTACACTATCACAGTTGTGCCTCATTCTTCATAATGATATTTTGGAAGAGTTGATTAGAGTAAGTTTGGCTGTGATAGTAAAAACAAATATGAACATAAGTTGAAATAAAAGCGAAACTAAAATACTTATCTACTGTATAAACAAGGCCGCTCAAGAGGCAGGGGCCCTCTACCACCAGAGTAGCACGAAATCTAGTTCAAAATCAGCTCAACGTGTTCAAGAAAATGCTGGTTCTTTCATTAAAGAGGAATCACCTCAAAACAGAGTATTCACGGACTTCAAAGATCTAGCAGTCAACCATAAAATCTAGCCAAAATCTAACCTCTGTCTCTCGGTTTCCCGAGCATATTTATAGCAAATTTACATAACAGAACTTGAGATAATATAGGGATTACTGTCTTTCCATATTAAAATCTAACTAGAACTCTAAAGGTGGCATCATAATATGACAAAGGACATCTGGACTGTCCTAGTCCTATTAGGAGTCTATCTCCTAGCTTGAGTTCTCACGTGCATAACCGCGTACAGAATTCCGTTCGATCTTCATGGAGAGCAACAAATGCTGAGGGCATGACGCGGAATATGACCATGTGTGGCTTTCCCTGAGAGGTCATCTGGAACTTTCTTAAACATGAAGATGGCTGCAGAATTGGCAACTAGCTACATAATGTCTACATTCTGTAGCTAGTTTCAGTTCAAAAATTAATACAATGACAAAATCATAAAAACATAGCAAGTTAGCCACGATATTCATTCTTAAAGAAATTTTAACTAATTTCATTGATCATTTGAGCCTGGGATTATTAATGGATAAAAGAAATGGAGTGGAATGTGGTGGAAGAAAGAACATTTTTGGAGCTCAACATACCCCCACTGCTAGATTCTTGCATGTCCTCTTGCAACTATTCCATGAACTCAGAGACCTCTGCAAGAACATCCAATCCTCTTATTTTGCTCTGTCTGGTAGTTAAAGGCCTTTTTGGCTTCCTGATGACTAACTTGAACCTTAAATTGGTAAGTGCCCTGATTAACTTTTTGTTCCTTTTTTTCAACTTTTCATTAGCCTTTTCCACTTTGTCGATTTGTAGAGACAGGTTTGAGTTCATACTGGTTTTTAGTTTAACTTGTTCCCTCAGAATATCATTCTCAGTCCTGATATGTCTATTAAGTACTTCCAGCTCGTACCTATCTCTTCTTAGCACATCTATTTCGGACAGTGGAGGACTAGGGGTTCTGTCTCTACTCTCTGAAGCTTTCCTCTCCAATGTTTCAACATAGTTGTAAATTTCTTGCTGTGCAGGATCAATTTCTGGAATTTCTTCATCAAAATCCTCCTCAGTAGGTGTTTCTTCGTCTTCTATGTTTATAACCCCAGTTTGTTTAACTTTTTTTTTCTTTAGTATGCCCCTCAATCTGTGGCTCCTCCTCGGTTGAGATGGCCCTTCTCCTTTTTCTCTGGCAACTCTTCTTATGATTCTCTTTTTCTTAAGCTGCTTCTTAATCTGAACTAATTTTTTAGAGATCATTTCTTCACTACTTTCTTGTATTGTTTTACCAATTTCAGTTTTGGAGGGTCTCCATCTTCTGCTTCTTTTTGTAGGTTCATGTTCAGGTGGAGGTTCCTTTGGTTCCTCAAAGTGATTTCTCACCAAGAAGTTATCCCAATTATCCCCTATTTTGCTCAAATGATGTTCAATCAAAATCTTGACTAAACCATGGTGGTATAAGGTTGTCTCCAAAAATTGAATTCTCTTTTGGACACTTGAAGCCATTTTCTTTAAACTTTGAAGCAAGAAATAGGGCAAATTAAGTTCTTCTTCTAGGAAATGCATTATCAACCTAATATGGTAAACATAGAAAGTACCATATCTACCTTCACAAGTGATGAATTTTTGTAGGATAAGCAACATGTTTCTCCATTTGTTCTTTAATGCAGAACTAGGGATACCCTTTTTAAAAATAGTGACATCCATACCTGATGACTTGAGTATTTGTTTCCATGCTTCGTTATGGAATTCTCTGTTCTTAAACCACCTTTCTCCTTGTCTAGGCAGTCCTGTTGCTTCTGCAATAAAAGCCTCTGTGACAGTGAATTTAATATCTCCAACCTCAACCTCGGCCCCATTAAAAGATCTTGCAAAAGTTTTAGTAACCTCTTTATGGAAGCCACTGAATTTTTCAAGGAATTGCAACCATCCTGCTTGTTGTAAAATTTCTCGGATTTGGGGATAGCCTTTCAAGTATTTAGTGCCAACTGGTTCTGTTCTCACGATGAGGCCCATAACTCTTCTTCAAACTTCAATTTACCAGCCTTCTGCTCACGGTGAGAATGGTCGTTAACAAGTTGTCTTGGCTCCTCAAATGTTTCCTCTGTTTCACGATGACAATGGTTGTTACAGAGATACCTCTGTTTTACAAAATGAAATGGTTAAGAGTTGGCTGCGGGAAGGAGTGATATGGAATGGTTACGGAATGAATTAATGAGGTGAGGTGAAGAAAACGAATCAATGAGTGAAAAGACCGCAGAGATATTTTATAACAAATTCAAAAATCATCATTAAATGCTTAGTGACATGATTAATCCAATCACTTCAGCACTTTAACCGTTTAGATTTTTAAATGATGATCGGATATGGGTTTTGAAATGGCGAAATAGAAGGATTTTTATCCAAAGTTTTGCGGGAGGTTTGTTCGACATGATCAATAAAATTAATCAAAACAACTTTTTGAATTATTCATAGCTAAAATATACTAAATTTTTTCATGATATGTCATTATAATCACTTCATACCTTTGCCTTTGCTTTGATTTTCTTATGATCTTCATATGCTTTGTTTTCTCCTGAAAATCATTAATTTTTGAGTCTTCATAACCTTCTTGATCTTGAATTGTTCATGGACATGCAGGATAATTTTGTTGCAAATCAAATGATTGATGGTCATTTCCTTTAGGATCTGTAGCTGCAGAATGTCTGTCTGGCTGCAGAAAGTCTGATTAGCTGCAGAATGTCTGTTTGATTGCAGAATGTACCTGTAGAGAACTTGAAACATGGAATGGAATGGTTTGGAATGTAAATGGAATGTTGTATGGAATGAGTGAAGATGGATGATGAAATATGGTATAATGGGATATGTATGAAGTGAATGATGGAGTGAGATGGATCACAACTTATGAAATGAAGTGAAAAATTACCCTGCAATTTTCTGCTGTGTATTATTCAATTGCAGAAAGGAGATCAAACTTAAAGATCTGAAATGGAAATGAAGTGAACCATGAAGTGAAGTGGATGAAGTGTGGATAAATGAATGGAATAAGATATGATATGAATGAATGGAATGAAATTAATAAAGTATGGAATGAGATGAAGTGAAATGATATGGATCATAAGTGAAATGGATCTGCACTTATGATTTTGTAACAGCTGCTTGTAAAAAAAAAAAACAAAATGGAAAAGTTAGAGTGTCAGAAAGATTCTGATTTTCACTCCATCTTTTCTGTATAAACATGCCAATTAGTGATTGGTTTTCATGTCTATAATTTTTTTTTATATATGTCTGACTTCAGAAAATTCAATTAAGTTGATGAAGAAGAAAGATTCTTCTTCATTAACTTCACATCACTGTTTTCCTGGAACTTCTTGACAAATTCTTCTCTTGAGAGTGGTTTGTGATACAGCTTCAATCTATGACCATTCACAAGAAAAGTAACCTCTTCTTCATCTATTGTCCCGATTTTTATTGCTCCATTGTCAAAAATTCTCACAATTTCATATGGCCCAAGCCAATGTGTTTGAAATTTACCTTGGAAATCCTTGAACTTTGAATCAAACAAGAGAGCCCAGTCACCTTCTTTGAACTTCTTTTCCTTGATGTACTTGTCATGCCATCTAGCCCTCTGCTGTTGGACTATACTGGTTTTCTGAACTGCATCTTGTCTGATCTCATCCAATTCATTAATCTGCTCCAATCTGTGTTTTTGTGCCTCTGATAGATCAAGTCCTAGCTGAACTGCCATTTTGAAAGTTTGAATCTGGAACTCTATGGGAAACAAAAATTTCTTTCCATAAACAATTTCATAAGGAGTACGGTTTTTTGTGCTTCTCCATGTAGTTCTATAGGCCCACAAGGTTTAAGGAAGCCTATCTACCCAATCTTTTCTATGTAAATGGATAGTCTTTGTTAGGATCCCTTCAATAACCTTATTAGTAGATTCCACTTGACCATTTGCTTGTGGATGATAGGGAGTAGATTTTATGTGTCTAATTTTGTACCTCTCCATCATTTGTTCCACTAGCCTTGATGTGAATTGAGCTCCTTGATCTGTAACAATTTTCCTTGGGACACCAAAACGAGTAAAAATATCCTCAAAAAGAAAATTAACTACAGATGCTTCAGTAACAAAAAGTAATGGCTTGGCCTCTACCCATTTGGTAACATAATCAGTGCAAACTAATATATATCTCTTTTGTCTTGATGGAGGACTAATAGGTCCTACAAAATCCAGAGCCCATTTTTCAAAAGGTTCAATATGTACCTGAGGCTGCAACGGCATCTTACCTGAAGGAGAAGGTTTCCCTACCCTTTGGCAACTGTCACACCTTTTGACATACTCTTTAGCATCTTTAAACAAGGATGACCAATAATATCCTAAGTGAAGGATCTTATAGGCTGTCCTCTTGTCAGCAAAATGTCTGCCACAAGGTTCATCATGACATGCCTTGAGAATCTCAGGCATTTCATCTTCCCAAACACATCTCCTAATGATAAAATCTGGACCTGTCCTGTACAACTCATTAGCAACCCATGAATATTTTGCACCGTCATAAATGATTTTTCTTTTCTCTCTTGCATTCATTATTGAAGGAAATTTCCCTGAAACTAAATAATTAGCAATATCAGAAAACCAAGGAGTCTGAGTAGAAATTGCAAAAAGATATTCATCAGGAAATTGATCTTCAACTGGAGTGTCATCTTTAATGTTTTGGAGTCTAGATAGGAAATCAGCTACTGTGTTTTGTTTTCCGGGCCTATCTAGAATGGTAATGTTGAATTCTTGTAAAAGTAATAACCATCTTATAACTCTGCCATTAGTAATTGATTTTTTCATTAAGTATCTAATTGCAGAATGATCTGTGTGAACAAAAGTTTCATAGCCTGTTATATAGTGTCTGAATTTGTTTATGGCATGGACAATAGCTAAAAACTCTTTTTCAGTTACAGTATAGTTTAACTCTGCAGGAGTCAAATTTTTACTGGTATAGTAGATTGCATAAGGAATCAGGTCTTTTTGTCCCAATACTGCTCCTAGAGCTGTATCTGAGGCATCTGTTGAAATATGAAAAGGTAACTTCCAGTTAGGTCCCCTTAAAATAGGTGCTTCAGAAATTTTTGTTTTCAGGGTCTCAAAGGCTAACTGGCAATCAAAATTCCATTTGAATTCACAGTCTTTGGTAAGCAATTTAAAGAGTGGAGATGCTATCTTGGTGAAGTTTTCTATAAACCTCCGATAATATCCTGTAAATCCTAGAAAACTCCTAACATCTTTTTGACAACTTGGAATAGATAAGCTAGAGATGACTTCAACTTTTGACTCATCAACTCTAATCCCATCCCCTGAAATGTGATGTCCTAAAACAATTCCTTCAGTAAACATCATAAAACACTTCTCATGACTTAGTGAAAGATTTTCTTTTTTACATCTCTTTAAAACTTTTTCCAAGTTTGCTAAAGCTTCTTCAAATATGTTTCCATAAACTGTGAAATCATCCATATATACCTCTACACAATCATGTATTAGATCTGAAAAAATTCCTAGTACTGCCCTTTGAAATGTTGCAGGTGCATTGCATAATCCAAATGGAAATACTCGGTAAGCATAAGTACCCCAAGGACAGGTAAATGTGGTTTTGTCTTGATCCTCAAGTGCTACTTGAATTTGATTGTAACCACTAAACCCATCTAGAAATGAGAAGTACTTTTTGCCAGCTAATGTATCTAACACTTGATCTATGAAAGGTAAGGGAAAATGATCTTTAAGAGTAGCTTTATTTAATTCTCGGTAGTCAATACATACCCTCCATTTACCATTTTTATTTGGAACAATTACCAAAGGAGAAACCCACTGACTATCTGAAATAGGATAGATAGAGTTGACATTCAACAATTTCTGCAATTCTTCTTTAACAATCTCCCTAAGATTTGGATTCATCCTTCTTTGAGGTTGTCTGATTGGTTTACAATTTTCCTCTATGTAGATGTGATGAGTGAAAGTCTTAGGACTTATCCCTTTCATATCAGTGTACTCCCATGCATATGCAGAAGAATGTCTTTGTAATATCTTGACTAACTCTTCTTGTTGAGATTTTTCTAGGTTCTTGTTTATGTTTAAAGTTTTGCCTAGAAATATCTCACTTGAAGAGCTGCCAAATTTATCCATAGAATGAAGAGACATCTGTCTTGATGAAAAAAACTCAATGTTGGATTCTTCTTGAAATTGGTCATGTTTATGTTCCGAAGAAGATTCAAAGTTTTCTAAAGTATTCAGAATTTGACTATCTTCACTAATTTCTGAAATTGTGAAGAGAGGTTGTAAGTCTTCTTCATCCTCTATCCATTGAGTATCATCTAAATCTGTAATTGTCCTTGCTGGAGGATACAAAGTAAATTTCTTAGTTGAACTACCATCAGAGATGTACATATCACCGGATCTACAACTAATTAAAGCATCAGCTGTAGCTAACCAAGGTCTTCCTAATATAATAGGGTGTCCTCCTAGATTATTCTTAGGAGTTAGGATCATGAAATCCACAGGGTACTCCCAAGAATCTAGGGACACTGGAATGTCTTCTATTACCCCATCAGGTTTAATCACAGATCTATCTGCTAATTGTAATAATGTGGGTATAAAGAGAAGATTAGGAAGTTTCAGTTTATCCATGATTTGTCTACTCATGATATTGATTGCTGCTCCTAAATCAATGAGTGTGTTTTGGATCTCAATTCCATTGATGTGAATTTTAACAACTGGATTTCCTGGGTCTAGATACTTTGGAATAGAAATGTTACCTATCATAATGTCTGCTATTTTTCCTGCCAGTTGAATTTTCTTTGTCTCTCTTATTCTTTTTCTTGTTTTCTTCATGCTCAACTCCTTTATTGTTTTTGCTAGAATTGGGATTTCCTTGATGGCTTGTAATAATGGAATCTTAATGAAAACATTTCTTAGCTCATCTAGGAAATCATAATTAGGCACCATAATTTGTTTTTCTACACCTCTATCAATTTGTAATCTTTTTGGAAAGGGAGGTGTAGGAGTGGATGTTGATGGCTGCTCTAATACAGGAGTTGAAATTATTGGTTCTTTTTGTTTTGATTTTTCAATGTTTGGGTCCTGAAAAGATGTGTCTTCTTCAAGACTTTTATTTTCTCGTAGAGAATCTTCCTCAGAGTTATCTTGTTCTTGTATAATCACAGAATATTTCCTCTTTTCAAGTATTCTTCCGGACCTAAGTTGTACATCACTAAGGTCTAGAGGAGAAATTAAATAAGTTGGAAACTGTTGGCCTTCTATCATATATGTATTCTGAGGATTTCTATTGTTGGGGTTTGGTATGGGTTGAGCAGACAACTGATTTGATTTTTGAGTAAATGGTAATGGAAGTGGTTGATTTTGATGTTGTGGATTTTGAGGATTTTGTTGAGGATTTTGTTGTTGAGGAAAATATGGATATGGTGGATAGGATGGTGGATAATGATAGTACTGAGAGTATCTTCCATATGGATTTTGTGCCCCTTGTGCCCAAGCTTGAGATTGATTTTGAAATTGGGGCCAAGGTTGCTGCCAAGAATTCCAATTTGGTGGAGGTTGATTATACATTTGATCATGAAATCCTTGTGTTTTGGGTCCTTGCCAAGGCCTTCTAGAGACAAAATTGAGAGATTCTGTGGCACTTGTAGGAATTTCTTCTTGAAAGGCAGCTTTAAGACCAGGAAGTGAAGGAAAACTCTTGGTCTCATGTTTTTCTGAACAAATGACACAGGTTTCTACAACTTTTGCATCCAAAGGACATTCTCTCAGGGCATGATTCTTTCTACATCTGGGACAAAAGATTGCTAGGGCATCAGATTCAGCTTTTTGCTTGTTTTGTAACTTAAGGGTGTCTATTTGTTCACTAAGACTCCCTAAGATGTTAGATTTGAATTCATCAAGCATATGCCCTATCTCTGCCCTACTTACTGTCCCAGAAGTAGACTTGCTTACCCTTGCAACAGCAGGATCTCTTGGACCTTTTACAGTTTTAGATTTCCCTCTTGAAAGGTTGATACATAACTTAGCTATTTCAGGTAATGTGAGCTGAGATATATCCCCTTTTCCCATCATGTTAAGGATATCCAACCATTCATCCCTAATTGTTTTCAACAAGAGAGATTTAAGGTGTCTTGATCTAATTTTTCCATTTTTGCTCTTTTGATGTTGTAATGAAATCTCTCCAACAAATCTTCCAAGTTTTCATCTTCTTTTTGTAACATCTTAAACACTTCCTCCTTATGATTGACTGGCATACAATAATCCAAATACCTCTCTAGAAATGCTTGTTTCATGTCTTCCCATGTCCTAATAGAATTGTTGATCAAACTCATAAACCACTTCAATGCTGCTCCTTTCAATGTTGAAGGAAATAGTTTAAGTTTTTGAGCATCTTGTAAGTAGTCATAAGTTCTACATAGGACTTCAAATTCAAATAAGAAGGTTTCAGGATCTTCAATTTTAAGTCCATAGAATTTTGGAAGGACAGAGGGTGAAATGTTTTTCATGGTTGTATTGGTTTCTTCATCTACTATAGGAAACCCAAAAGAGCTTCCCATATCTCTTCTACCTCTTCCTCTACCTCCTTCTCCTCTACCTCTACCTCTACCCCCTCCAAATAATGTGTGTTCTCCATTAAAGACTCCTCCTCCCCCTTCTTCTGCCATAGTTGATTCTTCTGTGGAAGTGGAAAAGTTTGTGTCTCTAGAAAGGGTCCTTGAATCTTCTTCTAAGGTAGGTTCAGTGGATAAAATGGAAGGTATTTCTAATGGAATATTTGATCTTAAGTCCCCTGGGAGTCTGGCATCAGTAAAGGATGGATTGTGGGTCTGAGTTGGAGGTGTACTGGCTCTTGGCCTAGGTGAAACAAGTGCTGTTCTAGGAATCAAACTTCTGCTTCTACTTCTTATGAATCTACCCCTTGAGTCTCTCTCTCTACGCATATCATTTTTTTTGGGAGTTAAGAAACAAGGCTACCTAGTTACACTTCCCCGGAAATGGCGCCAAAATTTTTGTGCTCAACCTAGTCTCCTAAATTGAGTTTATTAATTGTCAACCATGGTTGTTAAACTACTGAAGTGTGGTGCACTATATGTGCCTAGGTATTTGTTTCTCACTACGTTGTGTCTAGTGTTTTATGATGTTTTTGGCTTTTTTTTTATGGTTTTATGTTCACAAGGGAAAGAACTAAATGTTGGTGAAAAGAAGCTATTGGTTAAAAACAGAGTGAAGCCTAAATTATGGATGGCAAATGACAAATGCAAATACTGAAACAAAACAAAGCCTAACTATGGCTAACAAACAACAAATACAAAGCTTGATAATGAATTCAAGGAAATAAATCACAACATGAGCTTAAACTTGTCCAATTCATTCATTAACGATATTTTGGAAGAGCTTGAGAAATGGGCAAGTTAAGTGTAAATGAAGTTCTCCTAACTAAACAATCAAACAATCAACTTACAATGTTACAACATCTCATCCATGTTTAAAGATCTATTGGGATATATTTGGAAAATAAAATTTGTAGCATCATAAGATTTCTATTCTAAACTAGCTTCAAATTCTGTTCTGCAACTCAATTTAACACCACTAGGCCTTACTCAGAAGTTATAGCTTTCTCTTTTTTAAAATAGTCTTTGAGAAAAAGGCTTGTTTGTGAAATGGTAAAAAGGTTGCAAAATACTCTAGGTCTTAGACTGATACCAACTCCTTTCCAAATGATTATGTATTAATATGAGGTTGGAACAAAAGAAGTTTTGTAAATAATGAAGACCGTGGTATTTGAATTTAACAACTAATATAATTTAAAAATGCAATGGATGACAACTAGACTGGAATGCTAATACAGTGAGCTAAAACTAAACTAGAGTGCCACTAGTCCAATTGAAGTACAGGGAACAATGTTAGACTGAAAATCCATTATCAAACTAGAAATGAAATGACAGAGCTGAACCACATGCATTCTACCTCCGGAGTGCTATAACTAAGTTAACATGCAACTAACCTAAGGAATTCTACAGTCCATCTCGTTTAGTATGAATAATGTTTTGGAAGAGTTTGTGAGAACAAGTATGGTTGTATCATTCTGTGCAATTTGAACATAAACACAACACTAAAAGCAAATACAACTAAAATCTAAGACAGCATAGCTACCTCTTACTCATTGTTATGATATCTTGGAAGGACTTTGTAAGAGTAAGATTGGCTATGCCACTTAGTGTAAACTAGCAACTAAAACCTACAATACCACAGTTATGCCTTATTCATCATAATGATATTTTGGAAAAGTTTATTAGAGTAAGTTTTAAATGTGATAACTAACGAAAGTAAATGCAACTAAAACCTACACTATCACAGTTGTGCCTTATTCTTCATAATGATATTTTGGAAGAGTCGATTAGAGTAAGTTTGGCTGTGATAGTAAATATAAACAAATATGAACATAAGCTTCAGAAATCTACTTAAACTAGAAATAAAAGCGAGACTAAAATACTTATCTACTGCATAAACAAGGCCGCTCAGGAGGCAGGGGCCCTCTACCACCAGAGTAGCACGAAATCTAGTTCAAAATCGACTCAATGCGTTCAAGGAAATGTTGCTTCTTTCATTAAAGAGGAATCACCTCAAAACAGAGTATTCTCGGACTTCAAAGATCTAGCAGTCAACCATAAAATCTAACCAAAATCTAACCTCTGTCTCTCGGTTTCCCGAGCATATTTATAGCAAATTTACATAACAGAACTTGAGATAATACAGGGATTACTGTCTTTCCATATTAAAATCAAACTAGAACTCTAAAGGTGGCATCATAATATGACAAAGGACATCTGGACTGTCCTTGTCCTATTAGGAGTCTATCTCCTAGCTTGAGTTCTCACGTGCATAACCACGTACAGAATTCTGTTCGATCTTCATGGAAAGAAACAAATGCTGAGGGCATGACGTGGAATACGACCATGTGTGGTTTCCCTTGAGAGGACATCTGGAACCTACTTAAACATGAAGATGGCTGCAGAATTGGCAACTAGCTACAAAATGTCTGCATTCTGTAGCTAGTTTCAGTTCAAAAAGTACTACAATGACACAATCATAAAAACATAGCAAGTTAGCCACGATATTCATTCTTAAAGAAATTTTAACTAATTTCATTGATCATTTGAGCCTGGGATTATTAATGGATAAAAGAAATGGAGTGGAATGTGGTGGAAGAAAGAACATTTTTGGAGCTCAACACATAGCACCCTCCAAGGCTTTCTCCTATGATTTGAACGTTTGATGACCCATAGGTACACGCAGGTGAGGCAGTAGCATATCAATGAACCATTTTGTATGCTGCCTGTCATCATATTGAAATCCTCCTTCTCTAATCACCTTCTTTAGTCGTTGATCGGCCTCCCACATAGACTCATAAGGCCCTTGCTTGAAATATTTTAGATCAACCACTATTTGCGAGTAGGACTTAGGCTTCTTGAATTGTTGCTTCAAAGCATTCTTAATCTCCTTAATAATTGCGTTCACATGTTGGCCGATGTATCCCATGTACCAGTCCAAAGCCCTCCCTTCAGAGGCAAGGGATAGCTATGCCCGCTTCACCGCATCACTAGCTATGTTCTGCACAGTCCATACCGATCCTACGAGAAAGCAGAACTGATCCATGTCTTCATCCCCTGCACCCTTAAAAGTTGGCAACGTCATGTGTGCAATGATGTCATCTTTGGTGGTGGTGGTGGCGTAGGCGAATTCTTACTCCTATGCTGGTTCGAAAGTGGTGTGTCGGGAGGATTCTGCGCAACTGCTTCTCTTACCGGGCTGTAGATAGATCTATCTCCTTCTAGGTTGGTCCGATATTATTTGCTGCTTCGTGTCATACTTCCATCTGGATCAGCGGTCATTCACTCGGTGTGACTACACAAGATACTCTTTTTGCACAGTAATATCTTAATCAACAATGGTAAGGTCTTCAAAAACTAACCCTGGAAACCCTTGAATAATCTTCGCTCTACTTCAGAGTAGGATACGAACTGATTGATGGAAAATTCTGTCACGAACCCTCCTAGCACACTGTCCACCTAGTGGTCCACTATGCGCGTGATGGTGTTATCAGTCTCCTCTAACTGCTGGATCAATTCGGGGGTCCACTGCGTGACCCGTTCGTCCTTCCAACACTTCTGAAATTAAACCAACCTTTCAAGCCACTCTTGGAGCTCAATAAAAATTGTTACAAAGAAGATCTCATAGATCTCCTTGAAAATATACTTATTTTTCCACTCCTCGGTGGTCAACCTCTTACTGCGGTTTTCTTTTACTGCGAATTCCTGAACTTTCTGTTTGAACCATTCATCAATTTATTTGCTTTCAGGTTTCTAGTATGGCCTCGGAATTACCCGATCCCTCTCTCAAAATGCTCCCGGTCCCGGCAACGGAACCATTTTTTGGCTCGAGGGGTCCTGACCCAGGTTCAGAGGTTCAAGGTTTGCCAAAAAACCCATATACTACTGGCCCTTTCAGCAGTGACTTGCTTGCGCAAGCCAAAGTCTCACCCGAAGTAGTATGGGTGGGTGCTTGAACCAGGTTTCCGCACCCTGGGAGAGGGTAGGTAAGTCAAACATAGCTGCGTTCAATATTATAGAGACCAGATCTATATCACAGAGCCTAGATCTACAGATTCCCTTCGCATCCACTTGCGCAACAACAATGATATTCACAGTAATCAACAGATCATGAACTCATATAACGATAACGCAGCTATTACAGATATTCTTGCATGAAGTGCAACAGAACAGATCCATATTGCAGCATAAACAAGTAACAAAAGTATGTTCGTAGCTTAAATCAATAACACAACAGCATATATTAATTAACCAAACATCACAGATTCACATCACTGTAATTCCAATAGATTCAAATATTCAACAACACTTCCGCATTCATTAATCCTTAGATCCTTCTTACAATACCCAAAACCCCACCTGTGCACAAAGCAGCAGGGTCCGCACACAACAAGACAGAGAAGCTCTGCGCACACAGCAGCAGGAGTCCTTCCCCCAAACAACCCTAACCAGATCATCAGTTCACACTTAACATCAATCTCTATTCCAAGTCTGTCTTACAACTAAAAAATGTTCAACTACTTATACTATTTTAGCACACGCATCCAATGGTCCGCAAACCATGGTTTGCGGAATCTTGGTCTACCCTTGACCCATTTAAAATGCATTAGTGTCTTTTATCCACCCCAAAACCCTTGCGTTAGACTAGATATAATAAAAAATATACAAAATGGACCAGTTTCGCAGCTTGTAGGAGACCATGTTCCAACACAAGCATAAGCTAATGCAGTAATTCTTCAGAGTTTGGTAGAGTTGCAGCAACAGGGGACTCTCTAGATCAAATATGGACATGAGGATGGGAATAATGGGGCATATGGTAGTAGGTATAATTGAGATGACACGATTAGAGATGTTAGCTTATTTTTCACTCTGGATAGGAAGGGTGACATACACATGTACTATTCTAGTTTTGGTTTTGATAGGCACTATGATCGTCATCATTATCATCCTTATAGGAGGAGTGGCAGGGAATATTTTCTGGATGAGTTTAAGAAAGAAAAGGCACCTACATTTGATGGAGAAATGAAGAAATCACAAGACACAGAAGCATGGTTTCTTGGTATGAGGAAGTTCTTCAGGTTGCATGATTACTTAGAAAACATGAAAGCCATAATAGATACATTTAGCATCAAAGGTAAAGCAGACATTTGGTGGGAATATGTGAAGAATGTCAGGGATATTTTTGAGGAGGAATTGACTTGGAGTGATTTCGAGAGACTATTCCAGAAGAAGTATCTATCAGAGAGAGACTATGATGATAGGGAAAAATATTTTTAAGAACTAAATATGGGATCTATGACCAATGAGGAGTACACTAGTAGATTTCTAGAGTTGTTGCGATATGTGCCTTACCTCAAGGAGGAGAAGGCCAATATTCAGAGATTCATTAGTGAGTTTTTGATAGCATTCAAAGACATGATTGAGTTTGATGAACCGAGATCATTGGAGGAGGCCATTCAGAAGCTAAACCATTGTTATGAGCAATCAAAGTGCAGAAATGAGACTAAGCCAGACTAGAAAGGTAATGCAAAGAAAAAAGGAAAATGGGTCAAGAAGTGAGAAAGGCCTCAATATACATGTAACAAAGAGAGTGTTACACCACCTACGGAGTTCAATACATTTGACAGAGGACATGGACTTCGATCTGAGGAGTAGAATTGGAATGAAGGCTGAAAGCCTATACAATGTTGGACTTGTGGAGGAGAGCATCACAGGAGATATTGTCCACAACATCAAGGTGGTAGACCGCAAATATATAGTGAATGTATTATCCCTGGCATAAGCCATCACAAAAACTATCCTAAAATGAGGGTTGTTAAATAATTAAATATAATTAATTCTTATATTGATATTACATCAAGAATATTCTTGTAATTATTAATTATAAGAATATTTGAAGAATGATTTCTTAATTATTTTATTTAGAAGAATTTATATTATTCTATAGAAATAAATCATATTTCCAAGCTGGTATCTTTTATGGGTTTTAGAAAAAATGAGTAATAGTTTTGGAAAAACTATAGATAAGCGATATTTTTCTCATAAGGTAAAACAAAATCTACTTTGAAAAGAAAAGCATGAGAGATTTATGGAGTGCTTTTGTGATTTAGGAAAAATCAGATTTATGGGTGCTTTATGGAATGCTTTTATGATTTAGAAAAACTATTCCATTTTTTTTAATTCTATTTATTGTAAGCCTATGAGAAAAACAGAAGAAGGAATGAGACAATACATGGAGAATTGAGCCAAGGAAGAGGAAGAAGGGATTCCAAGCATGCATCAAAATATAAGTAACTATGTTATTTGAAAATTCTTTTGTTTGCATATGGGGCATGATGATATAATAATTGAATTTATTTGAATGGAAAAGTTCATATGATAAAGAATCAAGATAATTTCTTAATAAAACCTCTATATAATTTCATGGATAGAGGAATAAGAGTTTTATTCATTGAATTCTTAGAAATATTTCACGTCCTTCGAATTCTTAAAAGTTTTTCATGGCTAAAATAATTCTGTGAATTGCATGAGTTATTGGAAAATATGTTCCAAATATGCCTTTGTATCTCCCAAACTGGGATAGATGTGTAAAACGGGAAAGAGGTTTTTGTAAAAGAGGATGTTATAACCAAAAGCCTCTTTCAGATTTTAAAAATTCGTTCCCATGTCTCGAAAATCGTGTCCAAAATTGATAAAAAAAAGGGGATTATTTAATATTTAAATCTGGAAAAATGAGCTACAAATATTTGTTCGAATCTTCCAAACCATAAAACCTGTGTAGAAACTAAGAGACTTTATTTTTAATGAACTCGTTTCAAACAAAAACCTCTTTGGGTTTTCGAAAACTCATTTCCAATTGTTTGGAAACCGTGTCCAAAGTTGATGAAAAAAATGAAATTATTTAATATTTAAATATGGAAAAATGGATTGCAAAGATTCATTCGAATATTCAAAACCGTGACACCTGTGAAAAAAATGAGAGAGATTATTTTTAATAAACGTATTTCAAACAAAAGACTCTTTTTGTTTTCTGAAATTCATTTCCATATGTCGGTAAGCCGCATCCAAAGTGGATGACTAAAACAGGAAAAACATAGTAAAACATAATTACTGGATAAAATTAATTGTTTATGTACATATAGAAATAATAATTATGTCGATAATTCTTTAAATGGAATTAAGTTATTTCATTTAAGTGATTACCAAGTATCTTCTCATGATGCATATGCTTTAAAAGTTTTAAAGATAAATATTTGACCCTTGAAGAGAGTATTTGCTTAGCTATACATGAATAATATCTAGTATATTTGATCTACTATAATTTATTATGTGATTTTACATGCATGAGGAGCTTGAGTCATTCAAAAAGATATAAATAAATTTTGTGAGAATTAGTTCACATAAAACCTTTACGTAAAAGGAAATTGGTTGTGTTATTTGAGAAGGATTTGTTATTCATGTTATTTTTGAGGAAATATTACAAATTTCTCTCATGTGTGAAATCATAAAAAAATATTTTGTATTTCATTCATAATAGCTAGTGAGTTAGCTATTTTTTTGGAAAAATAATAATTAGGGTGTTAAATTCCTTGGAAAATAACTAGCAGTTGCACCACATGTTGCAAAGGAAACACTGTAAAGTCGTAGCATAAAAAAAATATCCCACAATAAAGAGGATGTGATATGTTATGCAATTTAATTGAATATTTAAATTATAAATATCAATTATTTTATTTTATTTTAAGTATATGACCAAACAAGGCAGAAAAACATGTGAATCCTAATTGAAAGTCATATGCTTATGGATACCCTGCATCTCCATGTCCATGATATTTTCCACTCCCACTACATTTACGAACTCTACCACCAACAATGATTGCATTTAATGGTCATGTTCATCCTATTTATCCTTCTTGGAATATGTTGGTATTGGGATACCAACCTAAAACAAATCTCAATAATGTTCTAAAAGTTTTTTTTTTCCAATACCATGGCGAGGCAAAGCCATGGCTCGAAGGAAAGGCCTTTCTAAACAAAATATACAAATTTCACACCCTATAAGTGAGTGGCTTGAGGGCAAGGATGAAATAACTAATAATTTTGCCTGCATTTTTACCCAATAAGCACAAATACAATGAAGGCTCAAAATTACAGGAGCCTTCCATTCTCCTATCCTTATTGTTATTTGCATCCGTAAAAGTGGGAAAAATGGTCCTAATGGTACATTAAGCCAAATTTCAAATTTATATTTGTGGAAATTTAGGTTCGCTGAAAAACAATTATTAAGAAATTTCATTCAAAGATTTAATTCATTTGTATGAATGCAATCATTCTTTCAATTGATGTTTGTACAACCACCGAACACTAGTAACTTATCTTTCCAATCTCTGGTCATTAATATTGCTTCTTCTGGAGCAAATGGTTTCCATGGTTTTTATAGTTGTTCAAAATTAGGAGCTTCCTTACAAATGCTTATACCTACTGCAAAGGCATCCCGTGATCTAAGAAGACCATTGAGTGTTTTAATCACTAGTTCTTGATGAGAGATGGATTCTCCAATTGCTTGAATTTGATCTGCTATTTCAGAAAATACTTACAAATTAAGAAGCCAATGTTTCGTCATTAGTAATTCAATGTTTCGTCATTTAGCAATGGATTCTTCTTATGAACATAGAAACATTATGATGACACTCTACAGATTTTTCATGCTATTAGGGGAAGGTTCGTCTATCACATCAAATTCCCACAATCTATATTACGTTCACTAAAATTTGTTCAGCAGCAACAAAACCACTCTTGATGTCCATTAATGGTCCAATAGCACAAAACGAGAAGTTACTCTAAATTCATTTTTCCCAACATTACATTAATCTTGCCTCCAAAAGACCTTGATTACGGTGTGCTTTTAAAATTTATAGATGAATTTGGAGAAAAAACATGGCCAAATCCCCCTCTAATAAAGTTTCATTCACGTTTCATTATGGCCAAATTGGCTAAAGGTGAACCTAAAACATTAGTTTCAAATATAATTCCAAATCAATGAAAAATTATATGGTTGCTTCGCCGGATTCCTGCTATTAGGGTCAATGCTACAAATAAATATATTGATATTCATAATCTTTAATTTTACAACAAAATATATTAAGGATTGAAATGCATTCTTTGCCGAAAGGTTTAACACAGTACTCACATGAATTCCTAAGACTTACATGCCTAAGATTACAAAACTTTCTTAAACTAACAACTACTAAAGCTTTTAGTTAGGATGCCTTCGATATTTATCCACCATACCCTTAGGCTGCCATCTAAGCTTCCACTGTACAATGTAAATACTTGGGAATCAATATCAATCCCTTATTCATCTTCATGATAATCATCTGCACTGGTACTACAACTATTGTTACTGTCTTGATATGAAGAAAACAAGGAGAAATTTGAGGAATTTTCTGACAATGAGGAAGAATAGGTCATCCATGCAGGAGCAACAATTACCATGCATTTCACAGGGCTGTTGTGACCTTCCAAAATGGCCAAGCATACATGATAAGTTTCACTTTTTGATACCGTCTCCCTTTTCCAAATCCTAATAGTTTTGTCTATGGATCCACTGAACAATAATTTCCCAACGCTCGTCAAGCACAAAATGGAACGTCTATGACCCTTTAGGGTTCCTTTGTAAGATATAATTTCCTAAGATTTCTCATTTGAAGTCTATAAGTTGTTATCAGATGTTGACATCCCAATATATAAAAAAGATTCATCTGAGCGCTATAGCATTGACGGGTGACGCTGCAACATCCATCCTTAATCTCCAAACCTTTACTGTCTTGTCCCACAAACCTGAATACAGAAAGTCATCATTCATACCTATGGCCAAGCAAGATATTGCATCAAAATGCTTAAAGCATGGGATTTTGTGATGTCATCATTCAACAAAACTACCTGATCTGAAAATATTCTTGAGATGGTCACTCATGGTTGGAGTTATGGTCGATAGTTTCAGAGACAAAGGAAGCCTTCTCGGATGATGCCATACGCGAATCTTCTCGTCCTCATGGGCACTGTAAAATTTGTTTCCTGCTACCACGAAAAAATTTACTGATGTGTTTTCGCAACGGAAAATTTTCACATGAACCATGCCACAATTTTCAGTATTCAGAATTTGTAAATTTCCTTTCTCTGTGTCAGCGTACACAATGTTGCGGCCCAGCGTTGCAACAGAGATTATGGCATCGTTGTTTGCTAGTATCCCTGTGATGGAGTGAGCCAAGCAATTATTGAAACACGACAACCTCCTATCTACAGATGAATTCGAGAATACAAAATGTGATGAAGCAAAATATATCCATTTGCAGTCAAATTGACATTTAGTTTGATCCATAACGAATGAAATTAAATACAAATTCTGGATCAAAGAAATAAACAGAAGGATGGGACCCACATTTCTGTTATTTCGTTAGACAGTTGTGAGACAGGTGAATACAGAATGGTGTAGCAGGGAAACCAACGACCATAAATAATTTAATCGTCTAACACAAAGATTGCATGGTAATCACAATGTTAGAGTAACACCAGGAAATTTGTTCTGATATAGGGACACTTTACAACGTAAATATATATATTTGTATGCAAGGAAACATTTATTGTGTTAGAACTCTTAAAAAATAATAGAAGAGAAAAATATATCCTTGTATGCATTATTGGATTATTTTCTTGGAGAGAAAAACTAGTAAACACATGCTTTATTATGTAATATTATTTAGAGAAACACATACGGTTGCATGCATGGAAAAGGTATAGTTTTTGGTATTATATTTCTAGATAAAAGGAAGATGCAATCACATAATATTGATTGTGTTAGCCTTCTTTTGGGAAAAATAATGTGAATTTTGCAAACCTAAAGGGATTACCTATGTTATTAGATTTATTTTGGGGAGAATATTATGCATAGTTATTGGGTTAGATCTTTTGGATGAGAGAGAAATGTCCCTTTGCATGCATGAAAGAATAAATGGTATGCATTTGATTCCTTGGAAAAGAAACATGTTTATTTTTCCATGAAATATTTATATAGTTTCTTTTGGAAATAAATATATGTTTTACATGCAAGAAGAACAAGCTATGCTATTGTATGCAAAAAAATTATAACTAGTATGTTAAATTTGTTTGAAATAGAGCTGGCATTGTTATACATAATAGCCATTGTGAATAACTCTTGTGTGAAAAATATGTTTTTGGAAAAGGACATGCATTCACATGTATACATATAGAATCTATTGTGTTAATCCCTTTGGAAAAAAAACAAAAGAGTAGGCACAAAGGAAATTGCTTGTTGGGATATTTATCTTGAAATCTTGTTATGCATTTGCATGCAAAATATTCTTATATAGTATTTTAAGCTTTCCTTTGGAAATAATATGAAAGTGCATGCAAGATTTTGTTAGCGTTTTCTGAAAAGACGAGGCTTGATAGTGATTTATTTGTTACCAATGCATGTGAAATGATGTTAAAGAAGACATTTCATATCAATTTGTTTATGCTTTATACATGCATACAAATAGTTTTTAAAGTGGTGAAAATAAATATTTATTATTGGTTTATTCATATTTTATCTAATCATGATATCAAGTGTGCTGACGACAACAATGGCAGGAAAGGATGGTGACTTGAGAAAAAGATTGTTCAAGTTTAACACTGTGGAAGATAGAGAGTTGTTAGTCCATGTAGGTTTAGGAGTTCCAACTACAGGATGACCCACTAAAGGAAACAGTTTGACCACAAAGACAGAGATTGAGGATCCGTGGGTAAATGGTATCAACATGATTGTAATAGCTTATAGCTAGTTATGTTTCATTTAATATTATTTTTCCTGAACACTACTAACACTTATAGCCATGGTTGGTTGGTTGACTTCTTTCTTATCTTGCTTCTTATTCTTCTTCCCTTTCTTCTTCTTCTTAGCCACCTGGTTGCTAGCGTCACGACTTTTACCAAGCGAAGAGGAAGAATGTAATATTCCTAATTAGGAAAAACAACAATATAAGCACCAAAAATGCATTATTCAGAAAATTACATTATAACAGTCAAGAACAGCCCATGGATCCATTATTTTATGTATCATAGCAACAAATTATATAATGGAATGAGAAACAAATTATTCCAACTTAGTTAACCAGGCCTCCCAAGCCCAAAACAAACCAAAAATACTACAATCCCATGACTGCTGCAACACAGAAATTCTGAAGCATTTGACAGCATAGTCCAATGAGGGTTACTACTAAAGAAATATAAAAACAAATGGATATGCTAATATATTACTTAAAAGTGTTGAAAAATGGAGATATAGTCTCTTTTACACAATCCCAAGGTAACTCGACAAGGGTTTCTTGAAATACATGAGATATAAAAAGTATAAACTATAGATCTGTGGCTGAATCACGCTGTCTTACTGAAGCTCTGCATAAATATCGCTGAAAAGACAAAGAAATGGCTATAACTTCTCCTTAATAGCTTTCTGGGTGAAAGGTTGATCCTTTCACTAGGAAACTAGCTCATAAACAGGGTTTTTGACCCTTCCACTGCAACACCATGAAAAATAACACAGTTCCTCAAGGAGACTACATTGTGGCTGTAGGTGACTACTTGGCTCAATACTGGATGGTGGGAATGAAGCTCAGAATACTCCTCTCAGATTGATTTCCCAATTCCTCCAAGAAAGAGTGGGCAATTCTCGCATGGAAATTCCCTTTTACTAAACAGTACAACGAACCCAACTAAATAGCTGAAACATGCAATAAGTCATAAGACTCAAACATAAGCAATATTATGAATGCCTCTCATGGCTGCAATCCCTTCCCTTATATTCTTGGTGAGCTTCCTCACCCTTGACCCCACTCATTTATGAGGTTACTTCCATGAAAAGACTCCTCCTCCAAAACTGCGTTGTCCCCACTAGCTCCACTCTCTTCTTTGGTAGCGCCATTGATTTGGTCAACCTTGATCTCGTCTACATGCATTTCTCCCTTTCACACCCATGGTGGCTTTATTTTGACTATCTAAACTGATCCACATTCACACTGGAAGTGTTTTATTCCTACTAAAGAGATTTAAGGGTCTCCTTACCCCTTTTATTCTTCTAGACTGAAAATAGAAGTAACAATATAAAATATTCCAACTAGCTAAAAGCTAATTGGGAATATTACAATCCTCCCCTCCCAAAAGTTTCTTTTCCTCAAGAAACAGTAAAGAAGGATGCTGCAAAATATTCTCTCCCTCCCAAGTGACATCCTCATCAGGAAGATTCCTCCATCGAATCATATATTCTTTGATCACCCTGCTCCTTAGCTGCCTATACCAAGTATCCAAGATAGCCTCTGGTTCCAAAACTAGATAGCCCTCATCATCAATAGGTGGGATATCCATAGTGGCAACCACATGTTGTCCAATGGCCTTCTTGAGGCACGAGACATGAAAAATGTTATGGATCTTGCTCCCAATAGGAAGCTCTAGCTCATATGCTACTTCTCCAACATGACGGATCACCTTGTATGGTCCACAAAACCAAGGTTTAAGCTTCTCAGCTCCTTTCTCCTTGAGTGTAGATTGTTTATATGGCTGAAGACGAAGATAGACCAAATCATCTACCTCAAACTGCCTCTCTATCCGACCACGGTCTGCATACATTTTTTGTTGGTTTTTTGTTGTAGAAATGCTCTCCTTGAGGGCCCGGAATATATCCTGACTCTCTTGAATCCACTCCTTTGATTTAGGAGCTTTTCTTGCCCCAAACATCACATTAGCAAATGATAGTGCATCATAACCATAAAGGGATCGAAATGGGGTCATACCAATGGACATAAGGAAAGTTGTGTTGTAGCAATACTCCCCCAAATGGAGCCAACGTAACCATGCTCTCTGCTGCCCCGAAACATAGTTCCAAAAGTAGCCTTCGAACCACTTATTCACTATTTCAGTCTTTCAATCGGATTGTGGGTGATAACTGGTACTTGGTGTCAAATTAGTACCCACTAACCGAAAAATCTCTTGCCAAAAGTCACCCATGAAGTGGCTATCCTGATCACTGACTATGGTCTTTGGAAGACCATGGAGTCTAAACACATCCCTGAATAAAATATCGGCTACCTGTGAAGCAATATATCATGCATAAATAGAAAATAAATGTGAATTCTTTTGTTAGTTGATCAACAACTACAAAGATACAATCCTTACCCTGAACTGTAGGTAGACCGATGATGAAGTCCATGGAAATACTCTCCCATTTCCCATCCGGAATGGGGAGTGGCTACAATAATCCTGCAGGATGGTTGTGCTCTCCTTTGTTCTTCTGGAAAACTACACACTCCTTGATGTGTTGGAGTACATCCTCCTTGAGACCCTTCCATGAGAATCTCTCCCGAATAGCCCGATATGTCTTGGTGAATCCTTGATGCCCTGCAAATGGCACTAGTAGAAAATGATGAAATTAGTGACTGGGTGACTAAAAATGTTAGTCACCGCAATTATTTCAAGTGAATTACTGCTAAATTTGAGCAATTTTAAGTGATCGAACTAAAATGACTAACTTAAATGACTAATTTAGTCCAGGGATAAAATATATGACTAGATAATAAGTGACTAAACTAAAAATGACTAACTTAAATGACTAAATTAGCCTAGGATTAAAATATATGACTAGATAATAAGTGAAAAAATTAATAATGATTAACATCAATGACTATTATAGTCAAAGAATAAAAATGTGACCATATAACAAGTATACCAAGTATATGAATTCATCATTTATGTTAGTAATTTTTAATTGTGTCACTCTAGAAATGGAAAATTAGAATTTTGATACCGGAGTGTTACATTTCACTATAGGAGTCTCTGAATCCATCTGCAGTGTTAAAATTTAGAGATAAAGGGGTCTCTAGATCCATATATAGTGTTAAAATTATGAATCCCCTTTTGTCTATAAAGTTTAACACTACATATGGATTCAAAGACCCCCTTCTGTGAATCCATTTGCAATGTTAAATTTAAAGACAAAGGGGTCTTTGAGTCCATCTACAGTGTTAAAATTTAGAGACCCTTGTCTGAAATGTTAAAATTTAGGTAGATGGATTCAACGACCCTCTTAAAGGGGTCCATGAATCCATCTATAATGATAAAATTATAACACTTTTATACAATCACTAATAAACCAACATAGAAGTTGCTATTAAAATAATTAACCACAACACATATTAACATAATCACTATCCTTATCTCACACACAAACATATATATCGGGTTCTTCTCAATGACTATCATGATCACCACATTTTAACTCTAATTTAGTTTTTAATAATTCAATATATAAATATACATAAGACATAAAAAATTGGTCTTTCTACTATTAATATATGATGTTGGTGAAACTATAGCAAACCTCTCTTTATTTCCTTCTCTCCATTTTTCCAAGTGTTCACAATTTAATTTTAAATTTCCATCTGCACATTTACATTTATATTTCATTTTAACTTTCCCTCACATTTATTAATTATTAATTTGGCGGGAGATTCAACATCCAAAGTTTCAATATATGTTTGGACTGTCGCTTTCAATTTATGTTTCTGGGCTTTTATATCAAGTTTGGTTCTGCCGTTATGGGTTTTCCACTATTCGGATGTTATGGGCCAGTTTCAGAGCTCGAAAATCATAAGAGGAGAAAACATCACAAACAGTTGATAGACAACAAGCATTTGAGGAATGTACATTTCATCGTCATCCAGGAAAAGAGACATTGGCCGTTATAGATGAAGACTTAGAGCACCTGTGTAGTCATTTGCAAGCTAAAGATAGAGGTCCTGACATCAAGTCATGGATCACTCAACACCAACTATGTGCTACCAGGGTTGGTGTCGTGACCCAGAGGTTGGTCCTCCATAGTACAATAGAAAAACATTATATGAGGATGTTTCACCTAAACTGATGAGAGAATTTTTTTGGGATGATGAGTTCCGTCTTAAGTGGGATGACATGCTTCTTTATTCGAAGGCTTTGAAGAGTGTCAACAAACAAGAATGATGATTTCCCATTGGGTCAGAAATTTTCCATTCTTCTTCTTGTTTAAGAGGGTTATAAGAATTTTGTGTGCATGAGTTTTGTTGATGGAAGGATTTGGGTATTGACAAAAGTCCAGTTATGGGGATTTATCTAATCAAAGTAAAGCATGATTTGAGGGCTTGTGTAGGGAATTTTATGTTGAATATACCCTCTTATACTCAATATGGAGTCTATTGAGGTTCCCCAACAGAAGAAACCAGATTAAAATCCTGCAAGACTTCCCCCAGGATTGGCCGATAAGAAAAATGGTGCTGCCAAAAAGTGTGTTAGAGAAATAACTTCTAGGTTCATGTCTAAATCCATTTCTTCTTCATAATTTTCTGTTTTTGGTGTTGTTTCCTCTGTTACAAAGAGCCAATCCCAAAAACCTACATCGATGAGTTTAGCATCAATGTGCTGTTACCCGGGAAACCATAATCTAGGAATGGAATTACACCACCATTTACTTCTTCCTTTTTCTTTTCATTGCAGTATGCCTCACTGCCTCACAGTCCTGGAAGATTTGATGTATTCCCATTTTGGTTAACTTTTGAGTCTAGACATTAATATAACTTTTGTCATCATTTCAGAAATATTTTTTCAGGCTATGTGAAGATTTTTGTTCACAATGATGCTGTAGCAGCCCTGGAAAGTAGAGCGGCAAGGAAAATTCATGGTTGTGTGTTGATTGCTGGGACTAGAACAATACCATATGGATTTATAGAAGATGGCAGAGAAGCCAGAGCTGCTAGTGCAAGACCAGTCTTGGGTGATTTGGGCAGGTGATTTTTAGAATTGTATATCTTTAAATAGCACATATATTGTAGCTTTATGGTTTACCTGAATTCACAAAAGAAAATTGAAAATGTTGATTTTGGACATGTATATAGCTCTTTATTTGTTTAATGCAACTTAGAAGTGTGAATTTTGTCTAAAGTAAGAATCCTTTGACGTTAGTTCCATTTTATGATTTGGTGTTTTTTGTAAAATGTGAGGAATGAATTTCGGTGATGTTACTAGTAGTGTGCTTTACCCTATTGTTAGTTTCAATCCGTGAAAATGTGTATGGATCTTGTTTGAAGAAGTGAAAACATTAATGTAGATCATCCAGACATTATTATTCAACCGTGGCATGTAAGCTTTGAGATGTCATCCACTATATATGCAGCTACAAGGCTTGTGCCTTTGGGAGAGCACTAATATTATTCTATAAATGCACAACATTGGTTTATGCAAATCTTATTTAACTTGAACATAAAATAAATCAACTAACTATGAGACGGTGAATTGAAATTTTATAACAAATGGGAGTTTCACTCTGAATGCAGAAATTCAAATAAAGCGAATCATTCAAGAAACAATATCAAATAATCTTAATCGAATGATCGCTGCTACAGAAAATGGAAATACACAAACCAACCACAACTACAGAAATAAGCGAAACCATACAAGACATAACTCAAACCATGCAAGGGGAAGATACTACTCCTAGTTGCACATCCTGAGTGGGCCATTGTTCTGAAGGTCAAGGTGTTGAATCCATCACACATAAATTCTACTCATGGAACCTGTTGTAGCCGCTACAACACCACCCAAAATTTTGGGTATATTTGAAATTTCAGGTCCCCCTCTGCTCGCTTAGTCGTTAAGGTCTTTCACCCAACCTGCAGTCAGTGACATCCCAGCGACCTATCCCAAACCACTCATGAGCTTTCTCACCATCATGATCAGATACTGTTGTTACAATCACGCCATGTGTGTGAGGGATCATCCAGCATATGCTCGAATAAGAACTTTTCTGTGCATTGAGGATGTACATTAGTAGCCCCTCGCCATGTGTCATTAAGCACGTTGTTTGAATACTTCTCTTAAGCTCGTTAGTCTTATATGTTTTATCTAGGGACACCATTCTCAAAGAATAACTGTGATGTGATAATGTTCCAACAGGTCGATCCCACTGGTGACAAACTCCTCAATTTTGCCACGACATCAAGGGAAATAAAGTTCAACTCAACAACAAATCCAAAGTCGCGAAACAACGGAGGAGGAGGAGCAAGTGACCGGTACTGTTAAAAGGAGGATGGTGTGATACATGTTTATCAGAGAAAGAACCTTTTATGTCACTGATGCAAAAGGCTTTCTTCACTAGTGCACACTAGATGCTTAGAAACGCTCCATTTGGAAATGTTCGTATCGGATGCCATCTCACATAAACCTGAAGTATTTTCTATGATATAAGCTTACATAGGGACCAGATGGAGTATTTTCTAAGATGGCGGATATCTCGCCTTAAAAGAAGTTTTGAAGATCCTGCACATAATAGCTCAATGTCGATGTGTGCACACAAAGGAACGTATTGCACCACTTCGACAAGTCTAGCCTGAAGTATAGCCCGGTAAACCAAGTGGACTCAGGAGATTTCCCTAGAGAATGAAAATCTCATTCAAGGCGTTTTCGTGCCGAGCAGCAGTGCGGAAGCACACATGTTGATATTGGCAAGCCAACGACAGAATTTCAAATGTCAACCACGCCTTTGGGAAACAATAGCTATTAACCTCGAGCTACAAATGGGCGCAAATATGAGGACCAAGGTTGCGGTTTAAAGCGTTATATAATTAAACCAAGGCGCGAAAATGATAAAGGACCTTATGGTTTGAAAGCCATATGAGATGGTGGATCAAGACTATATAAAAAAAACATTACAAATGAGCTTAAATATTTCTATGGCGGATCTAATGATCAAAACTTATGTTTAAAACATGGGGTGGAGTGTATGAAAAAACTATAGTAGCATGTTATAATAACTATGGTGCGTTACAAATGGGCACAAAGGTTCGATGGCAGGTTTTCAACTTACGGTAAATGTTTGGAGCAAATATATATACAACGGTCAAAATTTATGATTAAATCATGGAGCAGAACTACATCAAAACGTACAAATGGATGTGAGAATTTCGATGGTGGAGTTTCAAACTATGGTGAAACGTTTGGAGCAGCGCTGAATATTAGTAATACAATTTAACAAGAGGACGTGTCATCACCGGAGAAGCTGCTCGCGTGCCACGGGTTTGTCAATCGTCAGGTAGTGGTTATGAGCAGGCCGTTAAATACGCCATGGGTGATATCATAGATCCATCTCACCACCGATTCCAAGCTAGGGGCCATGACCACTGGAAGAGTTGAGTCAGCTTGCTAAAAGGACGTCGAACAGATGGTAATTTGATCCGCCGAATTGGTAGATGGTTTTGTAATGTTGGTATTATTGCACCAAATCTGGGAGATTCTAACACATAGCCTGTCCACAACATCTTAGCATGCCGCAACTTCAGGCCATGCAAAACAGAAAAAAGGGCGGCATATTTTATCCGTTGGGCAAAATCAAGCTTTCCAGATTTTCCTTGGTATACAGAATTGACAAAGTAGAGAAATTTCACGAGGTCATCCAATTGCCTCCAGTCATTGTAGCCGAGATTCGTGAAAGAGACTGGTGCAATATTATCACTTGCTATTTGGATGAGCCTTGTGCATGCACATGTCAGCCTTATAAATTTTAATTGGCGAACACATTTTGAAGCCATAACGGTGCATGTGGAAATTTTGCAGCGCTTGGAATAGAAGCAGGGCGGCTTTGGCATGAAATTTTTTATCCATTTGCGCTAACAATCTGAGGAAAAGCAAATGATAAACTATATGATTAAACCAAGGCGTGAACGCCATATGGTTTCCAAACCATGTGAGACGATGTAACAAAGCTACATGGGCACGTTACATGGAGCCAAACATTTCGATGGTGGGTTTCAACCTATTGTGAAACATTCGGAGCGAATATATAGTCGTCAAAAGCTGTGTTTAAACATGGAACGAAATATTAGAACAAAAACTACAGCGACAACGTTGCAATAACTATGGTGCGTTGATAGTAAAAAACAGACCAGAGTTGTAAAAGGTATGACGGTCCATCACCTACGTTGTAATGGTGCAGAGTTACGACGTTGCTGGAGGAGGTTACGATATTGTTTAGGTCGCCAGGTCGCAGAGGTAAAACGTCACCCAGGGTTGCGAGTTAGCGGTTTTTGCGACCCAGCGACCCCATTAACCCATGGTCTCAAAGTCGCATGTTTTCTCAGGTCGCAAGGTCTCAGAATGATATGCCCATGGAAAGCTGCGACCGAAGGAAATTCTCCGACCACGCGACCCCATGGTTGTAAAATAATTTCCTAATCAGAAAACACAGATTTTACGGTGATTTTGTGGCATGGGAAGCGTAAATAACGTAGCCATATGCCATAATCAGCGCCATTTAATCAACGCCATCTTCCAGCCATAACGATCTCCCACGTGTCTCATTCCCCATCAAAAAATCTGGAAATTTGTTCACGGTGGCTGGTCAACAATTCCAACTGTCAGCAGAATTAACAATGAACGATGATGTTTCCGAAGAAGTGCGATGGATAAACACGACTCTTAAGTAAAGAGTTGTCCATAGCACTCCTCGGTATTATGGAAAAAGCAACATATCTTTGGGGATATATGAGGAAAAAAAAATGATAAGCTACTGGCGCAAATATTTTGGATCTTCTCAAAATTACTACTCTCAACGCCTTGCTGCATTGACTCCAGGATTTGCAGAAGTAGATATTGCAAATATGTGCAACGAGGGTGCTCTTATTGCTGTGAGGAATGAGAAGACCGAGATAAATATGTCACACTTTGAGGCAGCTATTGATAGAGTTATTGGTGAAGAAAAATAAGGTAATTAGTAAAGAGAAAAGGAGGACTGTAGCATATCATGAATCAGGTCATGCTGTAGTTGAATGGTTTGTGGAGCATGCGGAGCCACTTTTGAAAGTAACCATTGTTCCTCGGGGCATTGCAGCATCGGGATTTTCTCAATATTTACCAAATGAGAATTTGCTAATGACAAGGGAGTAGCTATTTGACATGACATGCATGACACTTGGAGGTCGGCCTGTTGAATAGGTTTTACTGGAAAAAATTTCAGTTGGATCTCAAAATGACTTGGAGAAAGTGACAAAGATGACATATGTACAAGTCTCATTATATGGTTTTAGTGAAAAAAATTGGTCTTCTATATTTTCCTCAAAAGGAAGATTCTTATGAAACGACCAAGCCTTACAGTAATGAAACGACATAAATTATTGATAAGGAAATACGTGAGTGGGTGAATAAAGCTTACGCAAGGACCTTAGAGTTAATTGAACAGCACAGGGAAGGAGTGAAAAGATGGCGAAATTGCTGCTTGAAAGAGAGGTTTTGCATCAGGATGATTTAGTGTGAGTGCTTGGTGAGCGTCCATACAAGTCGAAAGAGCCAACTAATTATGATCGTTTCAAACAAAGGTTTCAAATTGGAGATGTTGGGGAGGATGGATCAGCACAAAATTATAAAGAAGATAATGCCTCAATAGAAGCAGAGACGATAGTGCTAACTTAAGTCGCCAAGTCGCAGATCTAAAACATCGCCCAGGACTGCGACTCAGTGAGTTTTGCGACTCAGCTACCCCATCAACCCAGGTCACAGAGTCACATGTTTTCTTAGGTTGCAAGGTCGCAGAGAGGTATGCCCAAGAAAACATAGTTCTAGCCTTCTACCAAAACATAAATGGAAGCTAGAGACCCATCATTTTCAGTGGGAGATGGCACAAGCAAAAGTCCTTTACCTCATCAATGGGTTTTCACTACAAACATTCGGATCCTAGGATAACTTGATAAGGACCACGCTGCGACATAACATTTGACCACACAGGGGTCCAAATTTTTCATTTTTAATTATGTAATTAATTAAATGCACCTCTTAACATTGTTATTCATGCAATGAAGACATGTAACCTAAGCTATGTGACTCCAGGTGGAAGCTGTCGATCTGCGCAGTGAGCCAAAGTTTTTCCAGCAAGCAACGGAGGCAGGATAAGGAATATTTCTATGAAATCCAAAGATCGCCAAAAGAAGCACTATAGGTCACAGATCTGCTCGAGGTCGCAGATTTCCTGAGGTCGCCAGGTCGCATAGTCGCCCTCCCTATTAAAAGCTCGACGACGCGACCCAACGACCCAGTGATTGGGTCGCGAGGTCGCAAATCCAAGAAGGTCGGAGGTCGTGAATTGCCCGAGGTCGCAAGTTGCTGATCTGCCCAAGGTCGCAGGTCGCATATTGCCCAAGGTCGCAGGTCGCATATCTGCCAAGGTCGCAGGTCCCGGATGGTTCGAGGTCGCAGGTCGTGGGTGGTCCGTGGTCGCAGGTCGTGGGTGGTCCGTGGTCGCAGGTCGTGGGTGGTCCGAGGTCGCAGGTCGCGGATGGTCCAAGGTCACAGGTCGCGGATGGTCTGAGGTCGCAGGTCGCGGATGGTCCAAGGTCACAGGTCGCGGATGGTCTGAGGTCGCAGGTCGCAAGGAACTTGTAGAGGACCTTTTGTTAGGGACTCGAGCTGAGTACATTTTATTTCTTGAGGATTATACATTTGAGCATGAATACAAGCATTTTGGAAAAATCCCTTTGTGGATCTGGTGTTGTCATATGTATGAGCGCTATTGAGTGTTATGTTTTTAGTTTCTGAACATCTTAGATTAAGGGAACTGTATCTTTAATTCATATCACAATTGCATAACAGTTTGCTGAGTATGTTAATGGTGGTTGAGTTCATTTCACTTTCTTAACGAACGCTGATGGCTTTGTTTATTAACATTTGTGTTATCATTTAAAACTTTTAGCAAGTGAAGGGTGTTCTTGCCATGAGGAATTGTTTCTTTCGTGGTCAAAATAGTTTACAAGCATGACCCTAATGAAGTGTTGTTAACAACACTTCCTTCGGTCTTCATGCTTTATTATTTCCTCTTGCTACTCATAGTGTTACATGTACATTTAATGCATCAATCATATGTCTTGTATCATTTGATTAGGTGTGTATCCACTGTTTTATAGAGTTTAAGCGAGACCCAAAGAAAGGAGAAATCAGTGGTAGCCGAACCCACACCCCGGATGGGATCCCTATTCCAAATGGTTCAAGGTATAATTGGGACCTTTTACCGAGGAGATCCCATGCTGTTGGCCGGACAGATTTTCCCGTCAACAGAACCATAATGGAATAAAGTATCTAGGCTTTGAATGCATCATATAGAAATTATAGAGTACACTTTAAATGTCTATATCTCTCTTATCTCTAACTTGAACCCTAAACGTGTTAAAACAAGAACTGCTTATGAGGTAAGGTTGTTGGGTTCTTTGAAATTCCAACAGAATCCCAAAATACCTTGAAAAATTCGTAAACTGAATTCCCACGTATAACCTAATAGCTTCATGAATGGAATTCCTAGGTATAACCTACCAACTTCCTAAAACCAAATTCTGAAAATAACCTAACAAATTCTTGGAAATTCAAACTAACAATTGTTGGAATTAACAACTTATACTTTTAGCTGGGGAGTTGATGTGTCAACCTGGTTGTTGTTTAGGAATTCCACCCTAGAATTGGCGTGCTGTAGAATTTAGAATAATTTTGCAGCTGCCCTAAGGAAGTGATTCTGGAGATTCTTCAACCGTCTTTAATCATTCTCTGTAAGGAATTTTGTGGTAGGTGTTAATTCTACACAAAATGTTGATGAACACTGGTAACCTTCAACATATCATAATTGGTGAGAACTAAGACATTTCATTGAAAATCTTCATAGAGATTGTCAAACACATTAATTTGTAATGAATTACTTATTTTAAGCCAAATTTCTATAATAAGGTGGTTAAGTAATTTAGAAACTTGGATGTGTTAGGTTTTTTATACTCATGAAAATGTCAGTGGAAGATGAGAAAATGAAGACATTTATGAGGTTCATCATCACCCGCGAGCTGAAGGAATTGTACACCCTTGTGCAATAAAGTCGTCCATTTCATTCTTATCTAATTTCCCTAAAATCATAAATTTTGAATGGGTCTGTGCATTTTTTTTTTATGATAGCCCATGACTGTTTCAATTTACTCCAATTGTTCATGTTCCCTTTCTGCATTTATTGGATGAGTGCTCTTCCAGTTCAAAATTGGATAACATAGCAAGGGGAATTTGAATCCAAGTCATATCCAATGTATTTCAAGATGCATTACAAAGCTAGTGTGAAGGTGAGCTCTGAATATAGCTGGTTTGAGATTTGGAATTGAGTTGGGTTCCCTTCTCTTCAATTCTTATGTAAGTTAATTCCTTCTCATTTGGGAATTCATATCATTGTCAATTCAAGTATCAACAAAGGATTTGAAATTCTCTAATAATTGCTGCTATTCGATTGGCCATTAGATCTGAGAATGTGAAGTGTTTTAGTAATGCTCCCAGATAGCCTCTAATGGGGCATGATCTCTTCTAATAAAAACAACTCAACCTTGGATTTTTAATCATTATAGGCCCACAATTATTCAAACCTTTGAATTTAATTCTACATAGTAGAGATAAATGCCTTAAAATACCATCCTCCATAAAAGGACGAGGATTCCATCTTGTGAGCTTAGGCAAGACAAAATTGTGTAAATATAATTCGCATTCTAAGTTCCACCTCTCAAGAATGCCTATGAAATATATAGAAAATACATGGTTCGTCCACAGTAACAATTGGTAGATTTGAAACATTCATCTCCAGTAAAATTTGAACCATTGCTCCCTAAAATATAAGGCATACACTTTGGCAGGTGGCTTATAGGCGAACATTAAGGAAGCATGATCACTTGCGTTTTCATTTATTTCCTTGAAGTTTTGAGATTTATGTGACTTTATCTTTAATTTCTTCATCTTGTTTCTCCCACTTCTTATTATCTTCTTTGAGTTACATAATTTTGCTTCGCTGGGCTACATGTGAGATAACATAATTTTCTTTAAAGAAAGAAATAGTCTGCTGATGCCTTTCAAGGGTTTTATATCCCTGTTCATATGATTATGATTTTGCCTTCTATTTTCCATCCTCTGTAGCTATAATGCAACTATTTTAGGAGTTTCTCGAATTTTGCCAAAGTTTTCTGGAACCTGTGCTGGAGAAGGTAATGCCACCTGACATTCAACATCTGATTTTTCCACTAATCTTCACATGTAAACAAAAATTACCCCTATTAGGGATTCCACAACACATTGTTCCATTCATCTTGATTTATTCAATAATTATATTTTGTCTATAGTAGGTGTCAATAATTTTGTAGCATTTATTTGGATTTCTTTAACAATCGCTGCCCCAAATTTCGTAGCAGATTTTGAGGGATGCCCTTGGGATTATATAGCAGTCGCTATCCTAGTCTTATTTTCTTCCTCCCCCTTTGCTATCTGCCTTTCTCCCGGCTTCTGTATTTCTTGAACAATTCTTCTTTGGGACCATCTAACCAAATCTATGGCAACAACATCTAGTCTCCTTGTTTCTGTGACAGTGTCTTGTGGCTTGGTCTAAGGTTTTCTTTAGCGTGCATTTCTGCAACTCTCTCTTCAACACTTTGATTTTTCCTTTCATCTGTTGGAGTTATAGTGAATTCCTCCAAATTTACCTGTGGCCACTTCCTCTGCAGGGTGGCATCTTTGACCAAGAGGTGGATTAATATATGGTGGGTAAGACTTGTCAATTTACCTGTTGGATCTCACCAGCCATATTTTGCAGTAATTTCATCAAGAAATATAGGACAGTGGTTTTAAAAATTTTCTTTAAACATGATACTAATTTAAAATGGAAAGTGAGTTCGAGATGGTGCTTTATCTTGAATTATGAATTATGAATGGGATTATTTTGGAAATGGAAATTTTCACCATATGTGATGCTACATTATGAATGCAAAAGTAGTAAAATCCACTAGAATGTTGATTTTTGAGTAGCTTGGAAGGTACTCTAAGCGCTAGGGTTCAGGGTTTGGAGGGAAAAGCGCCATAAGAGTCACTTTTGGGCTTAGAACCCAAACTTGGAGTTTTGCACCAATTGCGTTTTGGGGCATTTCCATGAGCACATTTCTACATGTGATGGATGAGGATGATATCTCTCGATGAGACAAATCTAACGCAGAGAGAATCGTCAGATTCCGAGTTGTAGAAGTGGAGATATGAATTTTTGAATATTAATTGTGGGGTTGACACCATAAGTGTCAAGGTCGGCCTAAGGTTGTTTTAGGCTTATGATAGCTGGACAACCCCTATTGTGACGTTGAATACGCCCTTCATTTATGGTATAAATAGAAGGTGGAGAGGAGGCATTTAAGTATCCATTTGTGCAACACACTCAAGACAAGTAGCTCGTTGGTGGAGAGATAACTTTATGTTCTAGGGCCGCAACACAAAGAAGCAAAACAACAGAGGAGGAGAGGGCCATTGAGGCCTAGTTTAGGGTCCGAACTACTGGAGGGAAGGTCAGGTGCCTTGCTGGAGGAGCCGTTGCCATTTTAGGATTGTTTGAGGGCTAAAAAAAGGTGGGCAAGCGCCTTGCAAGGATGTTGCAACCCTACACAAACTTTTTGTAGGGTGCTGCAGTAAATTAGAGGTGGGCCGAGGGCTATTTAAGGGCTAGAATAATCCATAATTGTAGCAACATATTCAACCCTTCAAGGAGGGGAAACCACATTGTTTAGGAGGAGTTTTGGGCGCAAAGGAAGGCTTGTTAAGGGATTGTAGTGTGCCCTAACCAGGCCTAGGTTGTTGAAACAAAATAAACCCTTAAAAATTTGAGCTAAGGTATGTTTTTAAAGACATTATTGTAGGTGTTGGATCCAAGTTTTGGATCAGTTTTGTATCGGTTTCTTTTGCAGCCTATCAGAGCCAATTTGGAGGCTTGATTTGGTGATCAAAAGCCTTCATCGGTGCAAATATTGTAGTGTAGTATTGGGTGCCATTGACCTAATGGAGGGTAGTGTGTTGGCTACCCAAATTAGCCCAAGACAATCTATATTGAAGTGACGAAGAGGAGCTGAAGGTTGGGTGAAGATTGGTGCCGAAGTGCAGCACCTTGATGGACAAAGGTGACTGCTAGCCTTGAAAATTGAAGCTCGGGATTAAGCCTACACAGAGAGAAGATTAGATCAACCCATGTACATGCTATAGAAGTGGCGTGCAACAATTTTAGGTGGCAACCCTCCTGGAGTCTCGATGTGTTGTCCTTTGAAGGACTAAGGGGAAACTAGTGAGTAGTACGGAAGCAAAGGACCGACAAGACAAGATACAACATCGAAACTGAAAAAAAGTTTGTCATTGTATATTGTATACCATAGAATGTTGTATTATTTAGAGTTGGTTTAATATAACGAATATTAGGGTTGTACATTATTGTACAATTTTGTTAAAAATTGTGTATACTTGTGCATGTGTGATTTACTACTTTATATTTTTCGATGTGCAAAGTAGTTCTTGTTGAGATTCTTGGTTTGGTAGCATTAGTGATTTTAAGACTCTAACCTAGACCCAAGATCATGGAAATTCAACATGGTATCAAAGTGTGTCTGAGCTACTTTGGAAGTCAATGAATCAAAGTTATGCGCAGTGAAGTACAATGTGAGAGGGAGTTGGTCACAATTGTAGGTGACAATGTCGAGGTTGTAGGTAGGTCTCCGGTATGAGGACAGGTTGGAAGGGTTGTCCAACTATATTCCATGGAAGGAAAGGATGAAGTTGGTCTTGCAGGTCAACAGGACTTGGGATTTTTCCGAGACAACCATCCAGAAGCCAACCGAACCTAACGAGTTGGAAATATATGAATACTTGGATACGAAGGTGATACTGATCATCCTAGATGGTGTGAAGGATGCCCTAATACCTCTTTTTTCTGGGAAGAAAACCGCACATGATATGTGGATGGATCTTCAGAATTTTTTCTAGAATAAGAACGAGAACTGGGTATTAGTGTTGGAGGATAAATTGAAGTCCACCAAAATTTGTTCTAGAATAAGAACAAGAACTGGGTACTGGTATTGGAGAACAAATTGAAGTCCACCAAGATGATAAAGGGTGAAGGAGTGACTTCATTTTTAACAAGATTGTCTTAGGTCAGAGATGAGCTTGCTGTCATTAGTGTGAAAATTTCAAATGGAGATATGGTGAGGATTGCCTTGAAAGGGTTGACTGAAGAATGGAAGCCCCTCATCAAAGGAATCATTGCCAGAGAGAAATTTCCAGACTAGAATAGACTATGGGATGACTTCATTCATGAAGGGTTGTGAGACGAGGATCTTCATCCATCGAAGAGGGCAGATGAGGACATGGCACTTACTAGTAAAAAATGATGAAATTAATGTCAAGGTGACTAAAAATGTTAGTCACCACAATTATTTCAAGTGAATTACTACTAAATTTGAGAAATTTTAAGTGACCAAACTAAAAATGACTAACTTAAATGACTAATTTAGTCTTGGAATAAAATATACGACTAGATAATAAGTGAATAAACTCAAAATGACTAACTTAAATGACTAATTTAGTCTAGGGATAAAATATATGACTAGATAATAAGTGACTAAACTAAAAGCGACTAACTTAAATGACTAATTTAGTGAGGATTAAAATATATGACTAGATAATAAGTGAAAAAATTAATAATGATTAATGTAAATGAGTATTATAGCCCAAGAATAAAAATATGACCAAATAACAAGTACACCAAGTATATGAATTAGTCATCTATGTTAGTAATTTTTAATTGTGTCACTCCATAAATGGAAAATTGTAATTTTGATACCGAAGTGAAACATTTAGAGACAATGGGGTCTCTAAAGGGATTAGAAGAGGATACTTATTGATTTGGAACTTTCCTTGTATTTATTTATAAAATCCAAAGACAAAATCCCCATATGGGCCTCCACTCAGTTCCCTTCTTTCGCAACAAACGAATCAACTGTCTGACAAATATAAGAGTTGTGCCGATATTGGTGTCTGAAAAATCTAAGAGTTGTGCTAATGGGGAAGTTGCATTATGATTACCACGGTGCCCGCTAGAGCCATTGAATTTCAGTTCTCGTATCCATTAAACTTGATCAGTTTCAAAGGAAGTGTCAATTAGTTTTAAACAAGTTGGTTTTGGATAATGCATTAAACTTTCTAATGATTTGCAAATTCAAAACACAATTTCACTTAATTGATTTGTTTTTCAACCCTGCATAAATTTAGACCTTAAAAAAAATGATTGATGGCACAATGGAATTGAGGTTACAAACAAACATTAAGCTTTTTTACCAATATAGGATTAGAATTATTTGGGAATCTAGGCCTCCAATCCAGTGCTGGCTTTCATGCCCTATAATCTTAGCCACAAACCGACCATATCAATATTATGTGGCTCATCACAGATTGATGGTGAGAAATTTCAATTTGAGTTGATGGGAAACTTCATACAATACATCCATTTATGTAACATGTTGATTTGGATGTGTATATATAAAACTACAGAGAGTGTGAGGCTACAATGGATTGATAGGATCTAGACAATATCACTACAGACATTTTGGGACCAACTTGACTAGGGACCCCTCCAAGTGCACGAAGAGATCATTATAACACCAATCTCTCTGCTTTCGCCCTTTGGTGTTTATCAGATAATATGTGCGAAATATTAAGGGCACTAATGATATATTTTCTAAAAATGATAAAGAGGTTTAGCCGCCATCCTTAAATCATGAATTCCATAAAATTAAGCCAGTTAAAATTTGGTGGAAGAAGCTACAATTCCTGGCCAACCTAAAGCTGTTGAACTCATTTCAATGGTAGATTTAGGCTATATTCTAAAAACTTAAGAACAACATCGAGATTAAAAAATTTCTTATCCAAATTTTAAATTCCTAGAACATCCCGAAATTCCAAAGACAACAACAGAGTCAAACAATAGATAATGGACGATAGATGGGTGGGGAGGTATTTACTCGTCTTTCTTTTTTAAGGGCCCTAATGTTGTGATTGAGGATAAATGAGGGAAGCACAAGTTTTCAGGTCATGGTGTTTATTTTACATTGATATATCCAACATATCAGTTGTTCAAGTGTGCACAGTATGCTTGGTGTGATGCAAGGCTTTGCGGGGGAGATGGGAAGGTGAAATTTAATTTATGACAAATGATTTTTAAATACTGAGTGCTTGACCTAACTCTCATCAAGGATATTGAAAGGAAAGTTTAAATATATGTTAGAACTTTATTTTCCTTGGCACCCAAAACCTCCAATTCAGAACCCTTTTTTGACCCAATATATCCTTGCATCGGGTCCTTGCCTTTGGATATATGGTCCTTCGTAGAAAAGGGAAGCTCATAGTTTTTAGCTAGGTGTGAAACCTATGGCACTGCCTATATCTAAAAGACATTCCTTCATAATCAAGTATCTGAATACACTCCACCCCAATCCTGAAATCCATGTCTTCTAGAAGCACTTCCCTAAGGTACATATTAATGAAAGTGCGAGAGTATGTCTTAATCCCCATCTCCAATTATGAAAATTCATGGTCGAGATAAATTCATGGTCCAGATAGGATCCGATTGAGTTACCTCTATCTTTGAAAATTATGGTGTTACACCATTTTTTGGTCATCTAATTTGTTACTATTAGATGGACCGAAGTACACCATGTAAGACCAATTTTACTGTAAGTAAAATTACTTTCACTATGAAAAAAAACTTAGTAAACCACATTTATTAAGTTGTTTATGGTCTAAATAGGAAACCCCATGAGGAAATATTAAATAAATCCACATTTGTTTGATTTTCCTCAAGGAATAATTAGCTAAACATCAGTTTAATTAATATTCCTGGTCATATTCAACCCAAAACAGGAAAATTAATTAGATAAATCATTATTTATCTTATTGTTTTCTAGGAATAATGATTTAAACCTTATTTAAATGATATTCCTTGTTAAATGTGACTAAATCATTTATAAATAATTAAATAAATCATTATTTATTTGAGTATTACTCAACCACATCCATAAAATAATAAATAAATCATTTATTTATTTATTATTTACAAATAAAGGGATTTTACCAAAGTCAAATTCTTTTTCCCTCCAACAAATATAATAAAATATTCCATAAAAGTTGGATCTTGATTTGGTTAATAATATTTTAATTGTGCACCAATATCTAGACTAACTCAATATTTTGTTATAAATAGAAGGGTTTTTCCATTCATTCACTACCTTTTGTTGCCTAAAGATCACTCTAGATCTATACTTTTGGTCTAACTTTGATCCACCATCATTGTCATATTTTGCTACCATTTTTCTTGTGAGCTCCCTTTGAGTTCCATTTTTGTCTGGGTTTTCTACAACATCAAGAAAGAGAGATTTTAGATCTGAAGTGCTGAGGACTTACAAGAACCCATCCCATTGAGGGGGACTGGTAACATCTTTCTATGTTCCCTTCCGAGGTGTCAAAAAATACAAAAATTATTTAAAACATTCTTGTCTTGTCTATTGGATGCATGGAGAAACTCTTGCTTTTATTTACTGGTTAATGTCTTTTACTGCATAGATCTAGATTTTGCAACATTTATCTTGGTCAACTAATTGCAGATCTAAAGAAATTGGCAGCCATCTTTTCTGTTAGGGCTGTTTGTTATGCACGGCTAAAGTGAGCTTTTTTCGTACGCTTGCGATTAAGATTCATACTAACAACTGGCGACTCCACAAGGGTTTACGATTACGACCTCTGTCGTTTTTCAGATCCCTGCATATCCAGCTACTTCAAACCCTAGGATTTCTCTTTAGATTCTTTTTTTTCTTTTCTTGACGTTGTTTTTAACCTATAAAACTATAAAACATTGAAATTCTAACTTCCACGTGTATTTAGACCTATTACGTAGGTGACAGGCATCAGCCGCAACTAAGACAAAAAGATTTTATGAGACCTGCTCCTGAGAGTGCCAGAAGTGCAGGTCACACTTTTTGGGCCAAAACCTGTGACCTGAACCTCCAGGGCGCAGAAAACAAGCCAAAACCTGCGACCTCTGCAGAAAACAAGTCAGAAACCGTGATCTGAACTTTTTCGGGGAATTTTTTTGAGATTTTTCTGGGTTTTTCTAGGCCTCTGTTCAGGGTTGTCTGACCTCCATCTCCGCCCATTTTTGACCTGTACTTGTTATGTTTTACTGATCAAAATGGGAACCTATCCCCCTAGGGCTTCAGTACCCTCCACCTTTCGTAGAAGAGTTTTAGCTGCTGCAAGTCGTCTGAAATTTCAGTGTGTTCAACCATTTTCCAGATCTGATCCCTTAACTTCAGATCCACTTCAGATTGGTTATTTATCTATCCAAAACACCTCCTTTTAGTTTTGTTTGGATTCTCCTCTAGGGTCCCCTCCGCTTCCCTCCAGGTTATAGCCTTTCGCCACCTCATTTACAACAATTTTTCCTCTGATTTTTTTTTGTTTTTCTGCACCTTTTTCTAGCAGATTTGACCTTTAGATCATTGTCCCTCCCAAATTTATATCTATTGGCTATTTTGGTGTGTTTTGACTAGATTTTTTCCCACCTACAGACTAGTTGTTGAGAGGCCCGTCTCCTTGGGTTTAGATTAATGCATAATTAGCTATTTATTTTCTGTTATTTCAGTTTCATATAATGTTATCTATAGGTTTATTTACAGTTATACAACATACTTTTTCTTTTTCTCTACAAATGTCTAGGTTTAAAAATTAAAATTTACACACTTAACACACACACCCTAAGTGAAGAAGAGCCTGGTTAACACTGCCAGGCAAAGACTTTAACATTGTAATCAATTGATCCTACACCTCTCTGCCCTTGTTTCAACATTGTTATCAGTTGATCTTGCACCTCCTTGCCCTTGTCGATCTCTCTTCCCTTTGTGTCATGTTTGTGCTTTCATCATTGCACCCCCAAGGCGTTTATCCTAGAGACTTCTTGGCCTTCATCCTTAGTTTCCTGTAGGAAGACTTACTCCTCTGCGTAGGATTCGAGTTAGTCCTCCATCGAGTTCGCACTCCAACTCCTCTTCTGGTTCATTGGGTTACCCTTCTAGTTTCACCCCCAGTTCTCCCCCTATCACCTTCACCGTGTCTAGTTCAAGACCTAATGCTGGTGGTAGCCTCGACCCTAATGCTGGGAATACTACTAGTGGGACCGCAACAAGAACTACCCCGACTGCTCCCTTGCTCCCTTATATGGCAGGCCTTAGTCTTCCCGATTTTAACTAGTTGATCAATGACCCTATATGCCATGAATCTAGTTTTCCTGCCATGCCAACCAAGCTCCCTTTCGACATCCCCAAGTTTGAAGGTCTTGCTGGAGAAGATCCTACAAATCATGTTTGATCTTTCCACATGTGGTGTTCAGCTAACTCCATTACTGATGACTCTTTCTGTCTTCAGTTGTTCCAACGTATGCTTACTGGCGAAGCTTCTAAGTGGTATGTTGATCAGGCCTCATCCTCTCATACCACCTTTGCAACTCTTACCCGGGGTTTTCTATCTTATTTCCAGCTTCCCCTTCGTTATGAAACTGGTACCGAACTTTTGACTTCTTTCTGTCAATCGTCTACGACCTGCCTATCTGATCATGTCCAGAAATGGCGGAGAAGAAAGAGCCTATGTCAAGCCCCTACCTTCGAAGACCGTGTCTACATGGACTGGTTACTTAGATCCCTTTTGCTTGCTATAAGCAAAGATGTTGCATCACATTTCCCTCAAACCGAAGAAGCTGATATCCAAATTGCATTAAAATATGACTTGATCTACGCTCAGTCTAGTTATGTTGATACCGTCCTACTTGATCTTACTAGACCCGGTGGTGCCAACGCACTGGGGGCATCTCATGGAGCTCTTTCTCATCCATACGCTCAGCCGCCCATGGGCTATGGTTTCCCTCAAGGAGGAGCCAGCACCTCCAGCACTTTTCCCCCTCCCGGTAGCATGCATCCAGGATACATCATGCCTCCTCCTTTTTCCCAACCTGTTTACCACAATGTTACCCAACCTCCTTATTATCCGTATCCATAGCCTGGTGCGCCAGCTCCTCAAGCATTAGCACCCCTACCTCCCTTTCCTTCTCAACCCCCGCAACAACAGCCAATGCCCCCTCAGGGGTAGGTGTATGCACAATAAGGCACAAATAATCCTCCTACTTCCAAAAAGAAGAGGAAAGGCACTCAAAATCAATCTGCCCCTGGTAATCCTGGACCTAATCCCCAAGGCAATGCACCTAACACTGCTAACCAGCAATAGGGCACTCATCCCAAGAAAGATAGGCCTATTCGCATGAATAAGCCTTGTTCATGTTGCATTGTATATGGTAATTACACCCACGATTGTCCTCTTTTACCACAAATGCGGCAGATGTGGGAGACTCAAGCAACATCGCGAGGACAACAAGCCTGCCCTTCCATCCCTCCCAATGCTGCGCCTAGTCAGCCGATTGTGTTTACTAATCCTTTCCCTCAGCAAGGATTCATGGCTACCCAACCACCTGAAGGTCAAGCGGTCACTCAATGTAGGTTTTAACCCTGAACAGAAATTATCTACACACGAATCTTATAACATAAAATAAACAATAGCGAGAGCATAAAACATAAAATAGATAAACACAGAGATTTTCCCCTGGATCCCAAATCGGGACGACCAGCTTGATTTTTCATTATATTCCTTTTAGTGTTACAACACATATATATACATGCCGAAACATACATAAACCCCAATCCATTAACCCTGGATTAGAACATAACCGTAGTTCCCTTGACCGGATCTACAAAAATACCAGGGGTCGAAAACCATCGTACCCCAAAACCATGTGCAAAACCATGCACAAAACCATGGACGCAGACTACCCACCGGAAATTAAGGACCAAAAAATTTTCGCCGGGGCGCTGCCCCAGACCTCGACATGGGGGGCTACCGCCCCCCCTGTGACCCCCCCGTTGTGCCCAGCACAAAGGGGGGGGCTATCTCCCCCCCTCTTAGCCCCCCACGCGTGCTTAGTCGTGGAAAGAATATAACACATACCCAACATTCTCCCACTTGTTGTTTTCTTTCCACAGGGGGTCACAAGAGAGCTTAGTCCTTGGCCCAATTCTTCAACACCCATTGTTTCTCTACACCAAGAGAACTTCTGAGTGCTCACAGACTTTGTTAATGCATCTGCAACATTCTTCAAAGTGTCCACCTTTACCAGCAACACCCTTTTAGCCTCAACCATATCTCTAACAAAGTGATATTGAACATCAATGTGCTTTGTCTTTGAATGATAAGCGGGGTTCTTAGCCAAGAAAATTGCACTTTGGCTATCACAGTCTATCCTTATAGCTTGCTGTACCAACCCCATACTTGAACACAATCTCTGAAACCAAATTGCTTCCTTGCTTGCATGAGTGGCTGCTATGTATTCTGCCTCTGTAGTTGAAAGAGCCACTACAGACTGTCTTTTACTCATCCAACTGACTGCGGCTCCAAATAGGCTAAACACATACCCACTTGTAGATCTTCTTTGGTCCAGATCTCCAGCCCAGTCTGCATCAACAAAACCACGAATGTCCAACATTCTTTCCAATCCTGGTCTTCCCCGGTAGCACAAGCCATAATCACTAGTGCCACGTAAATATCTGAAAACCCGCTTCACTGTTGTCCAATGCTCCTTCCCTGGGTTTGACATAAACCTGCTCAATACTCCCACTACATGTGCAATGTCTAGTCTAGTACAGACCATTGCATACATCAGGCTACCCACTACACTTGCATATGGAACACGGGACATATCCTCCTCTTCTTCTTGTGTCTTGGGACACTGTTCGGCAGATAGCTTTACACCTACAGGAATAGGAACATTCACCGGTTTACTATCCCGCATATTGAACCTCTGCAATATAGTCTCGACATACTTCCTCTGGTTTAACCAGAGCTTCCTCTTTGCCCGATCTCTCTTAATTTCCATGCCCAAAATATAGTTTGCAGCACCCAGATCCTTCATGTCGAATTTGGAGAACAGTTGGGTCTTCAAATCTTGGATAATTTCTTTGTCATTTCCAATCAATAACATATCATCCACATACAAGACCAAATAAATAACATGGTCACCAATTAATTTAAAATAAACACAGTGATCCTCCTTGCTTCTGGTGAAGCCAAGTCCCTGTATATAGGTATCAAATTTCCGATACCACATCCTTGGTGACTGTTTTAACCCATACAGAGACTTCTTCAACCTGCATACCAGTTCTTTCTTACCCTTCACCATAAAGCCTTCAGGTTGCTTCATGTAGATCTCCTCTTCTAGATCCCCGTGAAGAAAAGATGTCTTCACATCCATCTGTTCTATCTCAAAATCAAATGCAGCAGCAACAGATAAAAATAATCTAATAGAAGTAACCTTGGCAACAGGAGAAAAAATATCACCAAAATCAATTCCCGGCACCTGGGAATAACCTTTCGCTACCAACCGAGCTTTGTATTTCTCCACCTTGCCTTCTACATTCATCTTCTTCTTAAACACCCATTTGCTCCCAATGGGCTTCCTTCCAGCCGGCAACTCCACCAGATCCCATGCTTCGTTTTTGTGCAAGGATGCCATTTCATCAGCCATGGCCTCCTTCCAGAGTTTTCCATCCTCTGAATCTACTGCCTCCCTGACAGTTCTGGGTTCATCATCAGTTATATTTAAGGCAAAACCTGAACAGAAAGCAGATGGACTATACCTTTCTGGTTGCCTTCTTTCCCGAACTGATCTTCTCAAAGCTGGAGTTTGTGGCTCTTCATCTTCCGAGTCTTCTTCTGTTGTAGAGTCTGATTCATCCTCCTTTAGCTCAAACTCTATCTTCTCAGGTTCCTTTGGTATGATTTCATGTTTAACAACATCTTTCACCTCTCTAAACACCACATCTCGGTTGTACACAACCTTCCTTATTTTCGGGTTCCAAAGCTTGTAACCCTTTAAACCATCCTTATACCCAATAAAGATGCACCTTTCAGATTTATTATCCAACTTGGTCCTTTTCTCCTTTGGAACATGTACATATGCATCACATTCAAATACCCTTATATGTGAAAGAGAGGGTTTCTTACCAGTCCATACCTCATGTGGAGTCTTATCCTCCCACACTGATGAAGGTGATATGTTAACCAAATAGCATGCAGTCTCCACTACCTCTGCCCAGAATTATTTCCCTAACCTTGTACCACCGAGCATGCTTCTTGCCTTTTCCATCAGTGTTCTGTTCGTTCTTTCTGCAGCTCTGTTTTTTTGAGGTGTGTATGGAGTAGTCTTTTGTCGTGCTATACCACTCTTCTTGCAAAACTCTTCAAATTCCTTCTTGCAGAACTCTCCACCATTATCTGTCCTCAACACCTTTATCTTCTTCTTTGTCTGGTTTTCCACCAGAGACTTAAATTCTTTAAATCTGTCAAAAGCTTCAGATTTATTCCTCAAGAAATATATCCATGTATTCCTCGAGAAGTCATCTATGAATGAAACATAGTACATAGACTTTCCCAGTGATGGAACTGACACAGGTCCAAACACATCACTGTGCACAAGCTCTAATATCTTGTTCGCCCTCTTAGCACCAGAAGGAAAACTCACCCGATTTTTCTTCCCATATACACAATGTTCACAGAAATCGAAATCCAGAGAGAAATTAGACATACCTTCTACCATACCATTTCTATGCAGTATCTGAAGGTCCTTCTCTCCAATATGTCCAAGCCTTTGATGCCATAGCATGGTCTTTTCTCCAGAGACAGCTAGGCTTTCCGCTCCACTTTCAAGAACCATAGAACTGTTACACCCATCAATAACAGTGCTACCTTGTAGCTTGTACAGAGTTCCAATCCGAACTCCCCGCATTAATACCAAGACTTCTAACCAACTCTCAGCATCTTTCGAACACCTTTTACACCGCATCATCCATCTGCGCATGGCCCGTATTTCGTCAATGTGAATATGCGTAACACTGTGAGTGTCTTAATCCTTCCACCTTGTAGGTTCAGCTTGACCTTTCCACGTTCGATGATTCTAGCCCTCCTATCATCCCCTAGGAAGACATCACCACCATCATATTTCTCATACTCGCAGAACCACTCCCTATGGGGAGTGAAGTGAAAGGATGCACCTGAGTCAATCAACCATGACTCATGATCTACATGTGTATTTGAAGAAGCCAAATACACATCCCCACCTTCATCCGAGGTGGTTTTTGCCTCTGCAGAAGGAGCATCATCAGATCCCTTTCCTTTCTCAGGAGCTTTAGATCTGCACTCCTTTTTGTAGTGCCCTTCCTTTCCGCATTTCCAGCATACCTTTACAAACTTTCCAGGAGATTTAGATCTCCCTCTAGATTTGGATCTCCCACTCAAAACCTTATTCTTGTTTCTGTTTTGGGACCTTCCTCGTACAGATAAGGCATCTCCATTCTGACCCTCCATATTTCTCCATCTCATTTCCTCCGACAGCAAGGCCGAGACAATGTCATCAAAATTCAAGGTAGTTGTATTGCTACCTATTGCAATAACCAGACTGTCCCACGAGTCTGGTAGAGAACACAACAAACTGATGCACTTATCTTCATCTGAGATTTTAATATCGTATGATTGTACCGACTCACTACGCATTGGTGCTCGTATGCTCCGCCACCCAGCCCATCTTTACCTCAAGAGATTTTTTTGCAGTAGAATAAATTATTCAAATCAAAGCAATAACTTAGACTGCACAGTTCGATTTTTTGCTTTGTATAATAACAGCTCTTTAGATACATTCAACAATAATGAATCTGAGACACACAACCGTATTGTGCTCTTAGCCTTCCGATCCAGTTTCTTCCAGTCTTCATCTGACATTGCCGTTGGTTTAGTACCTGGATCTACCGCGATCCACTGATCTTTATCCACCAGCAGATCCTCCATCTTGAGCTTCCACAACTCAAAACTCTGACCATTAAATTTTTCGATCTCTATCTTTCCACCGCTCGCCATCTTCTTTCACCACAAGAATCGATCCCACAGATCTCCCACTGAACAGGGTCTACCTCAGGCCTGAACAAAAAACCCTCAACAGCAAAGGCGCCCCCTTGAAGCCAAAACAGCTCTAATACCAAATGTAGTTTTTAACCCTGAACATAAATTATCTACACGTGAATCTTATAACAGAAAATAAACAATAGCGAGAGCATAAAACATAAAATAGATAAACACAAAGATTTTCCTGATCCTAAATCGGGGACGGCATCAGCCTTGATTTTTTCATTATAACTTTAGTGTTACAACATATATATATACATGTACGGGAGATACATGAACCCCAATCGTCCCAACCTGATTAGAAACATAATCGTAGTTCCTGGACTGTATCTTACAAAAATAACAGAATGAGTATCCATCAGATTCCCAAACCATGTGCAAAACCATGCACAAAACCATGGATGCGGACTACCCACCGGAAATTAAGGACCAATGGATGCTTAGTTGTGGAAAGAATATAACACATACCCAACACTCAACCTCCTCCATTTGGTACCTTCGAATACCAGATTCTCATGATGAACTCTGACCAACCTATTACCATTGATCTCAACCTTCAGACTCGGTCCCATCAGTACAACAAGACTCCTACTATGTCTGCCCCCCGAGCCCCCTTCTTCAGGTTCTACAGAACCTCTTTCGACAACCAATGGTCCTTTGCAGATCCCTCAACCTAAGGCAGAGGTTCATACCAAGATCCCTAAGGGACCCTTACACAGAAACATTGCTTCTCGCAAAGCTGCCCATTCATATAGTATAGTAGATGATTTCACGTGATCTCCTACTGCCATCTCAATGCTGGAACTCCTCTAGTTGTGCCCTTCACAATGAAAATCTCTACTATCTGCCATGGGCGCTGTAGATCCTTCAGATGATCGATTGATCATCTTCAATGTTGACCAGTCAGAACATCCTCCCCTTCCTGCTTCCATCTCTTTCCAAATCCCCATCAAGATCCGGAATGCCAACGTTTCCCGTTGTATCATTGATGAGGGGGCATCCACCTGTGTGATGTCCGCTTCGGTTTGGAAGAAACTCAGATCACGTGAGTTGGACCCTTCCACTATCACCCTCTAAGCGTGGGACGACCAATCCTCCAAGCCCATTGGCATGTTCCGCAATTGTCCTATTACTCTTGCGAGCAAGACTTTTTGCATTGATGTAGAAGTCATTGATGCCCCCTTAGATTACAACATTCTATTGGGTCATAGCTACACCTATGCAATTTCTGCTGTACCATTTGCGTTTCACCGCAAGATGTCCTTTCCCCATAATGGAAAGATAGTCACCATTGATCATTTGACATATTACGAACCGAAGTCTCAGACCTCCCCTGAGTCCATCATATCTTTGGTGGCCAATAAGCAAACTGTCGACCCCTTGACTAGTGTCCCACCCGGAGTCTACAAAGACTCCTCTTTTCTTGTTTAATTCCCTGGTCTTCCTCCTCCTATCTCTGATCCCATCTCATCGAATGTTTGCATGATGCAATCATCTAGGGCTTCCCTCAAGCGGCCCACTTCGACTAGTCAACAACCTTGCCCTCCGCAACCTGCTCCTATCCCTTCGATTCAGCCTTCTAGGCCTCCTACTCCTGGCCCTTCACCTGCAACTGGTATCCATGAGCCTCTCTACCCTCCTAGAATGGTTCCTCTAGGCCTTAACCATCCCGGAGCCGTCCTGCCTGGCCATTACCCCTCTAGTCAGATACCATTCCTAGCTCCCCCTCCTGGAGTGTTCTTGGTACCTGTCATGGCTACCCTATCTCTTCCTAACCTAACCCTGGGGATTCCCGTCTGGTACCTTGATCCCCCAGCCGCTACCTCGCCTGGTCAACCCAAACCTTATCTTACTTTGACCCTGGTTCAACCAGTACCCATGACCCCTCCCACTGCTACCGTGCCTTAGCCACCTCAACAGGAACCTTCTCCTATTGCAACAACTTTGGGTAAAAGGGGAAAATCTCGCAAGAAAGCATCAAAAGACAAGGCTAACCCGATTGAACCTACTCCTCCTCAACCTCCAAAGCCTTGTGCTTTGTGTGATTTCGTTGGTCATGCCACCCATATATGTCCTGAGTTGCCTCGTATCAAGCCCATGGTTAATGTTGCGTTCCCTAAGTCTACGGTCCCTGAAGCCTCTGTTTCTTCCTCGGCTGCAACCGAGAACCCTAAGACTATTCACACTAAACAACCTTGTGCTTTGTGTGATCTCCATGGTCATTATTCCCACCATTGTCCCCGCCTCACGCATTATCGCGCCTCTTTGGAGGTAGTTCGGGAGTACGAGATTGAACAAAACCAGTCCACTCTCCCATCCTTGCGAAGTATGCTTCAGGAAAGCTTGAGGATTTACCCGCTCCCATTGACATTCCCCCTCCTAATGTCGAGATGATGGAGCCTGCGGCCACCATCCTCTACCTATCATCATTCATGATATCCACGGTGGAAGCTACCTCTGAGACTTCCCCTTTTGTTTTGCTTGACCTCCCTTCAGCGATCACCCTGGGCTCAACGTCGATGGATCCTTCTTCTACTTGTTTTTCTATCACCCCTTGTGACAATGCGCATGTGAACCTCTCTTCTCATGGTGATGCGCCAGGTAGTATTTCTTTCACTAGTCACCCCATATTATATTATGATGATGACATTATGGAAGTAGTCACCACCCCTGACTTCATCTATCCCCCCTTACATCGAACCCATGCATTCGAACCACATACACCTTGTGGCCATTACATTAAAACAAAATATTTGGGTAAGGGGGCACCCATATTCGAGAGACCAGGAGAAGAAATTCTCCACAACTATCCTAATGTATCTGTTCGTGTTCACTCTAGTACCCTTATTCCTCCACATTTAGAAGAACCTCTAGAGTCCCATATCACTTCAGATCACTCTAGGGATGATACCCCTCATCATTCCTTCATCTTACATCAGAAACCCATTCCCCTAGACATTGTTGTTGACCAACCTGTGGGTTTTATAGGAGAGCACCAGTTCATTATCTCCAAATCCACTCTTTGGGATAGTGACACCATGTATGCCAACCCAGAAGCTTAAGTCCATTTTCTTCATATATGCAGTACCAAAAGATATTGGTAATCCTCCATTCCATTTCTCGAACTACATAACCATAACGAAAAAAAATGGCGCACCACATCATAAAAATGTGTTTAGATTCCCCCTTTCTAAATACATTTTGGCATGACCATAACATGCTTGGGGGAACCTATGCCCCTCAACCATAAAAATCCCAGCTCTCAGCCAAAAAAAGCACTGAAACCCCCTTTCTCTAAAAGTTCGCACTTTTTGTGTCATTTCCTGGGACATGTTGCAGTTTTCGGCCCAGAATCTGCTACCCATGTCGCAGAACAGACCCCAAAAAGTGAGACCTGGCCTGTTCATGAGCTCTGGGTACCTAAATTGAAATTTTGATCCCCTTAATTGAAAGAGTATGGTTAGGCCTCTTACCTGCAATTGACAGATCTCGATTCTAACAGTCGGTTTGTCCGTTCCGATCGTCGCAAGATTTAGGGCCTTTTTTCCTCTTTACATTCACCATAGCTACACTTGCAAATTAGTGAATTTGGAGGGAAAATGCCTTATTAAAGGAGAAACCGTTGATTTTTCTTTCACCTACTGTGACCAAACTGTAGCTCAGTTTGAAAAACCGTCTATATTGTTGGAAAGCTCTCATCGAGCTCTCAAAGGGATATTTTTTATTTTTTTATGATTTTATACTTCACCAAGACACACTTTGTCCAAGAAGGGTCACTTCACCACTCCTCAAAATCAAATTTCTTCACCTGCAACACTTGTACTTGGGGCACCACTTTGCCTCCATACTTGTCCATGCTCATGTTGATTTTCATCGTGAGTAACTATCTTGTACTCATGTCTTTATGGTCCCCACCAAAAATTTTCTATGTGGCAGCATCATCAAGTCGCCCTTTTTTAGAGCAGCATCATTGCATCCATGGAGTCTATCCCGAGTCCCTTTGTATCCAACTATAGTCCTCCATCCTTCATTGCTTGGTTCTTCTCTCGTGTCACACATTATGGCTTTCAGTCCTACTGTCCCCTATCCCCTTTGATATTGTGTCAGTTGCTTCCAGGTTATCCATGCCCTTTATGCTCTAACAAGGGAAGCCGTCTGTCCGCTACTCAGTACCCACCATTTCATCATCATCCCTGATGTCAGTTTGTCAGTCACTCTACTATTTTCTCTCATGCCTTAGTTGAGGATCCCTTATTGCCTCACCTATGGCAGGCCTCCTTCTGTCGACATCAGATCATTAATTCCAGAAGATAGGTCTAGAGGGTGGTGTACCTTGGTTCCAGCTTCCATTCTTTTTTGGTGCCTCGAATCAGGCAAAGGGACTCATTATTTCCCTTTGACTTGATTGTTTCTCAGCTCTAGCTCCTTACGGCATGATCGAGATCCGTATATTTGATGGTTCAGTGATACAACAGATTGTACCGGTGATTCCTGGGTGTGTGTGAGATCTTTTCAGACCTCGTGAGGGGGTGGCCCTTTAGGTAGCCCCCCACATGCCTGTATGACTTCTTCAATACAGCCTTCGATGCAGCTCCATAGAATTGATGATATCGGCCTCAACCGCTTGCAACGCCTTTTACTTTGCATGTATCAGTCATATTTTCAGATCCCTTTCCTATTTTCAGGGGCACTTTGGTTGTATTTATATATCATGTACTCAGATATTATTGTATAAGTCCTGGATGTTATCCTAGGCATAGTATGTATGTGGGATTCATTATCATGTTTTTATCTAGCTCATGTTTATGCCAACATGTACTATATAGTTCAGTCCCTTGTTTACTGGATTCATTATTCTTTGTACTTTGTCTCGGCAGGCATAGGTATGCCTCCCCCGCCGCCTATAGCATAGGTACTCACTCATAAAAGAGAATTTTCGCACCTGTAAGTCTCACCTCCTCAGGGCCCAGTCCTCTAGCGCTTTGGTCTACCTTATATTTCTCCCTCTTTGACTTCCCCTTTGGTGTCTAGTGATTGAGTTCTTACAACGTACTTCGGTCATACGATTAGCTCCTAATGCTTGCACGTTGGGGGGAAATCTGTTACACCATATTTTTTGGTCATCTAACCTGTTACTATTAGATGGACCAAACTACACCATGTAACACCAATTTTACCCTAAGTAAAATTTCTTTCACTATGAAAAATAACTTAGTAAACCACATTTATTAAGTTGTTTATGGTCTAAAAAGGAAACCCCATGAGGAAATATTAAATAAATCAATATTTGTTTGATTTTCCTCAAGGAATAATTAGTTAAACAACAGTTTAATTAATATTCCTGGTCATATTTAACCCAAAACAGGAAAATTAATTAGATAAATCATTATTTATTTTATTATTTTCTAGGTATAATTATTTAAACCTTATTTAAATAGCATTCCTTGTTAAATGTGACTAAATCATTTATAAATAATTAAATAAATAATTATTTATTTGATTATTACTCAACCACATCCTTAAAATAATAAATAAATAATTTATTTATTTATTATTTACAAATAAAGGGATTTGACCAAAATAAAATTATTTTTCTCTCCAACAAATATAATAAAATATTCCATAAAATTTGGATCTTGATTTGGTTAATAATATTTTAACTATGCACCAATATCTAGACTAACTCAATATTTTGTTATAAAGAGAAGGGTTTTTCCATTCATTCACTACCTTTTGTTTCCTAAAGATCACTCTGGATCTATAATTTTGGTCTGACTTTGATCCACCATCATTGTCATATTTTGCTACCATTTTTCTTGTGAGCTCCCTTTGAGTTCCATTTTTGTCTAGGTTTTCTACAACATCAAGAGAGAGAGATTTTAGATCTGAAGTGCTCAGGACTTACAAGAACCCATCTCATTGAGGGGGACTGGTAACATCTTTCTATGTTCCCTTCTGAGGTGTCAAAAAATACAAAAATTCTTTAAAACATTCTTGTCTTGTCTATTGGATGCATGGAGAAACTCTTGCTTTTATTTACTACTTAATGTGTTTTAGTGCATAGATCTAGATTTTGCAGCATTTATCTTGGTCTACTAATTGCAGATCTAAAGAAATTGACAACCATCTTTTCTGTTAGGGTTGTTTGTTATGCACGACTAAAGTGAGCCTTTTTCGTACGCTTGCGATTAAGATTCATACTAACATATGGCATCCCAATAGTTAGGAGGGAGACTTGGAATATGAACCTATATTGGGGACATATGTAGCCTCTCCTACTTTGCATCGAAGAGGGGCATCCAAAAATTAAAAAGGATAGGAGATGAATCAATTTTCCAAACCATCTGATGTACATTTTGGGTGTCAGCCACATCTTTGAAGCACAAATAAATCCAACCTTGGGCTAGTAGTGGAACCTTTGGAGGACATTTAACGATAGGCGAGGTTTCCTTGTCTGCCCATGCTTTTAGGGTTGAGGACTTGAATTTTCGACCCCTTACTTGCCCCACTAGAGATTTTTGGGAAATTTCCTCAATCTTCTGATTGGCGATGTCGAATCTCAACAATAGATAAAGGAGGAACTTTTCTTATTCTTGACACTACAATTGCTTTTCCTCTTAAAATTTCTTTTGAATCACAATTCCTTTTTATTCACAAGAGTTTTTCTCCTTAAAAACCATAGCACCATTCACGACGTTAGTTCAACCTTCCTCTGTTGCCAAGGCAAGGATATTCTTCACTAGTTCACCCAAGGAGAGCGAGCCCAATGGCACTTCATGAGATTAAGCACATACAATAAAACAAATAAAAGAGGCTTATGAGAGTGAAGAATCCCCAATGTGTTTAAAAAACTATGAAAACCCTAAGGAAGTCATAACACATTGTATGTGTTCCTTTGATCTCTAGGATGGTAGGGAAACTAAACTCAGAGCTAAAGAACCCAGAGAAGAGTTCTCCAGACCCTGGAAAATGTCCTTGGGCCCTAGGTTGACCAAAACTAAAGGACCCGAAAAGTGTGTGGCTGGAGCAAGGGTTAGGGCCTTTGAATTTCCAGATGGTCTCCTATTAAATTCTTAACTTTTCTTTCTCAAGACCTGATAGGCCTAGAAATCGCAGTATGGTGACCTTCTAACATGACTTCCAAATGTGAATGTATAAAATCCTCGAGACTAGCTCAAATTTGTTGAAATCCCCCCTCCTTCGATTCATATTCCACTAACTCCTCCTCCTCCATGTGGTTCCAATAGTAAGAAACCGACATCTTATCCAGAAAGAATATTTGACGCGTGGTTTGTGTCTTCAAAGGGTTTATCATGGTGGCCATCTTTGTACTTCAAAACTATATATCACGTGGATAAAAAGGTCATGGTTACCATTTAATCTTAATTTGCGTTTTGACAAGCATATCAGAGCTTGACATTGTCCAGAGCTCGTTCAGTGTTCATCAAAACTATGCCCTTCTCTAGTTTGAAACTCCATGACCCTTTCTTCACCTGCAATTTTTCTGTGGGCCTCTAGGGTTTCTCTAGTGTTGAATTCCTCTGCCATGGTAGAGATGTTGTAATGTCAAATTTAACATTTTAACTCCGTTAAAATAAAATAATAATACTAAAATTTAAAAACATAAAATCAATAGTTTTAATTAATTATAATTAATAATTAAATGAATCTAGATCTATCTTAACTCTAGATCTACCAAGTGATGAGAGGGAGGAATCAAATCTATTGAGGTGGAAACCTCTTTTAGAGTGAAAAGAGATTTGGCCCCTTTGGGAATTTGGTAGATCCGAAGTTAAGATGGATCTAGATTTTGGTAGATCAAAAGTTAAGATAGATCTAGGTTGGTCATATACAATGAAAAGAATATAAAAAAAATACAATAAAAAAAATATAAAAAATGAAAAGAAAAAATGGTTTACAAACTCAACATAGTTTCCACCTTTCTTTTAAAAAACATAAAATATTTATAATATTGGAATAACTTTAAAAAAAATAAAGTATTTATTATATTCGAATAACTTTTTTTTACAATATGATAAATTTTGTTGGCCTTCTCTTAAAATGATTTCACTCATTTGAATATCATTTTGCCACTCCATTTAAATGCTAATAAGGTGTATTCCATAGAAGATTGGCAGGAAGACCTAACACAAATAATATTATGTTACCAACACAGTAGAGAAGATTTACATAGGGGATCCATCGATATTGATAATGCATTGGTGATTTCAACTCAAGTAATGATGATGAAGCAATTACTTGGTTTCAAGAAGAAGAAGGTGGCCCCTCTCGTCCATCTATGGAGGAGGCCTATCAAAAGGTAAGAATTTAAGAAATCGTTTACTGATAATTTAGCTGCAATAGACGATAATACATAGTAGCTATGATAGAATCCGCTGTGTAATTTATTTTTTGGTTGGATTAGATGAACAAGATAGCAATGCGATTAATAAAAGATCATGAAATTAGACGTGGAGCTTTGCATATAGAAAAAAAAGTTTAAGACGACTTGATCTAGTCCTTCTCAGATTGTATCATAATTCATCTTGTGCCCTGGCATGGACAAAAAATATTTGATGCTTCACTCTTATCCCTGTTTTTTCTACATCTTGCAATAATAACAGACTTCCTCTTTGGTCTGACTCTAACTTCCTGTGCTGCGTCCTCTTAACTGCATTCTCTTCAACACCCACTATCTATATACCTTTTAGCGTACCCAACAAACCCTAATGAGAGAAAATTCCCCAAAATTTTATTCCTACAATAGTTTGTGGGTTACTATGCTGCTAACATGACATGAAGCCCACGTGGTGTTATTTTCTACTTCTAAATAATTGTTTCCTTTTATCGAACTTTGACTCTTTTTTAGGTCCTGACTCTAGCTCTTTCCTGGGCTTTGTGGATTTTGTTCAAGCTCTGGCTCTGACTTTATCTCTTACTCTGTATGAGTTTTAATATAACATGGGAGTTCCCAACTATGGGTTACAATTTCTCCAACATCAGTCTAATTGTAGAGTATTTATTGAGGTGTATATATCCTTTGCTATCCATTCACCCTATTCCCTTTGAAATAATTTGAGTTTCAATTTCTAATTTAACATCTCAACATGAACACAATTATGCCTATGTCTTCTTCTATCTATCTATCCTCTTGTGATCTGATGTTTATATGAAAATAAACGTTAAAGGTATACCTTTGCATTCCTTCTAAGAACTAAAGCCGGATTTGATAGGATGATTAAAACAAAAAGAAAGTAATTCTTGCAGTTTATGGCTCCATTCCACTTGCAGTCATCTTGTACTGAAGAAGATGAGGCTTGGGCATTCATCGTTGTGTAATCATGTAGACATTCATTGTTGTGTAATCATGTAGACAGTTCAATCTCATACAAAAGAAACAAAAAATATTTATATAATGTAAGCTTCACCTTTATTCCAAGCATTTGAATCTTCAATTAAGTGTCAAATTTGATGGTTTCTAGCATTATGCATTCGATTTTTCCGCCTCTTGCAGTCCCTAAATTTTGTATTATAAAATACCGCCCTTCAACATAGTACTTAGGCAATTTGTAATACAGGTTCAAGCTAAATGGTTTTAATTATTTTCTTGAATACAGGGGCAACTAAATTCCCTTTCAGAGATGAATGAAAGAGAAGCCCAAAATATCGATATATAGCCTAACTGCCTAAGTGTTGAGCATACGACTCACAACAATTGATTTGGAAATGTTCCAGAATTTTCAAAGGGTTATCGAATTTGATATTAAAATCTTGGATGTAGAAATAATATTAATTTCTTGCATATGCATGCTATTTCATTGATCATGTCATTTATTCAAAATATATTTTGCAAGCTACAATAAGAGGAGACGAAGGCATGAATTTTGACTTTTTTCAGTTGTTGCAATCGTAATTATGGTTACAAGTGGAGAGAGAAAGTAATTCATTAGAGCACTAAGAAAATCATATCAAGGACTGTTTATTTGTTAGAGATGTTTGCGACATATGTGTGGAACATGTTTCCAAGGATCCCCTAGTCAAAATATGTGTTTAGTTTGAAAACATAATGTTGTACTCAAACTAAAATCAACATATCTGTAGAGTGGGTATGCTTGTCCATTTGGAAATATGATCCGAAAACTTTTCCAGTCCACGTTTATTCATTTTAGTATGAATTATTATTATCTTGTCAATCCGGTGCATTCAGGTTTGTTGTCCAAAATCCAAAGTGCTTCTCATATTCAAAACTTTCTGCCTCTGAGGATTGTTATGATTTATCAGAATGTGGGTAATGTCTATATTTATAATATTTCTTAGTTGGATTGTTACATGGTAATTTTGAATTGTAAGCTTAGTGAATATCCTTGATATATTCCTTAATACTTCATTAAATGGGACAAAATTATACATCCAGGATCAGTTGTAGCAACCTCACAACAACACCCATACCAAAGGGAATCATATGAAAGTGAAGTAGTGTTGAGGTTGCAAACTTAAGAAAAACTAAGCTCAGAACAAAATAAAATGTTTAACAACAGTGGAAAAGCAGATGTCGCCTATGAGATACTTACAAGATTTAGTCCATGACATTGTTTTCCTACATTGTAAGAATCTCCGGACAGTACACAGGATTTCAAGAGAAAAGACAACTAAAATGGTGTAAAATAAAGAACTACCTCTCTGCAAGTTATCAGTCAGACTAGTCAAGCCCTTGCTATCTGTATGAGAAATATAAAAGATACTGCAAAAAGGCAGTTGGAAACATAAATCATTGTACAGTGACTACAATGAAAGGGTTTTGGAACTTATTTTCAAGAGAAAATCCCAAATTTTCCTTAGAATACTTGAGAAATAAAATTTGGGTAGGTTTCGCATGAGTGATAAGCTATAAATTTGAGAGAAAAATTTATATTTCATCAATTCTACTTCTTCTCTCTAAGGCAAGGGACAAGGGACCCACCTCCACCTAGTGATTTGACTGCAAAAGTCTATTGATGTGTATATATTCTACCTCACTCTGGATTTGATCCTTTGGCATCTTATGAAAAACATGTTCTTTACCATCAGGCCCACTCAAGCTCTACAAACTCCTAATGGTATAATTTACCTAAACCTATAGACTCCTGCGATTTACAACTTTTCATTTTGTATCATTATGTGACCAAATGAAAGTACCATACTACAAACATATTGCTTTAATGAGGCCTGGATGAGTAAAAAAAGTAGCAAATAGTAGTAAATAATAAGTCCAGATGATCCCAAAATTATGTTAAAAATATCTTCAAGGCTTAGGAATGGTTTGTGTTGTAAGGCTCATGAATTCTTTTGTGCTTTACTTATATCCTCTTTAAACCTATCTTTGTTTTAGAGTTTTCTGTTATGTATCTCGAATTATATTGAATTTGAACTTTTTTTACCAACATGCATTATTTTTGAAGAATTTGAACTTTTTTAGACTTCTTGGATTGAGTTACATATGCTACACTTCTAATTGCAACTATACTCTCATAAACAAGGCATTTAAGTAATGTATGCCATTCATTCTCACATTTTGGTCGTCTTCTAAATACTAGAAAAACGAGAACACCGAGCGTTGCATGTTTAACTTCTAATGTAAGAACTCAAGGTAATATGGAACTAATATGAATACAAAGTCATTATTGAACACCGATGCACCAGGATCTTGTCAAAATTTAATTTTAAAATCAAAATTTAAAGCAATATAGGCTAGGATTGTTGTATTTAATAAATAATTTACAATGACATTATATCCTCTTGCTAGGATTTAATTCCTTCTTTGATATTTTGTTTATGATGAATAGGATATGGTTGGTTAAGAGTAATAATTCATTGAAGGAGGTTTCATTTTTCAAATATGTTTAATTATTACTTGTTTATATTTTTTAAATGTTTCTGTCTACCAATAAGGGAAACAATCCTTATAATCTACTTTAATGACTTTGCTTGCAGGCTTCTGGAGATTATGTTTTTGGTCCTAATAGTTCAAGATGATTCCCTATTGGGACTTCCAGCAAGAAGAGCTTTGAGAATTGACCCTTTCATTGGTACATCAACAACATTTAAGTAGAAGAAATGTTGCATCATCTAGGATAACATGCACTGGGAGGATGAGTTAGGTGCGTTCTTTCTTATACAATAGAATATTCACAATCATTTATGATCTAAACTAAGTTCCAACTAGAAGTGTATTTTATATATGTAGTTGCAGTTTGAACTTTGAAAATGATTTTGAAACTAAATGAACTATACTTTACCTCTTGAAATGGGTAATTTTAAGGCATGGCTCTCCCCATATTAATTTTAGTGTTACTAATAAGTGGTGACTTTTAACAACTTTTATGAATGGATAGGTTATACAATCAGTTATAAAGGGAGATCTAGTGAGTGAAGTGCATCAATAATTTTCCCCATGGGTGTCACAGGTTTGTTTCGAAACTGCATATCATTTAGAATCTTAAACATAAAATGAGTGTCATTATGGATCCATTGTGATGTTGGTAAATCATAGGACATTATAATATCGGAGAAATTATTTAAATGTTTTTGGAACTTTTAGCTAGATCTACATTCAAAGAGAGAAATGATTGAAAGCATAATTTCTCAATGGAAAGATATTAGCAATTTATAGCTGTAAAATATAAAAACTAGGATTTTCCTTCATGTAAATGTCAATACTCATAACACTACTTTTTCTGAGTTGTGGGCTTCATCATCTTCAGTGGGCATTCTTCTTTGTTGATTTGTATAAGAATCCATGCTCTCTCAAAGTGAATTTTTCTCTATTCCTAATCCAAAATCAGACATGTAGTGTTGTCAATCACTTTTTCCCCTTGAATAAATCCTAAGGGGTTTGATTGGACAGTTTAGGAAAGCTGCAACTGTCGCCGACAATAATCCTCACTTCAAAGCTAGTGAATGTTAGTTCTAGGGCATGTCTATAGGATAATTGGTTGATCCGTAATCAAAAATCTATCACTTAACCTTCCAAATTAGTGAATCAAAAGCATGGATCTAGTCTTAAATCATTCAAAATATGCAATAAATCTACCAACATGTTCGTTAAATTTTGACTGATCTATGAGAATAAAACTTAAATATGTGTGATAAATAAATTAAAATCAATGAATACAACAAGTAAATTTTCCATATATTTGAAGTTTTTTTTCAAGGGTATGTGTTAGGGGAGAGTGATGAGGAACAAGAATGACAGTAGGAGACACAAGGTGATGGGTAGGGAGGTTTTATTGATGTGAATGGCAGTAAGGGAGCTGGATATGGATATTGTGCAGATGCATAGGCCTAGGAGAAAGGGCACAGGTAGAGTTTCACTAAAATGAGGAAAGTTGTTGCCTCGACGATAGTGGTGACACTTCCCTTTTCCACTGGGCTTATCACCTTGTGAAGGATTTGAGATAGTTGTCTCATTGACCTATTTTGGTCATTTGTGGACATTGAATTTTTTTTTTCTTTATTTCCACATGTGTAGTAGAAACACTAGCTTGGGATTAAATTAAAAAGAAAACGTTAGGGCTGATAATTGGCGTGGGATGAGGAAATCATGAAAGCAAAGAAGCATAGAACTCAATGCTGCGTAATTTCCAACTTAAAAATAAGGTATTCAAACTGCATTCCAGAACTATTGGGATCAACCTCTTTCACTGTTAGTTGTTGGTTGATTTTCCATGTCTTAATCTAACAAGTTTGTTGGACATAACTGCATTTTGTACTCAATAAACTACTGGAAATATTCTAGTTCCACCGCCTACGTGTGAATGTGGTTGCATTCAATAACAGGTTCAAAGTACAATCAGAGAGTCATTGCCAAAACTTCATTTTCCATCTCCATTATTCCAAAATATGATGGTTCACAGGTTGTCTTCACTTTCTATTGATTCATGTATAATATTCTACCATTCCAAAAACTGGAATATGCACTTCCTATGCATCCATCTGTAGAGTTTGTTCATGCCTAAAAAAAACATTCTTCCTCAACATTAACTTATAATGGATAACATGTTAAGATGTGACAAGGGTGAATTGGGATTATGTACAACTACATAAGAGATCCAGGATGTAGAGAATGATGTCGAAGAACTCCTGTGGAAAATGGTTAGGTTGTTACACAAAATGGTTAAGCGTCCTTTTCCAACTCAATTGTCAAAACACTATAAAATGATGATGTGTGTTACCTGGGAAGAATTCTCTTATGGATAAGATAATACTCCGGAGTCAGTTGTACATGAAATTTCATTAAATAATTATAGTTCCATTCATGAATATGTAATGGGTTCATGGTTGAACTACCCTATTGATGATTCATTAGAAAAATGAATATTTCTCTGAATTATTTGGAGGGTTTTGCTTTCTATATCTCTAAATCTAGGTCACTAGATCCAAGGTTATTTAATTTTCTATATTTTTATTTCACCCATTTACTTATCTTGGATCTAAGACAAGTACTTAATTGAGTTTTCATGCTTGGGAAAATTGAATATGTATTGCTCATTTGAGGTCAATTTACAATGACTTGTGCCAATATTGAAATATCTTTATGATATAAACACTCAAAGAAGACTAATTACTGTCAAAATAGGGTGAACAACCTACTTAATAATAAGTGGAACAATTCATGACATTTGAGATTGATGTCTAGGGTTAACTTCAAGCCTTCAGATCTAATTTTGTTTATGGTGGATATTGCATGATCCATGGTATGAACAACTTCATGGTTATTCATTTAACACCTCAACGCATGTGATTTATTTCTTATATGTCATTTTACTCACTCTGCAGCAAGGTATGAAATGTGCAATGTTACACCTTGATTATTTTAATGTTTTTTTTTTTGCACAATGAAGTATTAAACACCTTCTAATGCAAGAAAAACAATGAGCTCAACAACCCACTTTATAATTCAACAACATACTCAGATTTGTCACTGACATAAAAACTTTTCTTTGGTTATACTGTTTCTCTATGTATTTTATGCGGTCAAGTATTGAAGTTTATTGCACCATTTTTTGATGATCTATATGCTCTAAAACTAAGTCATATAACACTTAATTTCTCATCTCTTAGAATTGGTGATGAGGATTACACCTTGTGACATTGTTTAAAGTGTCCTTAAAGAAAATCAATACACAAGGTTGATAGAGTTTGAAGCAATTCAGGGTTTCAACTCCCTCTGAAGGCAAACCAACAACATAATAAGTCCAAAAATCTAGACTATAAGGCTAGTGCCACCCCTGATCTCAGACTAAAGCACCCTTAATCTACACCTAGCCCATCTAACACAAAATTGTGTGTTCAAACATAGTTTCTTCACTTTTTTAGCATGATAATGACTTCTTCTAGGCTAGAAAGAATGTATGCTACAAATTATAAGTTTCCATAACATATTTATCCTATTTGAAGATTTAACAGAAATCATCGTGAACTTTGTATGATATGGGTTTCAGAACTGTAAAGGATACATTCGGTTGTGCAGATATGCAAGAGATGGATAAAGTGGTTATAGACAGTAATAAGAAGCTTGAAAATATCGATCTTTCTTTGCTACTTCGGCCTACAACAGAGATTCGCCTAGAAGCTACTCAATATTGTGTTCAAGCACAAGGTCATGGTTTGGATATCGTACATTTGTGTAGGGCTCCTCCTTGATCCTGAATCAAACATTAGATAATCCATGCTCCCCCTTGTTGTGGCTCTTCCTAAAATTTCTCTTATAGCAGCCACCCTTTACATAATTCTATGTTCTGTATCCTCCTTTCATGCATCCGCCCTTCCACGTCATTTAGAACTCCCATTGCTTTCAGACACAACTTTTTGTTAATGAGGGGGGTTTTTTGCCTTGGTGGTTTTGAGGGATCACAGGTAGGGGTTCAATCTCCATCCCCCACTCCATGGCCTCTTTAATTTCGTGTCTAGAATTTTCACACTCCATAAGGAGTCACCATCTTTCACACTCATTTCATTAAGGGAGGCCTGAGTTAAAGCCTTGCAAGTGTAATGCCCCCAGTCACCTACTGTGGTGTTTAACTACCTATGTAACCCATTATTTTGTGATTTTTTTCTTCAATTCACCTCCTGTAACATATGTTGTCTGTGTCTAATGCATTCTATGATGCATTTCACTCATGTACAGGAATGTAATTTCATAATAACACCATTTAGATTACTATTCACATGTAGCACGTAATAATATATAATTAATTATAACAAAAGTCATATAAACATTAAAGATAAACACTTATATGATAAGAGACATGAATTGGCTGCAAATCTTCAAATATTCCAACTTCCACCCAGCCATAGACCACGATGCTCACATTTTCTCAACAACGGGTCACCCCCGGGCTAGGGCTTCGAATCCATAGGATAATGGCTTATCTAAAGCTAGGTACATACCATTAATTTACATAAGTAGTTCAATGTATCAAACCCAACAACATCCAACCAATCGGCTCATTTCCCCATTAACCCCACAACCCAAGTAGTGCAGCCCCTTTTCTACATCCATAGTCCATTGACACATGCCACTACCCTTCCAAGGTGTCCAACTCGACCATCCAAGGATGTTCCAAAGCCTTGTGGTTTCCAGGAGTTCCAACAGCCTCATGGGTCACCAACCTAAACATAATATGTACATCACACTTAGGGGTCATCCTAGGGGTGTTACAACAGGCTTCATGATGAGATTAAATGTGAAGTACCTTATAATAGTACCATTTAAAACTTTGATGATTTTCCTTGATATTATCAATAATAATTACTCCCAACCCTTTATTCAAGTAGAAGAACATTCCCATCTTTTCCAGCATATCAAACCCTTATTGGAAAAGCAAATCAGTGGCTATGTTTTGATGTTTTGGGTAACGATTTACATTTCTAGATGTGAACCTGCTTGTAATTTCACCAGCTTCGTCTATAATACAATTCAATATTGAATGCAACATAAGCCCCTTGACTACTCATCCAGGCTCTGACGATTATAGCAAAGTCCTCTTCCAATTCAAATGAGCAAATCCTATTTTAAAAGACAATTTTAATCCCTTGATTATGCCTCTATCTTAGCTATATTGTTACATTTTCCCATAGGTCTATTGTGTCTTAAATATCCTCCTTGTCTCTTAGTTTTATTGTTACGATGGGTCCCACTTCCTTTGTCAGGGATGGAGGATTCAAGCTGCCTTCGTTTTTAAATTCAACAATCATCTGCTAGGGGATTTTCTCTCTCTAGACATAGTGGCTTTTACTATTTCAATTATAAATGTCCCCACGCTTGCTACTAGTATTTCTCAAGGGCTTCCTCATAGACTGATATCTGAAAATCCTTATGTTTCTTTCTAACCAAACTTCCATAACTGGCAACATGTTTCCAAATTTCTTTAAGCTTTGGGGCTTGTGATATCATATGCTAGTTTTGAAAGAGAGCTGGTAACAAGGTAGGAAATCTTTAATTGAGGTCATGTTTCTCTCTAAAATGACTTGAAATACGATAGGGGTACTCACACATAAGGAGCAGAGGCAAAGGGGGCATTAAGAAGGGCCAAGGAAGCATTTTCCTCAGGATATGATCTTGTGTTAGGTTGTTTTTCAAAGGATAGTTGTAATAAAGTCTTTGCTTTAGTCAAGTCTTCCTTCACCCAAACCTTCTTTTAGGTTTTGTTGAAGTTGCACCTTCTTTCATGACCTCTCTTTACCGTGTACAATCCAATCTTGGAAGCTCTCCATTTTCAGTCATCCTATCCCCCCTTGTTGGAATTCTAAAATTTATAGGATCTTATTTGAGTGTTTTGTTGCATCTATATTGATCCAGGTTCTAAATTCCTCCAATATTTTCCTATGTCTCTCCTTAAAGGTGTCCATCTTCAGCTTCATACCTAAAGTTCCAAACACTAGATCCCAATAGTTATTGCAAGGGCCTATTTGGACTTGCTAAATCTTCCATGCTAGAAAGCGTTATCTTCAAGTTCCATGAGTTCTCACAAACTTAGCCTTGGATCCATCCTTGCTATCCCAAAAAATATAATACTTAATTATGTCCATGTTTTATCAAATGAAGCGCAGATGAATGAGTAGGCATTCTGGGGATATGATGCCTGTGTAGTTTTCCTTAAAGCTTGTTTTATTCCTTGCAAATATGTCAGGCCATATTTTCCATTAAAGCCTTATTAATCCAATCCCCCATAACATAGACCCAAGCTGCTGCAAGCCTTATACACATTCTTCCAGGCCAAAAATATTATATTTTTTGGTCTGTTATGTTCCTTATTGGACTACACATTTGCTGATATTTTCAGAATTGGCCAATTTTAGAATAGACTTTGATAGTTGTAGTTTTCCAACTAGAGAGTCATTTCCCTTTCCAAATTGTTCCTTTACTAGATAATCCTTTAATAATATTTTTCCAAAAATGCAGAGAGACACACTGATTTTGTCATGACATAGACACCACTTTTGTAATCTCAAAGACACTTATCACTATTACAAACACCATGAAATACTTAAAAACATCAATTTCTTTGTAAACTGTAGCCAAATTTTTAAAATTTTGTGGTTCAAACTTCTTTTCGTCTGTCTCCCGTGGTTCAAAATTTTAATTAAAGTTGTCTTCGTTCAATGTCACTTGGAAGTTGGCACATCAAAGATGCTCCGTGACTTCTCTGTTGTGTTGATGAGCTTCCCGATATTCTGTCCACTCTTATCAAGTTTCAATGTCTACAGGATGAGTGGAAAATCTTTGCATTCATGTGTATATGTGATGGATGCTGCTCCATTAGCCATAAATTCATTGGTGATATTGATGTTACAAGAAACTCAACTACCAATGTGGGACTTATTAGCCCTCCACATCATGATATTTATTCCGTTGAAGATCTAGCATAACTTATTTATGATTTTAAGGAAATTATAAAGTAATGAATTAAAGAAAATTATAGAGTAATTTGGTCTTCAAAGATATTACTCCTCCTTAAATCACGCAAGCCAAACCCAAGCCATCTTTAAATGGTGAATGTAGGGACTTTAGACTGGGCATTCTAGCCTTCAAGGGGAATATATGGGCTTGTACATGCCTGCAGTTTTTGAAAGAGAATAAATGAGTTTCCACATACAATATATAGTCTATGAAATATAAATGAAAACTCCATGCAGGGGGCTTCTCCTCAAAGCAGGCCCAGAAACCAAGTGTGAAATATCCATGTCATGAATACCAACGCTCCTTGGGTTCCTCTAATGGAATTGTAGGTAGAGACCACACAAAAGGTGGGAAATATTTCAAATTAGCTGAAAAAATATTTTGTAAAACATCCAAAGCAAGGTATACAAGTTGGCTTCCAAAATGAACAGGTTGGTCTATTCCAATTTTGTAGGTTGGCTCATCAAAACGTTTTCCAATGTGGCACATGTACATATATTTATATATACACCCTAAGTCCCCTTATCACCATAATTATGGATCAAGATGGGAGCATTCCTCTCTCTTTGAGGTCTGTGCTATTGAACAAGGGTTGTTTGGGATCCATTTTCCTTTGGATTATTTTCTCAAAAGAAACTGAAATCTGCCAACGAGTCTGCCACTTGACCTGTGCTAAATTTCTGTAAGATGCATCAGTTTCATATTTTTAATCCTCAACATATTTGAAAACTTATCCTTATTTCACATAGTAAGATGAAGGCCTTTCAAAATTATTTGTTTTCTGGTAAGCATATTCGACAATGCCAGTACTGCTTTTCCTAAGAGCCTCAATTCCAAGTCTGATATAGGTGAAAAATCATTGCTTGTCCTGGAACATCAAGTATTATAATGATGCTAGTATCTCCACTTGGAAGGAAATAATTAATGTGATAAAAGGTTTGTATAAAAATACCGTTTCCAAACACCACTCTTAATGCGACGAGTATCATGTAGAGTGCATCTGTGTACACGTTTCTTGATTCAATGATGACAATCTATTTTCTCAACAAGGCTTTATTTTCCATATCATTGGATCAAACAAGGTATTTCACAAATCGAATAAGGAGGTCCCCAGGTATAATTCTATCTCTAACTCTTGAAAGAAATGTTGCATCACTTTAAAAATTGTAGCCTCATCATCAAATCTACTCTTTCCAATAATTCTTTGGACTTTCAAAATAGTTTTCTCCCCTTGGAGTTCTCACTTCCATGAAATATCCTCTGAACACAATCAAATTCCTTTACAAGGGTTTTCCTATCACAAGCAGGTGCACATTGCTAAAAAACATCCTTTACCCTAATAGTTCCAGTGTTCTCTTACAAGCCATACATATGAAAAATAATTTCGGACAACCCTGCACAACCCTTACTACGGATACCCATGCTTATTTCTCCTTCACCAATGGCACAATCTGTCTATGTCTAGTGGGAAAAAATATCACAGACTACCCATCAACAAGTATTCACTTGAAAGTCAAGTTTGCTCCAAATAAAAAACATGTAAAGGTTACATAATGCACTCTTCATGCTACAAACTTCACAACTGAAATCATCCATAGGAAGTTGATTCTGACATGTTATATTTCTACATCTTTTATGGCCAAAGATCTCAAGGAGGATTGCTTGAGTGGCACTGATATCTGTATGCAAAAATTCTTGAATACTTCTGACTAATTATGTGTGCCCTGGAGACAGGTGTAATATCCCTCCTGCCTTGTACAAAATTTTTCAAAACGACGAATTCTTTCGCACATTGAAGACTTGTTGTGCCTTCAATGATTGTTGTCCTCTTTGAAATTTGAATCTGACTATTGTCTTCTGTGATATCATACTAAGGATTCAAAATAAACAACCACTGTTATTTATCACTTATTTTCTCCATTGTTGATGAATAGAGCTACCTTGTTAACTCCATGGTATCAACCAACTATGAAAATACATGAAGCAGAACCCTTATGTCCTTCATTTTCATATTCTGGATTTTTTGTGCAAACCCCAATATAAACTAGTGGATAGCACACCTCACCCATGGGATTCAAAATTGGAACCTAATCACATGAAACTAGAAAAATGCCTACTAAAATTGGAAATGACCAGTTATGCCAACTCTTTGAGCTTAAAAATGCAAGTGGCATATTCAACCATGGACAATAGGCCTAGAAGAGGTTGTGTCATCTATTCAAAAGCTATAACAATTTTATATCCTATCTTCTCCAATAAGGAAAGCAAGGAAAACTCTTAAGGCTAGTATAAATATGCATGTGTCCCCAGGCCATTCATGCTGGAGCCTTCACAGATGTCCACGAGAGCCACTTTTCCTAACCCAACCCAGTAACCCAACTGATTCAATGAGATTATCATGGGTAGCATGCCATCTAGATCCTGAACCTGGGTCATCATCAGTAATCTGGCTTGCTGCCAGATCACAACCCCACCATGGACATTGTTCATGGACTGTGGGAGAATACATGCAACGAGGATGGCATTAAATCAGATTTAAAACTTAGAAATGTGAAGAATATAAAATCTGAATCAACAAGCGATAATGCTAGAAAAAGATGTAGCAATAATTTTGTTAATTCTGTAATTGGAGAGAAGCAAGACCTTGGAAATTTTCTCCATGCTGAGCATGGGATTGTTGTGGTTTATGATTCCCCATCTGAGTTGTCAAGTTCACCTAATGCTGACATAAACAAAGAGCTGACTTATTTTTCCAATTCTGTCATTGGAAAAGAAAAATCTAGTTTGAATGCTGGGGAGAGAAAAATCTATGGGATGCATGAGAGTAGGTTGGCATCTCAACTGGCTACACATGACAATGGCACAGTGCTTGTTGATCAAAATTTTCTCAAAGAGAAAAAGGGTGAAGTATTAGTTGTATCTGAGTAGTCAACAGCAGATACAAGCAAGGTGTCTAAATGGGAATTACAATCAAAAGCTATATCAATGCTCCCTAAATCTGATATGGATATTTTGGGGGAAAAACCATGTTTTCTGTCTGGTAACAAAGTTTTTAACTACAAACAATCTTCTGGATAAAGAAACAAAGGTAGGGTTAACCAAGATAGTTATAAATTACTTGGGGAAGGTTCAACTGCCAATGTGAAGGAAATTTACACACAAGATAAGGGTCAAGTATCCACCACTAATAGTGATAACTGTGAAACATCTGCTCAGCTTCAAGTGTCATATTTTCCTGTTGAAAGTGAAGGAAAATAGGATTTAGTAGCAAGATTGAAAGAAAAGGAGAATAAAATTTATTCCAATGTTTCTGCGAAGAATAATGTTGCAAATATTGGTGGTGCTGCCAAGGTAGTAGTTGTTAACAAGAAGAATAAAAAGAAGGATTTTTTCAGTAAGGAAAATGCTGCAACTCCCACAGGGATTTATATAATGCTTATAAGGTTCAAGAGGAGGAGGAAGATGTGAACCTTCCAGAACCATCCACAATAGTAACAGATGTCAAGAGTAAGACTTCTTCAAAAGAGCATGAGAAGCAAGTCTTGAAAGAAGTGGATGACTAGGAAGATGCAGACGAGCTTTCAACCCCTATGAATCAAGTATTTATTTTAGTTACTAAATGTTCAGGAGACAGAAAGTACTCTAGAGAGTTTTTTTTGGAAATCAAGGATCATCAAAGATCTACCAAATCGTTTTGAAATTTTTCCAGAAACTATTGAATTACTTGGAAATTCCCAAGCACTTGCAAGTCATGTAGGAAATGTTGATGTATTAGCAAGCACTGCAAGAGGACTTGACAAGAAACTGAGTGGAAATTATCTACTTGAACGTCATGGGAGCAATATGGCCAGTTTCGATGATGATAGATGGGCTAACCCGGTGGATGCTTTTGTTGATGGTTGTGATATTTGGATGAATGCTGATCTTAGTGGTTCCTCTGCTGTGTTTCGACCTGGCCAAGGTTATAATGTTGGATTTTCAATAAATACCTGTGTAACACAAATGAGTATGAATTCCATCCTTCCTGGAGGGCCTTATGTGCAAGCACCACTTCCACAAGTTGGAATAGTGAAATAATTATAATGCTGATAGGTGGCAGCGTGATTATGGTTCACAAAAGGGTTTGATTCCTCCTCCACAGCCTTCTCTTCCCACAATTCATATATCAGAGAACTGATATGAAGTGGGCAAGGTTTCTGATGAGGATCAGTTGAAACAAAGAAAAATTAAATCCATCCTTAATAAATTAATGCCCCAAAACTTTGAGAAACTTTTTGAACAGGTCAAATAAGTGAACATTGAATCTGCATCATGTCTTCATGGTATAACATCTTAAATATTTGGCAAAGCCTTAATGGAGCCAAATTTTTGTGAAATGTATGCAAAATTCTGTTTTCAACTTGCTGCGGGAATACCAAAATTTTATGAAGATAATGAGAAGGTTGTTTTCAAGCGAGTTATTTTAAACAAATGTGAGGAAGAATTTGAAAAAGATGAAAGAGAAGAGACATAGGTTGAGAAGGCAGAAGAGCATGGTGAAAAAATCCTTTCAAAAGAAGAAATACGGGAGAAGAAGGCTGCAGCATGATAGTGAATGCTAGGAAATATAAGGTTTATTAGTGAGATTTATAAAGAAAGTATGCTGACTGAAAGCATGCATGCATCAAGAAATTAATTGGTGAATTTCAACATCTAGAGGAGGAAAATGTTGAAGCTTTGTGCAAACTGATGAGCACTATTGGTCATATGATTGACCATTCAAAGGCCAAGGAATATATTGATGCTTACTTCGATAGGATGGCAAAAATGTCCAATAACCAAGGGCTTCCCTCTAGGCTGAGGTTCATGTTGAAGGATCTGATTGATTTGAGGAGGAATGGATAGGAACAAAGGAGGAAAGTTGAGGGCCCCAAGAAAATAGAGGAAGTGCATCGGGATGCTGTGCAAGAACTACATGGACAGGGAGGCTGCTCTCGAGGTACCAATATGGGAAGTTCAAGTCGAAGACTTGTGACACCACTTGATCATGGTGTAAGAGGACCTGCGATGCCACCTTACATGGTAGGTGCATAGATGGGTTCAATTCCACATATGGGTGGGATTAAAGGGCCACAACCCCATATGGGACCACGTGACCATGGATTCACTAGTCAAGATGCTCGGATTGTGGATAGGGCTCAATTTGAAAATCAGTCTATGCCAAGCCCTTCAACACATAGAGCTTTTGATGATGGCCACTTGACTCTTGGTCCTAAGGGAGGTCTTGGCAAGGGAATAGGGTGGAGGGCTCAAAATTTTCCATATGCTAAGAGTGCTCTAGCAGATATTCCACTATTCACATCTCTGAGTAATTAACGAATAGGTGGAGGTCCAATTTCAGGTTGTAGTTCTGACCGGCTGCCAGTTGGTATGAGAGATGAAATTTTGACAAGGAATTATGTTGCAGAAAAGCCTTTATTTGCAAAATCATGTGTCCAGGAAATAAATGTTTTACATAAGGACATTAGAGAGTTTAAAAATTCATACTCATCAGGTGACAGAGGTGGGAAGACTGCAAATGCTGAATTTCAACTGTAAGAACATTCTTCTCAAAGAACTTTGAGTTCACAACTCATTGAGGTTCAACTTAAGGAAAAGGCTGAAATGGAAATCAAAGAATATTACAGGTGCATTCCTTTACAAAGCTTCCATGTATTTTCATTATGTATTTTAGAGAAGTCAACAAGTTTCCCTGAATTTTTCTTAATTTTGTATGACATACCATCTAGTGTGAGAGATTTGGAGGAAAATTTTTGTGTCGATGACCTTAAAGCACCACTGTTCCATTCAACTATGTTTTTTCTTTGGATATTATATTATTTTTTCAGGAAAGATGTTTAAATTGATCTTCTAGGGAATCTACTTACACATTTATGCAAGTATGAGCCTTTCTTGCTAAATCAAGGACAACTTACTGAAGGGTAGTGTGAAATTTTGTGTTTGTTCTTATTCAATTTTGAATTTATTTCAGGACTTCTACAGTCTATGGTCATTTGCGATTATTAATTATAACTATATATATTTTTTATGTTTCTAGGTTGGAGACTGTACTATTTTCATTGGAGGATGCTACTGTTGATGCGCCCAAGGCTCCTGAGTTCCTTGGTAGGATTCTCACAAAATTGGTTGTTGAAGGGGTATTATTTATTCAAGATATAGCAAGGGAAATCAAGGATGCGGGTACAAAGCCAGGAAGCTTATTAGAAAATGGTCATGCAATAGAAGTTCCTGGAATTTTTTTGGAAGATATTAAGAGATTGAAGGGGGAGCCGGTATTATCTGCTTTGTACAACAAATCAGGAGTTCATTTAGAAAGCTTCATGCCCAAGAAACGAGGGGATTTTGAGGTTTTTCTCAAGAAGAAAAACATTCAATGTTTGTATCCAATCGGCATTAGTAGAGATATGTAATTAAGAAAATTTCAAGTTAGCCTGCTCACAATTTTTCTTGATCAATTTTGTGGTTTATCTGTGCTCTCTCATGTTGAAAAGTGAATGGTTGGTTAGTTTTTAGCTCGTGCTCTGACTAAATATGCATAAAAATCTCACCGTCAACTTTTTTCCTGCACACGTTTGTCTTTCCATCCTTTACATGAGTTTTGATGGAATAAAACAATCTCTACCGTTAGATAGTTATTAATACATTATTGGCCTTAAAGGAGCTTCTTGTAGAGATATACATGAAGTAAACAAAATGCTCTGGAATATTACTGTTACACAGCCTATTAGCTTTGTAACCTATCCTATTTTATATGCTCGAACAACCCTACCTTGTGTCAGGCATTGTTAAGCTTTGCATTGATTGATAGGAACCTACTTTTGTCATCTCTGGTCTTATTCCCTTTTTTCTTGCAAGATAATGTGTTTTTAGGACCGAAGTAAATCTATCGTATAGTGCCCTGAAGCAATTAATTTTTTTTAAGGATTGAAAAATGGTCATATAGATTAGTCTGAATGTTGTATAGGGGTTGAATAAATTATCCACAAGTGACAAGGCTGCGTCAGTCATGGAAAAAACAGAGTCATTGAAATAAGGGTCAAAACCTGCTGCCAATAGGAAAAGGAAACTACGTGAAGAAGGGGTGGTCGACATTCCAATTGGTAGAAAAGGATCTACCAACATCACCTCGAAGAAGCGCATAGTTTCGAGTGTATTTTTCCAGGAGAGGTGGGAAGGTATGGTCAACAGTCATTGTTGGAAGAACTATGGCCCGCACACAAGCCTCCACTCAATAAAAACAAAACCACAATAAGCATAAGGTGGCAACTCACTAAGAAGGAAGCAACGCGTGCTAGACTAGTCGACACCACTCAACTATTGAGAAATCGTGAGGGAAAATACACACAAATGACTGATAGAAGGGAAATTGTCAGTATAATTAGTTTGTGGATGGAGGAGTGCTATTAGAGCCAGCTAGACATGTGTCAGTGCAGGTTTAATAACCACCACACATGTGTTGGAGTAGCCTAGTTGAAGCCGTAGTGATGGGCCATCAGGCACAATATGACCGAAAATTGGAGCAACTGCAGTTAACAAGTGGGGAAGCACATAGATCGTAGAAATAGGTAAGCGGGTGGGCTGTCGGGTCGGGTTCAAGAGCCTGCGTCAAAATTCCCATGCCTTAATCCAAAATAGCCTTGCCTTCAAAATGGTGCATTTTCTCAAATATAGTTTTTTAATAAGCATACATCCTCACGTGTCACATTTGGGAAAATAGTTGTAGGGAATCTCCACAATTCCCTCACTGCCCATGTCTTTCCTTGTACCAAATCACTGAAATTCTTGCATAGCCTTTACTAAATAGAAATTATTTTCTCTCTTCAACATCTCATAATTATAAGGAACAATTGCCTCAAGATGTTGTTTATTAACGAACTTTGCCTCATGAGAAGGTGTCTCATCTCGAGGAGAAATTTTCTCATCAACAAACCATTTTGAGGGAATTTATAAAGAGGATGATAGAATAAATTTAAGAGAGATAATTAAAGATGACTTCATATTTCCCCAGTTTTGTAGGTGAGGTGGGTAATGAGGCATTGATTGATCAAATATCAAAGGAATAATTACAAACAATTTTGCATTGTTTCCAAAAGTATAAGAACCCTTAGCCACTTCGCAGGACAATATAATTCTTTTAGGGGTTCTATGACTTCCTTCAAATAGACCAACTAAGAATTGCTGACAAATTAAAATACACATGCAGGATTTGGGAGTTTTCAATTCAACATTTCATACTTTAAACCCAAAAATTAGAAAAGAATGAGATGATTTCATACCCATATCACTATGTAATTGCATCTACAAAATCATTGCAAAAATTAGTGCATGTAGGGTCAAAATCCACTAAGCTGATTCCATGTCATTAGAAAAATTTTGCATCCTTCCTGGGAAACAAATCCATTACGGAATAGGAGTAGCCCAAGAAGGAATTTATAACATCAAACCAAAAAATTACAAGCAATGTTAGTGAGTTTGTCTTTCCAAGGCATATGATAGAGAAAACTTTCTTATTTAGGGCTACTCATCCATATAGGCTTCAATGTGCAATTGGTTAACTGGATAATGAATTGTCTTTCCTCAATATATTTGCAATTATAATTAATGGCTCAACCTATTCTTCTATCATGCCTACAAGAGACCATGGGTAGGTATGACTAATGGATCCTCTGCTATTTTTTACTATAGAGTAGGTGGTCTCAACAGAGTTATAACAGAGTCAAAAAGAATTATAAGCTTGACAACTATACAAATATTAATTTCCCTAAACTTGACATATTTACTCTTTATTGATTATGTTTTGCTTTTAGGTGATAGGACCAAGGCATATGCAATTATGCTGAAGGACCCCACCCTTGAAGAACTGAAATTCCTACCTTAAAAACTACCAACAACTGAGGAGCTACAAGAATCAATACCATCTTTGATTTGAACCTAAATAGTTTTATTATCTCCTAGTATTTCCCTAATCACAATGACCAGTATATTCTCCTCATGGATTATTTCTCTCATTCTATTTATTAGTAAAATCCACAAAATGTATCCCTACATTTGAATCTTGGGAAAAAAACATATAATTGTTATCATTTAAATTATCCATATCTCTTGGAGCCCAAAAATCCATTTTCTTTGGATAAGCTTTATCTATAACTTCAAAAGCAACCCTATTATAAGCTAAGGACCATTATGTCCTCTTGAGTCTTGACAAAGTATGATGGAATGAAATTGGGTGAAGACCAGATCTAGGTTTACCATGTCAAAACCTAGGTTCATTGAGATGACAACCTTGGTTTGAAGATATCCACCATACAAACTAGGACCACCCATACTTATCGTTGCCATCTCTCTTTCATCATCAAGATTAACATATTGAGGACCTATAACCCGTGGAGGCCCATGGTAGTCATTGCAATGTAATTTATTAGAATACAAGCCATTTCTTATTATGAGATTTACCACATCCAAAAATGGCATCATTCACATCATTTTGAAGAAGTCTACAAATTAGGTCAACATAATTTTTTTCACATTTACGACTTCCTTCACATTTGTTCGGTCCTGAAGCTTGAGCACTTTCATAACAAAAATAGGTAAAGTCAAACAACAAAAATGGTCCACCCTCTTTTCATTTTCTAATATTATAATGATGTTTTATTAGAGACATTGTTTGTTTGTTTGTTTTGGTTAGAAAAGGGTTTGCTCTTGGTTTTATGCGACTTTCAATTTATCATATGTAGCATGTTGAGAAATGGGAAAGAATAATGTGTGACATTTATCTTGCAGAAATTGATGTTGAATGAAATGATACACGTTTTAACCAAGCTACAATTCACTTTGGTAAAGGCGGAGGAACATCTTAAAAAACTGCTTAAGAACACACCATATACAAAGTTTGACCATAAGTAATATATGCATTTTTCTTTTGTAGATATGTTATTTTTTCTACCCAAGATATCACAACAAGAAAAATATTGATATTGTAGAAATTGTTTGAGGGCCTCATTGAGGTTGATTTTTCTGATGTCCTATTTGATTGATACTTTCTCATATGTCAGGAAGGCTTTAAATATGAATTAATATGTTCATGAAACAAATCAGATTCAAATTTTATAGATATAAAAGATAAAAACAAATGTCAATGTCTTTGTTTGATTGTTACTTGACTCTGCGGTGGGCAGGTTACAGGAAATGTGATTGGAAAAACGACGGGGAGACGATGCATATCACGTCTTGGATATGGTTCATTCATTGTTAGAGATTGCTTAGACACCTAAGCCATCAACTTTGGAAATGTTTCTAGTAGGAATACCTATGGTTTTTAATGTTGTGATTATTTCACTTCATGGTTATTTTGGGCAAGCAAATGCTTTAGGAATGCCAGACATGACATCGGTGGACAGGTAACAAATTTTTTATAATTGCAATTTCCATTCCATGATATCCTTTCTTTATTGTTTTATTGTATTTTGGACGCTTATTTTTATTTTCTTTTGTCTTTTAACTATGAAATTGAAAATACTTAGTACCATGTCCATTTAAACAACAACCAAAGCTTGAAGATGAAATTAGTATTACACTATATTGATTGGAGTCCTTATAGCTATTTTGTGTTAAAATATTTTCATGACTATAAGAAAAAGTTACTTTCATGTTGTTATTTGAGTACATGTTGTTTATATACTTGACTAAGTTCATGCGTTAGAAAATGAAATGTTGTTGTGAATAAAATGACAAGGATTAAACATCACACCTCAGATTATTTGTTTTCACAAGTTATCTACAACTTGAGCTTTTTAGCATATAACTTAGTTGACATGATTGTTCCTAAGCTTTCCTTGAAAGTTTAATACTAAGTTACTAAGGTGTTCTTTTCTATATATGGTGACATTTTATTTGCTTTGTTTATACAGGTTATCTGGCCACATTATAGTGACCATTATCGCCCCAATGAAGAAAATTTGTTCGATTTTCTTACTTGTATGGGGAAAAATGGCTTTGACATTGTTGATGTTGAGGTATATGTCGTATAAACTATTTATAGTCTAGTTTAATTTATATTCTAGTGTTCATTGTCTTTCATGTTTTACAATCTGCATTGTATCTTCTTTTGTTTTCAGAAAATGAACTCAGTATTGATGGTAAGAAGCATGAATTAACAAAATAGGGGAGAAATCATTTGAGTGACAAATGCAAAAAGAGAGAGAGGAGAACTGGTCTGGTGATACCCCTAGAGCCAATATCTCGCATAAGACACATACAAAGACTAATGGTCAAGTCTTCAGAGTTGGTGAATTCACCTGTAATGCCTTGAAAACACAACAATAATGTTTTGAAGTGCTGAAACACCATTTCATGTGTAAATTGTAGTCCAACCAATATTAAGTTGGAAACTCATATTGTAATACTTTAACATTTCATATAAAATAATTTATGTAGTTGAAATTATTTATAGTTGCACTTGATATTGTTTAGTATTGTAATTAAAATATGCAACTTTGTGTTTTCATATTAGATGAACATGCACATTGTATGACATTTTTTAAATCATACAAATTAATTATGTTGATTAATAATGAATGCAAAATAAATTTAAAACTACTAAATTAGTAGTTTATATTGATTAATGATGAACACAAATAAAATGAATATACGACTAAATTAGTCATTGATAATGATTATTAATGAAAGTAAATGAAATGAATATAAACTACTAAATTAGTCGTTTATATAATGAACATGAAACTACCAAAAAAAGATAAATGACTACTGCAAATGATAAATTTGTGATTACAAATGACGACTAAATTTTGCATATATACGACTATTAGTAGCTAATTTACAGTATCTTATAACACGACCAAAATTTAGTCACATTTCTTCGGTCATTAATTGATTTCAAACGATGACTAAAATTTGCATATATATGACTATTAGTAGCTAATTTACAATATCTTATAACACGACCAACATTTTGGTCATATTTTTTTGGTCATTAATTGGTTTTCTCAAGTGATCATATAGTAATATATTTTGTTATATATTTTGTCATTAATTGTGACAATTAATGACCAAATTAAAGATTAAATCAATGACTAAATTAATGACCAAATCATTGATTAAATTAATAATCAAATTAATGACCAAATTAAAGATTAAATCAATGACTAAATTAATGACCAAATATACTATTAAACAACAAAATTGAGATAACCAATTAATGACTAAGCTAAAAACGACCAAAAGTTGGTCGCGTTATGAGATACTGTAAATTAGCTACTATTGGTCACCGATCGAAAAATAGTCATTTATATGAAAATTTTAGTCATTTTTTTAGTAACTAATTAGCCATTTTGTACTAGTGTGGGGAATCATGTGATGCCTACAAAATATTCTTCTTGAGCTTAGAATCTCTAGCCAAGAAGATGTGATCTCGGTAATAGATGACCTCATCCATTACTTTATACCTCTCATCAGTCACCAATCCATCTAGGATCTCACATGCAAAGTGGTCTTTGGAGTATTCCACTAACAACTGAGCCTTCCAATCTGCATCCATGCTCATCAAGGACAGTGTTGCTGGCCTCCGAGATAGAGCATCTTCCACTACATTACTCTTCCCTTTAACATATTCTATGTCAAATTCATATGCTTGGATCTTACTCACCCATTTCTATTGCCTCTCTTGAAGCTACTTCTGCTCAAGAAATAATCGGATACTATTATGATTAGTCTTCACTCGGAATCTATTTCACACCAAATATTTTCGGAACTTGGTTAAATCATGCATAATAGCCAGCATCTCCTTATCATATATGGGGTATAGTCTCTAATGTGGCAACAACTTACAGCTTTCAAAAGATATGGGGTGTCCCCCTTGCATCAATACTTCTCCAATGCCTTCTCCTGAAGAATCACATTCCAACACAAAGGGTTGGGAAAAATCAAGTAGGGCCAATACTAGGCAGCTACTCATCACCTCCTTGAGCTTATCAAAAGCTCTCTGCGCTGTGGTTATCCAACAAAAAGCTCCCTTCTTGGTCAGATCTGTAAGTGGTGCTGCTAGTTGAGAGAACACTTTTACAAACTTCCGGTAATAAGTACAGATGCCTACAAACCCCCTAAGTTCTGTGACATTCTTTGGTTTGGGCCAATCTCTAATAGCATGAATCTTCTCTTCATGGAATCTCACCCCATCCACTCCAATGATATGGTCCAAATAAAGCATCTCTTTGAGCCCAAACTCACACTTAGAGAGCTTTGCATAGAATTTTTGCTCCTTAATAATGGACAATATTGCCTCAATATGTTGTAAATGCTCCTCCCATGTGCAACTGTAAATAAGAATGTCATCAAAATAGACCAAATACAAACTTCCTTAAGTGACCACAGAAGATGTGGTTCATACAAGATTGGAATGTTGCTAGAGCATTGGTTAGCCTAAAAGGCATTACCAAGAACTCAAAATTTCCATAGTGACAACAGAATGTTGTCTTGGGGATGTCTTGATCCCTCACCTTGATTTGATGATACCCCGATCTCAAATCAATCTTGGAAAAACACTTGGACCCTCTTAGTTCATCCATCAATTCATCAATCCTGGGAATTGGGTACCTGTTCTTCATGGTCTTCTTGTTCAAAGCTCTATAATCAATGCACATTCTCAATGTGCCATCTTTCTTCTTCACCAAGACCACTGAAGAGGCAAAAGGACTAGTGCTAGGTCGAATATGTCCCAAAGCCAAAAGCTCCTGAATGGTCTTTTGAATCTCATCTCTATAGGCTTTGGGATGCCTATAGGGTGTGGTGATCACTGCTTGGATCCCTTGCTCCAACTCAATAGTATGCTCAAAACCTCGGTCAGGAGGTCTCCCAGGTGGAATATCTCCAATCACTGTAGAATATCAGTCCAAGATAGAGTGTACATCTAGATGTACTGATGAATCCTTGCTTCCTACTTCTGAAAAACACAATTCTACTGCCCATTCTATTTCCCCTCTGCGTAAATTTTCTTCCATCCTGTGGGATGAGACAATTTGGGGTGGATAGGTGTGTATGCCTTTGATTTTCTGATGTTTACCACTTCCCTTTTCTGTCCATTCCATCTCTAAGATTTCCCAATTAGTGGTAACTTTCCCTAAGGTGATTAACCACTAGACACCCAATATCACATTGGTGTTTGAAATATCAACCACAAAGAAGTGGTCTATCAATGTGTAGGTTCCCATAGTGATGGTTAATGCCGGAACATATTTGGCACACTGCATGGTTCTAGGTCCTGGAACCAAAACCGAGAAACCCTCAAAGTCTTCTATGTGAATTACCCTCCTTTGCACCAACTATGTATCAATAAAGTTATGGGTAGCTCCACTGTCTACCAATACTGATACTCTTTGTCCCATAATAGTGCCTCTAACTATTAAATTTAGATACTTGGGAACTCCTCTCAACGCTGCAAGAGTCCCTCCTGTTGGGACAAATACCTTCACTACATCTCCTGTGGGTGGGGCACCTCCTTCTACTACTACATCACTGGTCTCCTTCTCCTCATCAGAAAATATCTCAATGCAATGTGCTTTCCCTGCAACACATTGGTGGTTTGGTACCCATGGCTCCCGACAAGTGAAACACATTTTTTTCTTCCTTAGATCTCTCTGATCATTATCAAGAGATGTCTTCTCTTGATTCTCCTTTAGGCAAGAGGACATCTTCTACTAGAAGGGGGATTTTGCCTTGGGTAAAGCATGCTGCAAATCCCTAGCCTTCTCCATAGCTTCTTGGAGCATAGTTGGTCTAGTGGATTTCACCAACCCATGCAATGGTTCAACCATCCTATCAATAAACATGCATACTCTCCGGGTCATAGTGAGGTCAGATACCATGACTGAAAGCTTCAGAAACTCAGAGATATAGGTTTCTAAATATCCCAATTGCTTGAGCTTGGTTAGCCCAAAAAAGTGTGCCTCCGGATCCCTAAGATAAAATATCTCCACCAACCTCCTGGTGAAGTTTGAATATGAAGTGATACTAGCATGCCCAAGTGTAGATAACCCATGAAACCACCATTCATGTGCCTCACCTTCTAGGTGTAGCATTTCTATTTTGATAGCCTCCAATTCTGAAACTCTGTTGAGTTGGAAATAAGTATCCAACTTCTCTACCCAAGCCTTGGTTGTGCTTTTGGGTGATCCATCATAAGAGGGAAAAAATAATTTGCCCAAACTGCGCTATAGATCCAAATTCTGCATGTACCCTCCCTTTTTATGGTGATTGAAGGATCTCCTACCATCCTTGATCTGACAGAACTCCTGAAAGTTCAAATGTTCCTTGAATCTTCGGGATTGAGATTCATATTCCACAAAATAGTCACTGAGGGTTTCTTCCCTCAAGGGCCCTCCTTCCTCAACTTCCAAAGATACGAATGTGGGCATAGTGGAGCATTGTGAAGAAGGTTGTGCTACTGTTTTCTCCCACCACAAATGTGAGGTGGCAGAGCTTTCTCCATGGTGAAAACCTCTAGGGGATTCCTTCTGTCTTTCAAATCTCATCTCCTTGATATCTTTTTCAATGTCTTGCATAGTCTGAAGAAGAATCTTTGGAATCTTTCTCTCCTCCATGGCTATAGATGTATTTCCCCACAAGCTAAGCCAATATTAGAGCTCTGATACCACTGTAATATTCCTAATTAAGAAAAACAGCAATATAAGCACCAAAAATTCATTATTCAGAAAATTTTGTTATAAAAATCAAGAAAAACCCATGGATCTATTAGTTTATGTATAATAGCAACCAAATATACAATGGGATGAGAAACAAATCATTCCAACTTAGTTAAACATGCCTCCCAAGCCAAAAACACTACAATCCCATGACTGCTGAAACATGAAAATTCTGAAGCATATGACAGCACAGTCCAATGAGGGTTACTGCTACATAAATAGAAAAACAAATGGATATTCTGATATACTACTTATAAGTGCTGAAAAATGGAGATCTAGTCTCTTTTACACAATCCCAAGATAACCCGGCAAGGGTTTCTTAAAAGACATGAGATATAAAAAGTATAAACTGCAGATTTGTGGTTGAATCATGCTATCTTACTGAGGCTCTACATAAATATAGCTGAAAAGACAAATAAATGGATGTAACTTCTCCTTACTAGCTTTCCAGGTGAAAGGCTGATCCTTTCACTAGGAAACTAGCTCATAAACAGGGTTTTTGACCCTTCCACTGCAACACCACGAAAAATAACACAATTCCTCAAGGAGACTGTGTTGTGGTTGTAGGTGACTGCTTGGTCCAATGCCGGATGGTGGAAATGAAGCTCAGAATACTCCTCTCAAATTTCTTTCCCAAGTCCTCCAAGAAAGAGTGGGGGATTCATGCATGGAAATGCCCTTGTACTAAACAGTACAACAAACCCAGCTAAACAGCTGAAGCATGCAATAAGTCATAATACTTAAACATAAAAAATATTATGAATGTCTCTCATGACTACCATCTCTTCCCTTATATTCTTGGTGAGTTTCCTCACCCTTGGGCCCACTCATTTATGAGGTTACTTCCATGCAAATACTCCTCCAAAACTGCGTTGTCCCCACTAGCTCCACTCTCTTCTTTGGCATCACTGTTGATTTGGTCAACCTTGATCTAGTCTACATGCATTGCTCCCTTTCACACCCAAGGTGGCTTTATTTTGACTATCTAAACTGATCCACATTCACACTGGAAGTGTTTTATTCCTACTAAAGAGATTTAAGGGTCTCCTTGCCATATTTATTCTTCTAGACTAAAAATAGAAGTAACATATAATATTCCAACTAGATAAAAGCTAATTGGGAATATTACAAATAAAGGGAGGAATACATGTTGGGTGAAGAAGGTAAAGGGTCAACATGAGGTTGGTGATGTTGAGATGGTGAACTCTGTTGATGAAGCATCCAGTTGAGGTGGAACAATTTGAATATTCGAGGCCAACGAAGTTGAAAATAACCATACCAGTAAACCTATGGTAAATCCAGGTAATGACAATGTAGCCATATAAGGAGGACCAATTTTTCCAAAGTAAGGAAAAGTACTAGGATTCTCCTTAAGAGGGGTTCCTTGGTTGGTAAATTCCAGAACAGTTGCCATTAGATTCAACTTCAGTGAATTTTATTAACAATTTAAAAATATTAACAATTCAAATTCACAATCCATACCTAAGATCTCTAAGAAGTAAAAACATACAAATGAACACACGCTATAAAATCTAGGAGTCAAACCACACACAAATAGTATGTTTTCACAATAAAAACACTAGTTGGTGATGAAATCCAACGTTGCATAAATCAATGTGGAAAACTAACGGTCGGAATAGTTACCCTGAAAACCTGCTTAATGATACAGTCCAGTGCAAGTACCTCCACTATGCGATCTCGAAGTGAATTGCACCCTCCAGAAAGTCCAAGTGAGTCTAGTCAACGTCTGCTCCAGGTACAATGGGACCTTCCCTCCACCGTCACCTTGGGAAAAATCCTAAAGATTATGGCCACTAAAGTTACCAACTGAGATAATTGCACCTGGGGGAATATTCTATGATCCGATATACATGCAAGGGTAGAGTAACAAGCTCAATCCCCTTGAAGACTCCTTGATATGGTAAATCCAATTTTTTCCAACAAGTGATCCAAGGCTCCTCGACAATTTTCTATCCGAGGTTTACCGTTTGTATTACGTTCACATCTGCTATCTTTCCCAATGAGATAGGTACGATTACCTCACTGGTTCCAACATGATCTCGTGCTTGACTCTTTTAAGAAGAGCTTCCCAGAGCACAATTGCAACAATTGGAATTTTTCCTTACCGCAAGATACTATTGTTTTTTTAGTTTTCTTTTGAATGTTAACTACAACCTATTCCAAAGCACTAGCCTAAGCTAAATTGGTGGAAAGAACCCTAAAAAATGTAAAATTTTCCAGATGAATTTTATTAAGTGTTGTGTTATTTGGGCTGATATTACTCAAAGGGTAAATGGATATGAAACCAGTGGTGTTATGACCGACCCTAAACTGATTGCAATCGAATATGATAATGTAATCTTTTCAATTCGATGAATCCTAACTAAAGTAAGGAAAGAGGTTCCATTCACTTCCAACAATGCAAAGATTGATAAATAAGAGAATATATAACAAATTCTCTAATGCACTAATTTTATCAAGAAAAACTAATGATTTTTCCAGAATGTTATGCAAATTTAATCTATGCACAATTCACTTGAAAACTATGCAAATGTAATCTATTAACAATTTTCGTTCATATTCTGAAAATGAGAATTCTAATTATGCAAATGTAATCTATGCAAGAGAATTCTCAAACACAAGATGATTCCAAATCAGAGAAAGAACAACAAGGGTATTTTCCTTCACTAATGTAATCTAAGGAACCAAAAAAGTGTAAGTAAAAAAAATTAGGTGAGAATTCCAAAGGTCAAAAGTAAAAACACTCAAAGGCGATTAACACTCTCACACAATTTAGCCCCCCCTTGGCGAATGAGGGGGAATTTTTTTTGCAAAAACAAAAGAAAAAAGATGAAAAATTGTTAAGAGACTAAGGCAAACCTCAAAGTAATGACCAAAGGAAATCAAATTAAGAATTTCTCAAAAAAGAATATTCAAAACACCCAATTAACTTAACAGAGACTAACGCAAAAGTTTCTCAAAATAAATTCACACATAAGATTTGACATCTAAGATAGAATGGGAAAAACACGAAGAATCGGGTGATCTGGCTCCTAAAAAGAGAATTTTAATTTTTCAAACAATTTCTAAGTGTTCGCAGTTTCTAATGGAGAACAGAGCAGTACCGCACTATTCTGAACTAAAAGTTGCAGAGACTGTTGCACTATTTTCAAATGAAAACTGCAGAGGCAAAGAAAAGTACAGAAAAAATAAATATTTAGCTTTTCTTTTCAAGGATTCTTAAAATTTATCTACCCAACCCAATCTCAGACAAATCAAAATAAAAAAACTCTTAAAATTCAAACTGAAAAATAAAAAGAGAAATAACTAAGTTCTATTCCCCAGTATGGTCACTAATTTTTTATGCAGATTAATCCCTCTTGCGAACAAGAGCGATCTCCCTAATATTTTACAAATATCTAGAAACAAACATCCATTTGTAAATCGTTTTCTCTATATTATTTGCAATTCAAAATTATTATAAATAAATAAAGAGGACATGCCCCTACCTTGAAATCCAAAGTTCGATGCAATCTTTTATCTAGTCGCTCCAAAGAGGCTTCTCCAGTAAGTAGAACTTGCAATCAAAGATAGACAAAAGAATCAAAGCACCTGCAACATATAATAATTAAGAAAAGATAATCCAACTTATTGATCAAGAGTCTAAGTATTGATGTTATTCAACAAGCACAAGAACAACTCAATGAGAAAAAGAGATCCATATGTATTATCTTGAATGAAAAGAGTAACTTTACAACCAGATGCCTTGATGTCGTACAAGTTTCTCACGGGGTCCTGAACAATCGTTCCTCCTTCAGTTTGACAAGTCTTCCTCTCTGAATACTAGCATGGAGTTATGAACATAAGGGTGTGATCATTCTCATGCCAACAATAACTAGTGCAGAGAGTATGCACTCTTGGGAATTTCTTCAGCAAATACCAAATACAAGCTACAATATCTTTTAGCTTAGCATCCACCAACTAAAATCTACAATCTTTGGACAATCTACCCTTGAGACTGAAACTTGAGCTCAATTTATAGGGAAATGGAGGTAGTTTAAGTTCCATGAAGAGGGGGATGGATTCCTGTTATGAAGGGATTTGAGCTCCATGGACCAAGGGATAAGCTTCATGAGTGAAGGGATAAAGCTCGAACTGATCGCACCTATAGAAGCTTCCAGTTAGGAGAATATTCGACCAGCTAGGCTTCTAGAATTTATTTTTTATTTAATTCTACTTTTTACGGGGGTCCGCAGGTTTTAGTAGCAGAACGTGTGGGAGATGTCACAGGTTATCGAACAATTATCCACAAACCCGCAGGAAAAGGCTAGAAAAAGTGCGGAGGTAGACTTTTAAGGTTTTAATGAACTTTTCTCCAATCCCAAGACTTGGTTTAAGAAAATTAAGGTTTTTTACTTCTAAGGGAGTACAATATAGGTAGTGATAGACCTATATGGACAGTCAAATGTCATGGTGACAAAATAATGTGTAACAAGGGGGAGGGGAAGAAGAAGGGGAAGAGGAAGAGATGTAATGTAAACCATAACCCCTTGTTTTTTTTTTCTTGCAAGTAGGGATTGTATTTCCTAAATCCTATGATAAAATCCATGCTACACCCAAAATAAAAAATAACCCTCACATCAATATTAAATCTCAAATGAAATCTACAAATTAAAAAAATTAAAAAATAAAAAAATAAAATAAAATAAAATGAACACAAGTGAGAAACAATCTTACCTTGCTGTGTTGGGCATTCAATATATTTGGAGAAGTCCCTCAAATATTTCTTAGTCCTCCAAATGAAATCCTTACAAGAATATTCTAAATCCAACAATTTTTACCCTATAGGATTAAGATAAAATAAAATGAAAGTGAACTCATATTTTAACCTTATTATTAAATGCAACACAAAGTCAATTTTGTGTCACATTGTTTGGCCAAAAATTGTGTTTTACATCACATTTGTGTCTTCTCTTTGTAGATTTTTTTTTACGGGTTGGAAATCCTCCAAAAAAGGGGGGCTCCATAGTATGAAGTCCCAACTAGACCTCACACAATTTGGAGTAGGAGCCCCATTTGGATAATAGAACCGGCCACCATTATTCTTAGGTATTTTTCTTGGTTGAAATTATCAACATAAGATATTTTGCAAATGATATTGGAAATAAGTAAGTAAGTTGACATTGTGAGGAATACAATTGCAATGTATATAATATATTTTAATGAAATGGAAAAGAGAGTGATCCTTTAGAAGAAAATAAATAATACAACCCTAAAAGAGACACACAAGAGCATGGAAAGAATCGTTGATTATCCTGAAAAGTAGTTCGCAATATAACAACGATCATAAAAGAAAGTAACAAATCAAATTCAACAATATACATACCAAAGAAACGAAATAGTTCATTTTCATTAGTATGTGTAAACATAAACATACACCGCAAACAATGAAAGAATAGTCATAAAATCATTCACGAAATATGCATGAAAGTGCATTGGCTCTGAGTGCTTCATATATTAAGTGAAATTCCCAAGATGTATGATTACAATTATGCACCATTATCCCCAATAGTGGAACATTAAGTCACCACTTGCTCCTCCAAATAATTATCTTCTCTCCTATATCAAGCTAGACAAGCCAAGGTGAAAATCCTTTTGCTTGATTTATGAGGGTGTGTATATTACAAATGAGATGAATCTCCACCTCCCTTGTGACTCTTAACCTTCCCTCGTGACCCTTGAGCTCCCATGTGACCTTTAGAATTCCTATGTGACCTTTTAGATTATAAATGAATTTATAACTCTCTAGTGACTTTTCATATTCTATGTGAGGCCCTTGGGCTTCCACACATTTTGTATTTTCTCATTTTTTGGAAAATACAATAATTACATTTCACCAATAATGTGGAAAACATATGAATATGGTGGAGACACTTTTATAAGCCATGACTTGGTGATGGTAACATAAGACTTCATTTTAATGTATCAATGCCAAGTTATTCTCTTTGTTTCCATGTCTTTGGTTCATCACAATTGATCTGCAAGGTGCTTCATATTCATCCTCCAAAGTATTTGATTATAGTACTAGAGCCTTTCATGGCATCTTAGTCTCCATCCATTTTTCATGGTACAAAGTTCCTCTACTCTTGCATGATGGAATATTTGTGACTTGTCTCCACGAGTATCCTTCTTGTAATATCTCCTACTGAGCTCCTTGATCATCATCATGCCATGATAGGGTGATTCCACCTAGAAATGAAATTCACTCTCGAAAGTACAAAATCAGGCCCATAATCACCTATTGTACCTTTGCTCATGTGAGGCTTCCTGTGATGAGATAGTGGACAAGAACTAAGAGGAAAAATTGGGTATTGCACAATATAGAGAGCTAGGAGGTTTAGGGTGGGGGTTTGGGCACTTCAACTGTGCAATCAAAAATGGCTAAGGATAAGGCAAGTTAGGGACTGCACAGTGGGAAAATTCAGTTAGAAAGAGTGGGAAGACAAGGAATTGTAACTACACAATGTGTAATGGCTAAGGGAGAGACTCAAGGATTGTGCATTTGACCTCAGTAAGGACTAGAGGATGACCCCACTTTCCACTAGAACTATGAAATGTGCAATTGAGGCAAGTCAAGATAAAGGATTAGGTAGTTGAGCAAGTTAGGGAGGCAAAGATGCATGACTAGGCATTGTGATTACACAGTGCACAGTGGTAGAAGGACAGGCTCAAGGGACTACACAATTGATAACTACAAGGGTCCAAGAGAAGATCTATTTTTCATTTTGAATGTTAATTTTTCTACACCAGGCAAGGTTGGTCAAGGAATACACAGTGGGAAAGTGCAGTTGACAGTTCTAAGTGACTGAGCACTAATATTGCACAATGCATAGTTGATGGAGGAAGTTCATTGTGACTACACAGTGTGCAGTTCTAGGAGGTAGAGGGTGCTTCACTGAGGATTTTGATTGTGAAATTCTCATTTCAAGAAGCCAAAAATTTTGGTGCTTGGTCGGGCAAGTTGCGAAGACAGAGAAAACTCCAAAATTAACTAAGTGTGGAAGCAGTAAGGGAGAAATATGAGAGTAGAATCATGTAACAAGACGTAAGCATGATCACATAATCATAAATTACCAACCACATAACACTGATACACTCAATACCCAAAATTAACATGCATCCATTGAAACAACAACAAAACGACACTCACCTTCAAGTGTGACACTTAAGATACACCTTTCGACACAAGTGTCATCGTGGAACCAAAATATGTGCTATGCCATAAGAATGTGTCCAACACATGTTCTAATGATAAATAACATCAAAAAATGAAACAGAGTGTGTTTAAGCTACCTCTAAAAGTGTGCCAAGGTGCTCTTAATATGTGCGAAAAGAAGTGAAAGCAACACATGCCAACATAAAGAAAACACAAGAAACGCATGTAAGAATAAAATCATGTGAAAGTGAAAATTTTGAGAGCAAGAATAATTGAAAACAACACTTACAAAAGCTAAATAAAGTGAAAGTGACACATGCGAAAGAAAAATAAAACAAAAGAGACACTTGTGAAAGTGGAAGCAAGCAAAAATGACAGTCATGAAAATGAAATCAAAACTTACGAAAACAAAAGTGCATAAAAGGAACAATTGAGAAAACTCCACTTAATGATAGTAAAATTACAACTGATAGTGAGAGAATGTTCCTTATGCTCCAAAGTGCACAGAGCTTGAAAGTGAAAGATGACTTGTGAAAATATATTTGAGTTAGACTCTTCATATGAGGAGAGAAGACAGGAGTTTGGTGGCCACCACTAAGAGGTGCGACAAAACTAACTTGAAGAATTGCATTCTCACTGTCAACTGGAAATGTGAAATGACTGTCAACAAAGGTTGTGAAGGAATTGTCTTTATGAACTGTGCAGAAGCTACCACCAAGGGTTATGAAATCACTATCATTAAGAGTTGTGAAGTTACTACCACCAGAAACTATGCAATCACTATATCTAGGAACTGTGCAGGCACTGTCTCCAAATATTTTTCAAGGGATGCGTAAGGCATGTATTTAAAGGAATACATTGACTACTAGGCTTGCTAGAATGAGGTGTGCTTGTGAATGCATAAAAATATAAGCATGTGTAAGCAAGTGGCTTCAACACTTAGAACCTTTAAAATAATACTTGGTCACTTACAAAACATCAACTGCCCATGAAGTGACTATGAAAAATCATGGAACGACAGATCGTTAGATCACAAGGAGGCTCCAAAATTCAAGTGAAGGCAACATTTTGGAGGGTGTTTGTCACAGCAACAACAATTTCAAATGGTGTTTGAAAATTTTATGCAATTCCACTAGGACACTAAGAAGAACATAATTGACACTAATAATAATGCTAAAGTTCCTATTTGACACACTTGCAATGCATAATGACGCTAAACTAGCTATTTGATGCACTTGCAATGCACAATGACTAAACAATATGCAAGGTGGAACAAAGATGATGCATTTTGTGCCAATATTTTTTTGTGTATATTTAATGATGTCATGTGACACAAATTATATGTAAACATAACACAATGGACGTAAGAGGTTGATGAGTTCCTAAGGGAATGTCTCTCAAACAACCTTAACAATGCATCAATGACACTAGAGCCCCATATTGTAATAGTTTTCACCTACAATTCTTGTTTCATTTTTCATTTGATGTCCTTTTTTTTAAGGATTATTCAGTTCTCTTACATTTTTATCTTTAACTCTCTTAGCCATGACTTCATCTGTGATCTTTGATTTTCCTTCATCTATATGCTTTTTTGAATTCATGACTTCAATTATTATGATTACACATCCTTTTTATTTCATCGTCTCTCATTACAAGTTATTCCTTTGAATCATCCTTTGTATTTTAATTCATGATGGGCTTGCAACTTAGAGAACTTCATCTTTCTCAAAATGTTCTACTCTTCTTTATCCTTTTTGTGAATTAGGTTCAAACTAATTTTCTTAAATTCTTATTTTTAATCTTCTTTATCATATTTTTAAACTGGGTACTAAATAGTTTTCTCAAAATCATAAATGAAATTACATTTGGTCTCTTCCAATTCCTTTCTAAGATATTTCAATACTTCCTTATCCTAGTTTTTATCTTTCAACCATATTTCTAACATTGTGTTTTCAAATTATCATTATAAAGAAACTACATCTTTCCTCTATCAAGGGATATCCACCAAGCAAAAGAATCCCCTTATAATATATTTGGTTATGAATAAATTCCAAAGTGAAAAACCATATATTTTCTTATAATTTGTAAAATCAGCGACTTCATGTCCACCTAATTCTTCATAAAGGTAAACTAGCCAATTTTTTTCCTTATAAAGGAACTTTCAAAGCAAACAAAAGGTTAAATGATGTCACTTATGATGCATATATGACATTGAAAATTTTAGCTAATATGAATCATGATGCCTTCTTCAATTCTACTTTAATCTAAGTTCCCTTAACAACAATTCTTCATCTACACATCAAATCAAAGTTTATTCAAAATACTTAACTTCAAAATATAACATTTTTATAGCATATAATCATATCTCAATTTTCTTATAAATAATCTTCGTTGTTTTCTTTTAATTTTGAATTTTCAACAACCTAAATTTGAATAACAATCAAAAGGTATGACTAATTTAAGTTGGCTTTTTTATTTGTACGCTTCTTCACATACCGGTTTACAAGTTAATTTTGCTCTAAAAATGTATATGTGATTTAAGCTTTGATATCCATGAAATTTTAATTTCTACATTTTAAAATACCTCTTCCTAACATAGCTTCTATCACTTGATTTGGATCTATGGATGAGTTGCACTTGAATTACTAAACCATCTTATTTTTAGCCACTCCTTAAATATAACTTGTATAAATTATCAAGAGGGGGGAGGTTCAATATAGTTATCAGTTATCTCAGAAATTATGGAACTTTCTATATTATCAAATTACTCTACACTTGCACTTGGCATTGTCCACACCCACTTGAGAGGTTTTGAAACTAGTTATATATGTTAAGTTTGATCAAATAACAATCAATATTCTTTTACAGAGTAGTCTAAGGGTCTACATAGTAGTATAATATATTCCTTCAACCAATTATAGAAAAAATCGTGTTTTAATTGACAACTTCAGCGAAGCTACTTTCACTCATGTTTATAAGGACCACAATATGTTGCCGTGACAATGTATTCAGAGCAAAGAATTGAAGTTTCAAAGGGAATCTTGGAACTGGTTGCATACAAAGAGGATGGGATCACCCATAGGTGCCCAGAAATTTTCTCAATTAGGCATTCTCAAAACTCCTTTGGTACCTAATGCATTTGTCAATATATTAATGAATGTTTTCTATGGTGCTTTGTTTATTAATTTGAGTGGTTATGATGTTGATATTTTTTGGTTCCATGTAAGTTTCATGGCTTTGATAATAGGTAAAAATATTTTTGGAATATAAATCTTACTTAAGGTAATAAATTCACATTCATAAAAGTGACTAATTAAATAATAGTTAGATAAATTTAAATAAAGAAATTAAATTCTAATGGTAGTGTAACTACTTAGTCATTAATATAAAAAGGGATAACTCCATTGTAATAAAAGCATATCTTTAAAGTTTACTAAGTTTGTTACTAATTATGTTTGCAAACTTTTATAAATATTGTTGACTCATTACCAATTCATGAGCCACCTTCACAAATATGTGCAAACCATTGCACTTCATTCTGATTTGTCCTCTAAAAGGAAAAATAATAACATTTTAAAACAAACAAACAAAAATTAATCCTTGGTAGGTGGGGACCCCCCGAAGCAACAAAAAATTGACATATTAGGATCATCTAACGTCGCTTCATGATTTTATTTTTTCATATAAATATATGGTGTCATGAGTAATATATGTGATATATGTGATGCACCAGCATTTTACATATGGTAAAAGTTTGAAGGCTTGCTCACTCTTTAATCACTTTTGACATACAAAATCATTGTGAGAAAATGATAGTTACAACATGACAAGTCATCCATAGTATCATCGTTGGAAAAAAAATTATTGCAAAAAAATTATAAATTGTGCATGATCGGTTTCATTGGTTTCAAGTTCTGATATGGAAAAAATTATGTTTGAAGGAAAACAAATAAATGCCTTACAAAGAAACTATACTCTGTAACAAACCTAAGACCAAAATGATTTCTAATAACATATTTATGGGCATGAAATAAAATGTACAATAGGAGGTCCAAATGCATTAAATAACAATCCTTTGAATAGAATTTGAAGGTGTGGATAGTATGAAGTTGGAAGTGCAAAAGTTTTGTTCCAATACTTGGTTTTGAAATATCATATAACTGTTGCATGTTGGTATTAAGGTTGTAAGCACTAGTGCACAATATAACATTTGTTTCAAACAAACGTACCATATCTCAAGAATGAATGAAGAAATATATGGTTAGAATAGGACATTTGACATGGTATACTACACAACCTTATATTTGTTATGACTTACATGCAAATATAATAAATTGAACCTTATGAGTGGTGTAAGAAAAGTGGTATGGTGTCTACATTTCCATGGTATAGCATATAGTTGTAAGTGATATATTGCAAGGAAGGTGGTGAGTGTGGTGTTTTAGTTGACATGAAATGTGGTTAATGCACTAGACTCTAAGGCGCACTTTATGATTCCCAATGACGTAATGGTAATTGGCAAGGAGGTTGCAAACTTACCCCTTTTTGGATTTCCAAATTTGGATCTATTCCTATGAATTCTATCTTGGAAATATGGTTGAAACATTGGGTTGGCATTTTGGAATAGTTGATCACTATTAATATACTCTTAATAAAATATAGGGTGATTGGTTACATGTACGAGAGAAATCTCAGATCAACTTAATTAGATTCATGGCTTCACTTAACAAGTTCTGGCTTGTTTAATTTTGTTGAGCATCCTTGTTATGAGTTAATCTTGTTCCAATGTCTTTTTCCTTCCATTTCTTCATTATGTTGTGTTTTACTTTTATACATGCAAAATAAGATGAGTGCTTCTTTTCCCAAATGAATCCTCTTAATATATGTTTAATTGAATTTCAAGAAATGGAAAGTTTGTCTTAACACATAGTGATGTCAACATCATCACTATGTTTTTTGTCTTTGAAGTTAATGCCCACTTGAAATCTTATCAAACCTCCATTATGTGACATGGGTTTGTATCCATGTTGCCAAAGAAGTTGTATATAATAGCAAAAAGAATCCTGAGTGGTGGAATTTGTTGTCTCAATAGTTGAATCTGTTAGGGTCCTATAATAATAGGGTTCATAATTTTTTAATTGACTTTGATAAGTCTTGTAAATATGTACACACCTTGCTTTCTGCAAGTTGTTTTCCCATATTTGAAAAATAAAAAATGAAAAGAGGGTAAAAGTCCTAAAAGAAAGATCAAAGGACTTGAAAAGAAAAAGATAAAAAAGAATAAAAATTGGACCCCAAATAAAAAAAGAGATAAGAATAAGACATAAAAGTGATGCAAGTCAAAATGCCACTACTTTTTACTTTTACTGCAAAATAAAATGATTATGTGCAGCTTGTTTAAAATGCCATAATCCATGATGATTTAAATAGTTTAATCTTAACTTTTTCATGTTTTAAATTTCATGTTTATAGTTAGAGAATAAATGAGGAGCTCAACAGTTTAATTTGAGCCCTTGGATGAAATAAGGTTAGAATTAGATAGTTTCCTGCTTTCAAAATAAAAATGGATTTAGGGTTGCAAGCTCAAATGCACCCATGAAAATAATGAAAAATGGTAGAATAAATTATGGGTAGGTAGAAAGCAGTTACACAAGGCATGAATAAAACATCATCTGGCAAAATTACTAATTTCCCTCCCCTCAAAGTATTCCAGTATTCAAAACCTTCAATTATAAAGGCTCAGAGCATTTCTCTGACTTTTGTTGGGACCAGACCCAAGGCTTAAATGAATGATTGGCACTAAGTATTGAATTCCCTTAATTAAAACCCTTTTCCTCAACATCACCCCTTCTCCTACGATAAAATCCCTTTTCCTAAGTTAAAACACATTTTTTGCCTAGGAAAAGTAAAAACCCCCCTTAACTAATTTCATTTCATACAAAAATACTCAAAAAACCCACAAATATGTTTTATCCTAAGTATTAAGTGTAAAATGTTAAAATGGGGCCACCATTATGAAAATCCCGCTCAAACACTTATATCACACTTCACTTAGTGCATTGGTATGTATTTCCGCTCATACTATTCATTTCATATTAGCTTTAACTTAATATATTAATTCCATTATAATACCCTACCCCGTATTTATATTAAATCCTTTATATAAAATATCCCAACCCATATTTTTATTGTTTATCCCATAATTCTAATTCCCCATGTGACATATTTTCCGCTCCCCTATAGGATTAAACTAACCTTGGTTTATATTAATCTTCCAAAGGTTACAATACACCTATATATAACCTATTCGCTTATTCCATTAAAACAAAAGATTTTTTACTTTTAAACTACGTTTTAACATTTAAAACTTAACCCCGCAGCATAAAATATACTGGGTCCCATGCCCATCTACCTAGAAACTTAATCAATCAATTTGGACCATTCGCACTCCCTCCGCCCGATCCAATGAACCACAAGCCATATTGCAAATTTAATGGGGTGATCCTTAATCATTTTTGGACTTGCGAAATGGGCGGCATTGCCCCATTATCTCTCCTCCACGCAGCATGAAATCACTGGATCACATCCTTTTGAGTGAAACCGTTTACCACCCTTCGATCATGCAATAACTGCTTGGCGGTATTTAACCTCCCCGCGCCAAACCGCTTCCCATTTGAATTGATTGGAATTTAATGCAGACATTGTTTTAACTAAATTTTCTATAAAACAACAGATTTGCACGCATTTAAACCTTTTCACTGTATTTTTTACTCATTTAACTATTTTCGACTGAAGAAAAGATGCTCCCGCCCTGTTTTCTTGCACAAACAACCATAATTTGGCCCAATTCACTGCTGCGACTGTTCAAACCTTCCAAACTGCGTTTAAAGACTTCAACAAAGCTTTCAAAAGCTCCTAGACTTCCAAAAACCTTTTTTCGAGTCAAATACCTAAAAAACAGGTATTTTTCAAGAAAAATACCCATCTTATATTTGAAACGAGCTATACTCGTGAAATTAAGCCTTCTTGAAGCCTGCTTATCTAAAGAAAAAGCCTTATTTCCTCGTATATTCATCTTTGTTTCAAAACACTGAGAATTTTATTGTTTGTAAAGACTGTAACATGTTTTAAAACAAATTGAATAAATTTAGCCATTTGCAGACCTTTAGAAACCCTTTGAATGACTCAAACTCTTTTACAAATGCTCAGAATCCCTTTGTGCATGAATTAGACTATTTTAGGGTTGTTTTATTAAAGAACAGAGCAGTAAACCCTTGTTAAATCTTTCTTGAGTCTGTAAAAAGGTTTAAAGATTAATTTTGGAGCAGAAATTGAAAGTTTGAACCAGAAGAAACCATAATTTTACCTATTGTGGTTCAAAAGAGACCTTTGTCATATCAAAAGACCTTCTGTAAATAGTCTAAGCTTACAGAAGTGTATAAAAACCTAAAAAATAGAATTTTTAAGATCCAGAGGGCTAAATTGTCAAAAAACAAATCTAGTAATGGCTTCTAAAAGCACCATTGTCATCAATCCACTACAACCTCCTGTTGTAGATGTTGAGCATGCCCCTTTAGCTGATGTAGATTATAAAATCACTGATCCAGTAATTGAATTCAATCTTCTTAATCTCCACTGCTGAAGTCAAGAAAAATCTTTGGATCAAGGAGATGAAGTGAAAATTTGGGAGTCTAATTTGCCCAAATATGTAGTTCCCCATACCCATCAGTGTCCTGAGGTCATCAGATTGTGTCAAACTCACTATTCCTCTTACCAAAGATCTATTGTTAATGTTGAGAAAGAAGTATTATTCACTATCACTATAGAATCCATAAACCAAATGCTTCATTTACAACCAAAGCCAAATGCAATCTCATTGTTTATAGAAGCTCTTACAAAGCTTTTTCTGGATTTAGACTTTCCTAAAAGATTTCATATCTTCCAAACACTCATGCCCACATATGTTGAAATCCCAAAGATTAGCCCTCCATATTCATCTTCCAAATTCCCAGAAGGATCAAGACACGCTATTTCAATGTTGTCTTTTATCCTTGGCTACTTTACTGATGAGCACATTGATGAGTCTATACTTGGTTTTCTATCCACTTTTTTGCCTGGTCAACCCCCTGCAGTCATTTATAACTATGCTGATCATATAGATGATAGTATCCATGATCAACTTGTAAAACTTTCTACTGAAGGTGTTTTCAGATATACCTCATTCCTATTCCATATGTTTCTCTACTTCCAGTCAAATAAATTCCCAATAGCCCTTCAAAAGATGGATGTAGAGGGTAATCCACTGTCAGTTATTTTCTGGACCTCTTTAATCAGAAAAGAATCAACAGAGTTCACTTATGCAGATTTCATAGAATGTTTTATTCACCCATTGATAAACATGCTTACAAACAGTGTACAGACAAGGATAAGTGATGAAATTAAGAATTTTTTACAACTATCAGAGCAGAGCAGAACAGGTGACTGGTATCTTTACCAAAACCACACAGAGATTAGAGTCTATGGGTCAAACCTCTTTCCCTACAAACTACCAAAGTATTTTCCAATGAGAGTGTTTGCATTAGAATATATAAGAAAAATTCTAAACTAAAATTCTATAAAAATTTTGGCTGCTAAAAGGAAAACTCAGTTCAAATTGAAAAACCAAGTGGGTCCTTTCATATGCAACAATAGGGAAGCATGTAAAAAGGTAGCAAAATAGAATAAGCTTGATGAAAGTTTTCTATGGAACTATGATCCTTATGGTATAATCAGTAAGATGAGGGTGAAATGTAAATTAACCCCTTATATCCATGACAAAAATCTTGAAATTGAAGATTTTTCAAACCAATCAGAATGGATGGAAAATACATTAATAGAAACAATAAACAAGGTGATACTAGTCACACTTTGAAGACTGTATGTGACTGTAAATCAAGAGTACAGAACCATAAAGAGAAATAGAGAAGAAAGCTCATATACTGGTGAAACAACCATAGGAACCATATTAAAGCTCAGGTACAATAAGAAACCAAAGGTTAATCCTGTAGACAAGGAAAAGGAAACAATTGAGGTTTTAAATGAAGAAAACCAAGAGAAGAACATTAAGACTACTACAGTTATTGAAAATGAGCAACAACCTGCTACTTCTAACACACAAATGATTGAAAAACAACAAATCATGGAAGTGTCTTCATCACAGCAAGCAGAGGATAAAGACATGGATATCAAAGAAAAGTATAAACAAATAGGGGCGAAAAATGAGGAGATAAAAAATGAGATCTATTCACAATACTTGAAGCAGACTCCAGGGATTCAAAACCAGTTTCTTTCAACATTTGATTATACAAATAAAAAGTTTCTAATGACAATGCTACAACCAACAGTGCTTAAACCTACAACAACATCATATTACAAGAGAGCCGATATTGAAATTCCAATATAGAGCATTCATCCCTTAGATCAGATTGAGTTCCACAAGCAAAGCTAATAAATGCTTTATTATACCATGACCACAAAAGAAATGAGTGCCCAACAACTCCAGAACACTATGACAAATATGAGAGATCAGATTAGGATTGAAAAAATTTCTTCATATGCTAAAGACACCAGAATCAAGTCTTTAGAGGAATTGGTGATTGAAGTAGGGTATGACCCTGCTACTGTGAAAGCTGCAGAAGAATTGGTAAAGAAGAAAAATGTTGATATTGCACCACTCAAAAAGCAATTGAAACTACCTCCAACAGAACATCCATAAGCTAAGGAGATTGTGCAAGAAGCAAACCAAAAATATGAGATGATGATTCTCATACTACAAATGACAACACAGATCAAGGAGATGAAAATTGAGATGGACAAGCTTGTCCAAGAAAAATAAGCTGCAAAGACTCAAATTTCTCCTCCTACAGTCATTCCCATGGTAACAAAAACAGTTCCTTCAACTCTGGCAGAAGAGTTAGCACCAAAATTCCCATTGGCCACAACTGTGCCAGTCACTTCTTCCACTACTTCTGCTACTGAATCTTCCACTTCAGCAGTTCAACAGTCAGATGAGGCCAGCAAACTCATTAAAGCCATGGAATAAATGTCAATACAGAATAATGAGATAAACAAATTGAAATAACAAATCAAGAACTTGGAAGATGCCAAGAAATTAGCACAGATAAATGCTAAAATGGAGGAACAAAGGCCAAAAGGTTAAGTGAACAGTTAAAAAAGGTAGAAACAGAATTAACCTTAAAATAGCCCATGGCATACATTAAAAATTAGCTATGGTCCAATATCATTGAGTTAATTAATGATACTTGGCCATCCATTCAAGTGATTTATGAGCATAAGGACTTGCTTAAAGTAGCCAAAGAAGAAATATTGAAGACTAAAGAAAAACTAGGTGCTAAGCCTGAAGAAGCCTTAGAAATAATCAAGTTTCTTCAATACTAAAAACAAGCAAGAATTGGATGAGATAGGAATTAATGACAAAACTAAAACAATTCTTGAGGTAAGAAAAGTGCTTTCAAAGAAAAACTTGATGAAACAATTGGAAGGGAAGTGTCAAAATATGGACATAGCCATAACTAGATTCATGGTTAAGTTTGACACTTTAAGACAAAAAGGTTTGCCAAATATTCTTGTTATCAATGATAAACTAATGAAGCAAGAATATTACAACAAGAAGATAAGGGACTTTTCCAAGAACAAGTGAACAAGGCAGATTGGCAAGGAGTTCCAACAAGAAAAGTGTTACACAAAAGTATTGAAAACTTGTTTTATTTACAGCATGAGATAAAACACCTCTTTTTAGTCAAGCCCACATTTGTTAGATACACAGAGGCTGATGAGAATTTCAAAAAACTTACAAATATTAAATTACTAGATGAAGAGTTTTGGCAGAAGCTCACATATTTATTGTAAAAATACAGTTTGCAATGAAAGAAGATGAAAAAACAGAGTGTTGTTTTTACACAGTAAAAACAGATTTTTAAAGCAGTAAAAAGTCAAAACAGCAGGTTAAAGTGTATCAGTTAAAGAGTATCAAGTGAGAGATAAAGTTTAAAATTTGATTGAAGATCATATTGCTAGCGTTAGAGACAAATTAATTAGCCAGCTACTGCATAAGTCCAACAGAAAGATATTTTATTTAATAAATAGAACGGCTTGCAAGTTTGTTATGCAGCTGTCACTATCTTTTTGTAAAAGATATTTTATTTTCCATAGAAAATTCCTATAATTGTTATCAGATATTTTGTACTATTTTGTTAATAAAAACTTCATTATTTGAAGTATTAGTGTGGATTAATTGCTAAATATTTCTATAGCTAGAACATTCTGAACCTGAAGGGTTTTTGTAATCAAACTCAAGTCAAAAGACTGGATTTCAAGGAATAAAGCATTATATTACTGGATTCATGTGTTGGGCCACTAAAGTGAAGTACTTTCTATTGTTATCTGTCTATTTTCTTATGTTTCTCATCCATTCATAAATGTTTTCTAAATTTTAATGTGAAATCAGGAATCGTTATATCAGAATTTGTTAAAAGCACTCTGTTATTGACTGGTTTTCATTTAAATGTTTTCTGTTGATATCCAGACTAGGGAACCCTTAATTGCTCACTAATTTCGATTGAACCCTACCTTTTCACTCCTTATCCGGATCAAAGAAATCTTAATTGCTCTTTATCCCCATTAAAGCCACTTCACAAATCAGCCTTTGAAGATCTTTAGTGACTCAGCTATCTTGTCCTTTAAACATTTGACTTTAGACCTTGATCCTGATCTTTCTGCTTGACACATTGACTCCATCTGCCCAATGGATTACAGATTCACAGCTATTCATCTCATTAAGTGATTTTTCTCACCAAAATAAATCAAAACCCAAAAACCAAACTACCCTATATAACTAGACTAAAATCAAACATAAAAGCAAAGTTAAATATTATATTGAGAGCCCTCTCTGAGCATTAGGAAGGCTAGATCCTAAAGCTTAAAAGTAGGTCTGTGGTTACCTCTAATATTCTTTAAACTATAAAATCAAAAATCTCACAACTTTGGGAATTATTAGAGTGATAACATACTTGCGACCATACTATGGAAATACTAACCAATCCTCAGTTTTAAATAGGTCTTAAAGGAAATATTTTCATTATATTTTCACCTTAAGACTGTTTTAAAAATTTATGAGTATATTTTCATAAAAAAATGTAATTCTAGCTTCTAGAAGAGTCAACTATACCGGGTCAAATCCATATCCACAACCTACTGTCATAGTAGATAATCCTAAAAAAATTGGAAAAAGAATAAAAAAGTAGAGGATTTAGGCAATAAAGTTTCCTTAGAGAAAATTCCCTTCCAACACAGTTATTAAGTATACAAGACATAGAGTTTGACTTAAATTTTGTACATTCTTTATTCAGAAATAAATTAGAAAGTGACTTAAATAGTACTATTATAGATCCTGATTTTATTTCATTTCTTGAAACTAAGAAGGAAATTGTTTCAGTAGATTCTGAATAAAATATTTTGAGGTTTATGATAAACTTGATGAAATAAATGCTACTATACTTAAGGAAATAGATGAAGCTATTCTTCAACATTCAACTGAATTAGCTGCTTTATCAGCCTACACCCCTAAGCCCTCTGCTTCTCATCTAGATACCAACCTTTTAGAATCTGTAGGTTCATCACTATTCACTACCACCTCATCCATTATTTCCACCACACTTCACTCCACAGATCCAATTATCCCAGAGCAACCATTCCAACCTAGAATATTATTTCCATCTTCCCCTACCTCAAGTCCATGCACTAGTTTTTCTTCTACATTTTCCAATACATCATTCTCATTCCCAAGCACCTCTTCATATATCCCAGTTTCATCTTTTAGAACCTCAACTACATTTTCTAGTACATATTGTTATATTCCAATCTCATCTACAAGTTCTTTAACTACATCAGCTAGTACTTCTAGCTCTGCCCCAAGTACTTCCAACTTACCTCCTAGCCAAGCTAGAATCCAAACCATGGCTACAAGATGTGCTCCCTTAGTCTTACCAGGACAGTTACATGACATGCTCCAAGACTATCAAATCACAATACCTCAATTTGATGCAACCACTCAATATACTTCCCAACAATGTGTTAATAAGATGACAGATTATTTTGAGCTTCATGAAATAGATGATTCTAATGTAAAAATGAGACTTTTTGCTCAAACATTAACTGGTGAGGTTAAAAAATGGTTTAAAGGTTTAAATCCTGGTAGTATTGTTGACCTAACAATTTTTCATAGATTATTCATTAATAAATGGGAAAAGAAGAAAAATCCATTACAAATCTTATGAAATTTGAAAGCATTAAAAGAGCACCTAATGAGATAGTCCAAGATTATTGTACTAGATACAACAACATTTATAATTCAATTCCTGCCAATCTTAAGCCTCCTCCAGATTCTGTTCTTCTAGAATTTCCTGATGGATTTGATACAAACATAGCCTATAAATTAAGAGAGAGGAATCCTGAAACTTTAGAGCAGATGCAAAGTAATGTTGTTAGTGTAGAGGCAAATTTATTGGCTAGAAAAGCTAGATTAAGGAATGAAAGAAGTGTAACAAGAAAAGAAGAGGCATCTAGTACAGATTTAAAAATAGATCAAATAGAAAAAACATTAGATAGAATGATGGATAGGTTATATAATATCGAAAGGAAGCCACAACGGGATAACCAACAACAAATTAGAAATCCCAACTTCAGGAAAAACACCAAAACAGGAAAATCTAGAGAGTCAACACCTGACCAAAAAATAAGACCACCTTTCCAAGAGAACTATGCTGAAATTTCCCATCAAAATGGTGATGATGAAGACACCATAAATCTAATGGGTATAAATGATGATAACACTATCTTTATTACACAAGAAGATCAGGAGTTATATGATTTACAACAAATGAAATTAGATTCTAGTGAATCATTTGATTACAAACAAGGTTATGATTTTGCTATCAATGAAGTACATAAGCAATAAAACCTTAGAAGCAAGAAAAACATAGATCCTTCTACTAAGAAATCTGTCCAAACCCAAACAAAGAAAACAATAGAAGCTCCCACTACTAAAGTTTTGCAAATTATCCCTAGGGAAAATAAGCAAAACTCTAATTCATCCCAGAAAATTTCAAGCCCTAAAATTTCACCTAGTCCCAAGATGGAGACTAAGTGACATAATAGATGATAACTAAGTTCTATTCCCCAGTATGGTCACTAATTTTTTATGCAGATTAATCCCTCTTGCGAACAAGAGCGATCTCCCTAATATTTTACAAATATCTAGAAACAAACATCCATTTGTAAATCGTTTTCTCTATATTATTTGCAATTCAAAATTATTATAAATAAATAAAGAGGACATGCCCCTACCTTGAAATCCAAAGTTCGATGCAATCTTTTATCTAGTCGCTCCAAAGAGGCTTCTCCAGTAAGTAGAACTTGCAATCAAAGATAGACAAAAGAATCAAAGCACCTGCAACATATAATAATTAAGAAAAGATAATCCAACTTATTGATCAAGAGTCTAAGTATTGATGTTATTCAACAAGCACAAGAACAACTCAATGAGAAAAAGAGATCCATATGTATTATCTTGAATGAAAAGAGTAACTTTACAACCAGATGCCTTGATGTCGTACAAGTTTCTCACGGGGTCCTGAACAATCGTTCCTCCTTCAGTTTGACAAGTCTTCCTCTCTGAATACTAGCATGGAGTTATGAACATAAGGGTGTGATCATTCTCATGCCAACAATAACTAGTGCAGAGAGTATGCACTCTTGGGAATTTCTTCAGCAAATACCAAATACAAGCTACAATATCTTTTAGCTTAGCATCCACCAACTAAAATCTACAATCTTTGGACAATCTACCCTTGAGACTGAAACTTGAGCTCAATTTATAGGGAAATGGAGGTAGTTTAAGTTCCATGAAGAGGGGGATGGATTCCTGTTATGAAGGGATTTGAGCTCCATGGACCAAGGGATAAGCTTCATGAGTGAAGGGATAAAGCTCGAACTGATCGCACCTATAGAAGCTTCCAGTTAGGAGAATATTCGACCAGCTAGGCTTCTAGAATTTATTTTTTATTTAATTCTACTTTTTACGGGGGTCCGCAGGTTTTAGTAGCAGAACGTGTGGGAGATGTCACAGGTTATCGAACAATTATCCACAAACCCGCAGGAAAAGGCTAGAAAAAGTGCGGAGGTAGACTTTTAAGGTTTTAATGAACTTTTCTCCAATCCCAAGACTTGGTTTAAGAAAATTAAGGTTTTTTACTTCTAAGGGAGTACAATATAGGTAGTGATAGACCTATATGGACAGTCAAATGTCATGGTGACAAAATAATGTGTAACAAGGGGGAGGGGAAGAAGAAGGGGAAGAGGAAGAGATGTAATGTAAACCATAACCCCTTGTTTTTTTTTTCTTGCAAGTAGGGATTGTATTTCCTAAATCCTATGATAAAATCCATGCTACACCCAAAATAAAAAATAACCCTCACATCAATATTAAATCTCAAATGAAATCTACAAATTAAAAAAATTAAAAAATAAAAAAATAAAATAAAATAAAATGAACACAAGTGAGAAACAATCTTACCTTGCTGTGTTGGGCATTCAATATATTTGGAGAAGTCCCTCAAATATTTCTTAGTCCTCCAAATGAAATCCTTACAAGAATATTCTAAATCCAACAATTTTTACCCTATAGGATTAAGATAAAATAAAATGAAAGTGAACTCATATTTTAACCTTATTATTAAATGCAACACAAAGTCAATTTTGTGTCACATTGTTTGGCCAAAAATTGTGTTTTACATCACATTTGTGTCTTCTCTTTGTAGATTTTTTTTTACGGGTTGGAAATCCTCCAAAAAAGGGGGGCTCCATAGTATGAAGTCCCAACTAGACCTCACACAATTTGGAGTAGGAGCCCCATTTGGATAATAGAACCGGCCACCATTATTCTTAGGTATTTTTCTTGGTTGAAATTATCAACATAAGATATTTTGCAAATGATATTGGAAATAAGTAAGTAAGTTGACATTGTGAGGAATACAATTGCAATGTATATAATATATTTTAATGAAATGGAAAAGAGAGTGATCCTTTAGAAGAAAATAAATAATACAACCCTAAAAGAGACACACAAGAGCATGGAAAGAATCGTTGATTATCCTGAAAAGTAGTTCGCAATATAACAACGATCATAAAAGAAAGTAACAAATCAAATTCAACAATATACATACCAAAGAAACGAAATAGTTCATTTTCATTAGTATGTGTAAACATAAACATACACCGCAAACAATGAAAGAATAGTCATAAAATCATTCACGAAATATGCATGAAAGTGCATTGGCTCTGAGTGCTTCATATATTAAGTGAAATTCCCAAGATGTATGATTACAATTATGCACCATTATCCCCAATAGTGGAACATTAAGTCACCACTTGCTCCTCCAAATAATTATCTTCTCTCCTATATCAAGCTAGACAAGCCAAGGTGAAAATCCTTTTGCTTGATTTATGAGGGTGTGTATATTACAAATGAGATGAATCTCCACCTCCCTTGTGACTCTTAACCTTCCCTCGTGACCCTTGAGCTCCCATGTGACCTTTAGAATTCCTATGTGACCTTTTAGATTATAAATGAATTTATAACTCTCTAGTGACTTTTCATATTCTATGTGAGGCCCTTGGGCTTCCACACATTTTGTATTTTCTCATTTTTTGGAAAATACAATAATTACATTTCACCAATAATGTGGAAAACATATGAATATGGTGGAGACACTTTTATAAGCCATGACTTGGTGATGGTAACATAAGACTTCATTTTAATGTATCAATGCCAAGTTATTCTCTTTGTTTCCATGTCTTTGGTTCATCACAATTGATCTGCAAGGTGCTTCATATTCATCCTCCAAAGTATTTGATTATAGTACTAGAGCCTTTCATGGCATCTTAGTCTCCATCCATTTTTCATGGTACAAAGTTCCTCTACTCTTGCATGATGGAATATTTGTGACTTGTCTCCACGAGTATCCTTCTTGTAATATCTCCTACTGAGCTCCTTGATCATCATCATGCCATGATAGGGTGATTCCACCTAGAAATGAAATTCACTCTCGAAAGTACAAAATCAGGCCCATAATCACCTATTGTACCTTTGCTCATGTGAGGCTTCCTGTGATGAGATAGTGGACAAGAACTAAGAGGAAAAATTGGGTATTGCACAATATAGAGAGCTAGGAGGTTTAGGGTGGGGGTTTGGGCACTTCAACTGTGCAATCAAAAATGGCTAAGGATAAGGCAAGTTAGGGACTGCACAGTGGGAAAATTCAGTTAGAAAGAGTGGGAAGACAAGGAATTGTAACTACACAATGTGTAATGGCTAAGGGAGAGACTCAAGGATTGTGCATTTGACCTCAGTAAGGACTAGAGGATGACCCCACTTTCCACTAGAACTATGAAATGTGCAATTGAGGCAAGTCAAGATAAAGGATTAGGTAGTTGAGCAAGTTAGGGAGGCAAAGATGCATGACTAGGCATTGTGATTACACAGTGCACAGTGGTAGAAGGACAGGCTCAAGGGACTACACAATTGATAACTACAAGGGTCCAAGAGAAGATCTATTTTTCATTTTGAATGTTAATTTTTCTACACCAGGCAAGGTTGGTCAAGGAATACACAGTGGGAAAGTGCAGTTGACAGTTCTAAGTGACTGAGCACTAATATTGCACAATGCATAGTTGATGGAGGAAGTTCATTGTGACTACACAGTGTGCAGTTCTAGGAGGTAGAGGGTGCTTCACTGAGGATTTTGATTGTGAAATTCTCATTTCAAGAAGCCAAAAATTTTGGTGCTTGGTCGGGCAAGTTGCGAAGACAGAGAAAACTCCAAAATTAACTAAGTGTGGAAGCAGTAAGGGAGAAATATGAGAGTAGAATCATGTAACAAGACGTAAGCATGATCACATAATCATAAATTACCAACCACATAACACTGATACACTCAATACCCAAAATTAACATGCATCCATTGAAACAACAACAAAACGACACTCACCTTCAAGTGTGACACTTAAGATACACCTTTCGACACAAGTGTCATCGTGGAACCAAAATATGTGCTATGCCATAAGAATGTGTCCAACACATGTTCTAATGATAAATAACATCAAAAAATGAAACAGAGTGTGTTTAAGCTACCTCTAAAAGTGTGCCAAGGTGCTCTTAATATGTGCGAAAAGAAGTGAAAGCAACACATGCCAACATAAAGAAAACACAAGAAACGCATGTAAGAATAAAATCATGTGAAAGTGAAAATTTTGAGAGCAAGAATAATTGAAAACAACACTTACAAAAGCTAAATAAAGTGAAAGTGACACATGCGAAAGAAAAATAAAACAAAAGAGACACTTGTGAAAGTGGAAGCAAGCAAAAATGACAGTCATGAAAATGAAATCAAAACTTACGAAAACAAAAGTGCATAAAAGGAACAATTGAGAAAACTCCACTTAATGATAGTAAAATTACAACTGATAGTGAGAGAATGTTCCTTATGCTCCAAAGTGCACAGAGCTTGAAAGTGAAAGATGACTTGTGAAAATATATTTGAGTTAGACTCTTCATATGAGGAGAGAAGACAGGAGTTTGGTGGCCACCACTAAGAGGTGCGACAAAACTAACTTGAAGAATTGCATTCTCACTGTCAACTGGAAATGTGAAATGACTGTCAACAAAGGTTGTGAAGGAATTGTCTTTATGAACTGTGCAGAAGCTACCACCAAGGGTTATGAAATCACTATCATTAAGAGTTGTGAAGTTACTACCACCAGAAACTATGCAATCACTATATCTAGGAACTGTGCAGGCACTGTCTCCAAATATTTTTCAAGGGATGCGTAAGGCATGTATTTAAAGGAATACATTGACTACTAGGCTTGCTAGAATGAGGTGTGCTTGTGAATGCATAAAAATATAAGCATGTGTAAGCAAGTGGCTTCAACACTTAGAACCTTTAAAATAATACTTGGTCACTTACAAAACATCAACTGCCCATGAAGTGACTATGAAAAATCATGGAACGACAGATCGTTAGATCACAAGGAGGCTCCAAAATTCAAGTGAAGGCAACATTTTGGAGGGTGTTTGTCACAGCAACAACAATTTCAAATGGTGTTTGAAAATTTTATGCAATTCCACTAGGACACTAAGAAGAACATAATTGACACTAATAATAATGCTAAAGTTCCTATTTGACACACTTGCAATGCATAATGACGCTAAACTAGCTATTTGATGCACTTGCAATGCACAATGACTAAACAATATGCAAGGTGGAACAAAGATGATGCATTTTGTGCCAATATTTTTTTGTGTATATTTAATGATGTCATGTGACACAAATTATATGTAAACATAACACAATGGACGTAAGAGGTTGATGAGTTCCTAAGGGAATGTCTCTCAAACAACCTTAACAATGCATCAATGACACTAGAGCCCCATATTGTAATAGTTTTCACCTACAATTCTTGTTTCATTTTTCATTTGATGTCCTTTTTTTTAAGGATTATTCAGTTCTCTTACATTTTTATCTTTAACTCTCTTAGCCATGACTTCATCTGTGATCTTTGATTTTCCTTCATCTATATGCTTTTTTGAATTCATGACTTCAATTATTATGATTACACATCCTTTTTATTTCATCGTCTCTCATTACAAGTTATTCCTTTGAATCATCCTTTGTATTTTAATTCATGATGGGCTTGCAACTTAGAGAACTTCATCTTTCTCAAAATGTTCTACTCTTCTTTATCCTTTTTGTGAATTAGGTTCAAACTAATTTTCTTAAATTCTTATTTTTAATCTTCTTTATCATATTTTTAAACTGGGTACTAAATAGTTTTCTCAAAATCATAAATGAAATTACATTTGGTCTCTTCCAATTCCTTTCTAAGATATTTCAATACTTCCTTATCCTAGTTTTTATCTTTCAACCATATTTCTAACATTGTGTTTTCAAATTATCATTATAAAGAAACTACATCTTTCCTCTATCAAGGGATATCCACCAAGCAAAAGAATCCCCTTATAATATATTTGGTTATGAATAAATTCCAAAGTGAAAAACCATATATTTTCTTATAATTTGTAAAATCAGCGACTTCATGTCCACCTAATTCTTCATAAAGGTAAACTAGCCAATTTTTTTCCTTATAAAGGAACTTTCAAAGCAAACAAAAGGTTAAATGATGTCACTTATGATGCATATATGACATTGAAAATTTTAGCTAATATGAATCATGATGCCTTCTTCAATTCTACTTTAATCTAAGTTCCCTTAACAACAATTCTTCATCTACACATCAAATCAAAGTTTATTCAAAATACTTAACTTCAAAATATAACATTTTTATAGCATATAATCATATCTCAATTTTCTTATAAATAATCTTCGTTGTTTTCTTTTAATTTTGAATTTTCAACAACCTAAATTTGAATAACAATCAAAAGGTATGACTAATTTAAGTTGGCTTTTTTATTTGTACGCTTCTTCACATACCGGTTTACAAGTTAATTTTGCTCTAAAAATGTATATGTGATTTAAGCTTTGATATCCATGAAATTTTAATTTCTACATTTTAAAATACCTCTTCCTAACATAGCTTCTATCACTTGATTTGGATCTATGGATGAGTTGCACTTGAATTACTAAACCATCTTATTTTTAGCCACTCCTTAAATATAACTTGTATAAATTATCAAGAGGGGGGAGGTTCAATATAGTTATCAGTTATCTCAGAAATTATGGAACTTTCTATATTATCAAATTACTCTACACTTGCACTTGGCATTGTCCACACCCACTTGAGAGGTTTTGAAACTAGTTATATATGTTAAGTTTGATCAAATAACAATCAATATTCTTTTACAGAGTAGTCTAAGGGTCTACATAGTAGTATAATATATTCCTTCAACCAATTATAGAAAAAATCGTGTTTTAATTGACAACTTCAGCGAAGCTACTTTCACTCATGTTTATAAGGACCACAATATGTTGCCGTGACAATGTATTCAGAGCAAAGAATTGAAGTTTCAAAGGGAATCTTGGAACTGGTTGCATACAAAGAGGATGGGATCACCCATAGGTGCCCAGAAATTTTCTCAATTAGGCATTCTCAAAACTCCTTTGGTACCTAATGCATTTGTCAATATATTAATGAATGTTTTCTATGGTGCTTTGTTTATTAATTTGAGTGGTTATGATGTTGATATTTTTTGGTTCCATGTAAGTTTCATGGCTTTGATAATAGGTAAAAATATTTTTGGAATATAAATCTTACTTAAGGTAATAAATTCACATTCATAAAAGTGACTAATTAAATAATAGTTAGATAAATTTAAATAAAGAAATTAAATTCTAATGGTAGTGTAACTACTTAGTCATTAATATAAAAAGGGATAACTCCATTGTAATAAAAGCATATCTTTAAAGTTTACTAAGTTTGTTACTAATTATGTTTGCAAACTTTTATAAATATTGTTGACTCATTACCAATTCATGAGCCACCTTCACAAATATGTGCAAACCATTGCACTTCATTCTGATTTGTCCTCTAAAAGGAAAAATAATAACATTTTAAAACAAACAAACAAAAATTAATCCTTGGTAGGTGGGGACCCCCCGAAGCAACAAAAAATTGACATATTAGGATCATCTAACGTCGCTTCATGATTTTATTTTTTCATATAAATATATGGTGTCATGAGTAATATATGTGATATATGTGATGCACCAGCATTTTACATATGGTAAAAGTTTGAAGGCTTGCTCACTCTTTAATCACTTTTGACATACAAAATCATTGTGAGAAAATGATAGTTACAACATGACAAGTCATCCATAGTATCATCGTTGGAAAAAAAATTATTGCAAAAAAATTATAAATTGTGCATGATCGGTTTCATTGGTTTCAAGTTCTGATATGGAAAAAATTATGTTTGAAGGAAAACAAATAAATGCCTTACAAAGAAACTATACTCTGTAACAAACCTAAGACCAAAATGATTTCTAATAACATATTTATGGGCATGAAATAAAATGTACAATAGGAGGTCCAAATGCATTAAATAACAATCCTTTGAATAGAATTTGAAGGTGTGGATAGTATGAAGTTGGAAGTGCAAAAGTTTTGTTCCAATACTTGGTTTTGAAATATCATATAACTGTTGCATGTTGGTATTAAGGTTGTAAGCACTAGTGCACAATATAACATTTGTTTCAAACAAACGTACCATATCTCAAGAATGAATGAAGAAATATATGGTTAGAATAGGACATTTGACATGGTATACTACACAACCTTATATTTGTTATGACTTACATGCAAATATAATAAATTGAACCTTATGAGTGGTGTAAGAAAAGTGGTATGGTGTCTACATTTCCATGGTATAGCATATAGTTGTAAGTGATATATTGCAAGGAAGGTGGTGAGTGTGGTGTTTTAGTTGACATGAAATGTGGTTAATGCACTAGACTCTAAGGCGCACTTTATGATTCCCAATGACGTAATGGTAATTGGCAAGGAGGTTGCAAACTTACCCCTTTTTGGATTTCCAAATTTGGATCTATTCCTATGAATTCTATCTTGGAAATATGGTTGAAACATTGGGTTGGCATTTTGGAATAGTTGATCACTATTAATATACTCTTAATAAAATATAGGGTGATTGGTTACATGTACGAGAGAAATCTCAGATCAACTTAATTAGATTCATGGCTTCACTTAACAAGTTCTGGCTTGTTTAATTTTGTTGAGCATCCTTGTTATGAGTTAATCTTGTTCCAATGTCTTTTTCCTTCCATTTCTTCATTATGTTGTGTTTTACTTTTATACATGCAAAATAAGATGAGTGCTTCTTTTCCCAAATGAATCCTCTTAATATATGTTTAATTGAATTTCAAGAAATGGAAAGTTTGTCTTAACACATAGTGATGTCAACATCATCACTATGTTAATAATAGGGTTCATAATTTTTGAATTGACTTTGATAAGTCTTGTAAATATGTACATACCTTTCTTTCTGCAAGTTGTTTTCCCATATTTGAAAAATAAAAAATGAAAATAGGGTAAAATTCCTAAAAGAAAAATCAAAGGACTTGAAAAGAAAAAGATAAAAAAGAATAAAAATTGGACCCCAAATAAAAAGAAGAGATAAGAATAAAACATGAAAGTGATTGAAGTCAAAATGCCACTACTTTTTACTTTTACTGCAAAATAAAATGATTATGTGCAGCTTGTTTAAAATGCCATAATCCATGATGATTTAAATAGTTTAATCTTAACTTTTTCATGTTTTAAATTTCATGTTTATAGATAAAGAATAAATATTTCGTCAAACAGTTTAAGCTTGACAAATTGGTAGATCATTAGAGAATAAATGAGGAGCTCAACAGTTTAATCCGAGCCCTTGGATGAAATAAGGTTAGAATTAGATAGTTTCCTGCTTTAAAAAGAAAAATGGATTTAGGGTTGCAAGATTAAATGCACCCATGAAAATAATGAAAAATGATAGAATAAATGATGGTTAGGTAGAAAGAAGCTACACAAGGCATGAATAAAACATCATCTGGAAAAATTACTAATTTCCCTCTCCTCAAAGTATTCTAGTATTCAAAACCTTCAGTTATAAAGGCTCAGAGCTTTTCTCTGACTTTTGTTGGGACCAGACACAAGGCTTAAATGACTAATTGACAATAAGTATTGGATTCCCTTCATTGAAACCTTTTTCCTCAACATCACCCCTTCTCCTAAGATAAAATTCCTTTTCCTAAGTTAAAACACATTTTTTGCCTAGGAAAAGTAAAAACCCCCTTAAATAATTTCCATTTTATAAAAAACCCACAAAAATACATTATCCTACAATATAAGTGCGAAATGTTTAAAATGGGGCCACCACTATGAAAATTGCGCCCAAAACACTTAAAACACACTTTACTTAGTGTATTTGTGTATTTTTCCGCTCATATTCAATTTCATATTAACATTTAACCTATTTATTAATTCCATTATATACCCTACCCTGTAATATATTAAATCCCTTATATTAAATAAAGTCCCAACCCACATTTTTATGTTATCTTATGGTTTAAATTAATCCACGTGATATATTCCGCTCCCCCATAGGTTTCAAACATATATTATATATAAACCCGCCGAAGTTTACATTACACATGGATATAGTTCATTTGCTGTGTAAAACGTTAAATATCCACATATCACGCCTATCCCGTCTATCCGTTTAAACACTAAACTTATATGTTAAAACTACGTTTTAACATATAACATTGAACCCCCCCATGTACAATATCCTGGGCCCCACACCCATTTACCCAACAACTTCATCGCTTAATCGTGATCATTGGCACTCCCTCCGCCCGATCCAACAAACCATAAGACATAATGCAAATTAAATAGCACGGTTGATAATCATTTTCGGATTTGCGATATGGGCGGTATTGCCCCATTATCTCTCCTCCATGCGTCCATTTAACATTCGATCGCATCCATTTCAAAATTACCGCTTACCACCCTCCAATGACGAGATAACCACTTGGCGGTATTTAACCTCCCCGCGCCAAACCGCTTCTCATTTGAAATGAATGGCATTGAATGCAAACACTATTTTAACTAAATTTTCTATAAAACAAGAGATTTATACGCGTTAAAAATTTTTCACTGCATTTTCTGCTCATTTAACTTTTTCTGACTAAAGAAAAGACGTTGCCAATCTCCGTTCATGCACAAACAACCAGAATTTGGCCCAATTCACTACTGCGACCATTTAGACCTTCCAAATTTGCGTTTAAAGACTTCAACAAAGCTTCCGAAAACTCCTAGACTTCCAGGCTCCTTTTTTACGTAAATACAAAAATATGGAGTATTTTCAGAAAAATGTATCTTGTGAAAAGAGCTATACTCTTGAATTTAAGCCTTCTTGAATCCTGTTTCCTAAAAAAATACCCTTATTGCCTTCAAAAATCATATTTTCTTCAAAACCATGATAAATTCATAATTTCTGAAAGCTCTAAGTTGATGTTATGCAGATACTGATTGTTTTAATCATTACTGACCCTCAGAAAACCCTTTGAATGATTCAAATCCTTTTACAAATTTTCAGAAGCCCTTAGCGCATGAATTTAAACTGTTTTAGGTCTGTTTTATCCAACAAAAAAACAGTAAACCCTTGTTAACCCTTTCCCGAGTCTTTAAAAAGTTTAAAGATTGATTTTGGAGCAAAAATTGAAAGTTTGAACCAGAAGAAACCATAATTTTACCTATTGTTGTTCAAAAGAGACCTCTTTCATACCAAAAGACCTTCTGTAAACAGTCTAATCTTACAGAAGTGTATAAAAACCTAAAAAATAGAGTATTTAAGATCCAGAGGGCCAAACTGTTAAAAAACAAATCTAGTAATGGCTTCTAAAAGCACCATTGTCATGAATCCACTATAACCTCCTATTGTAGATGTTGAGCATACCCCTTTAGCTGATGTTGACTATAAAATCACTGATCCAGTAATTGAATTCAATCTTTTTGATCTCCACTGGTGGAGCCTAGAAAAATATTTGGATTAGGGAGATGAAGTGCAACTTTGGGAATCCAATTTGACCAAATATATAGTTCCCCATACCCATCAGTGTCCTGAGGTCATCAGATTGTGTCAAAATCACTATTCCCCTGACCAAAGAGCTATTATTAATACTGAGAAAGAAGTATTATTCACTATCACTACAGAATCCATAAACCAAATGCTTCATTTACAACCAGAGCCAAATGCAGTCCCATTGTCTATAGAAGCTCTTACAAAGCTTTATCTGGATTTATAATTTCCTAAAATATTTTAGATCTTCCAAACATTCATGCCCACATATGTTGAAATCCCAAAGATTAACCCTCCATATTCATCTTCCAAATTCCCAGAAGGATCATGACATGTTATTTCAATGTTGTCTTTTAACCTTGTCTACTTTACTAATGATCACACTGATGAGTCTATACTTGGTTTTCGATCCACTTTTGTGCCTGGTCAGCCCCCTGCAGTCATTTGTAACTATGTTGAGTATATAGCTGATAGTATACATGATCAGCTTGTAAAACTTCCTACTGAAGGTGTTTTCAGATATACCTCATTCCTATTCCATATGTTTCTCTACTTCCAGTTAGATAAATTCCCAATAGCCCTTCAAAATATGGATGTAGAGGGTAATCCACTGTCAGTTATTTTCTGGACTTCTTTAATCAGAAAAGAATCAATAGAGTTCACTTATGCAGATTTCATAGACTGTTTTATTCACCCATTGGTAAATATCCTTACAAACATCGTACAACCAAGGATAAGTGATAAGATTAAAAATATTTTACAGCTATCAGAGTAGAGCAGAACATGTGACTAGTATCTTTACCAAAACCACACATAGATTAGAGTCTATGGGTCAAACCTCTTGCCCTACAAACTACCAAAGTATTTTCTAATGAGAGTGTTTGCATTAGAATATATAAGGAAAATTCTAAACTTAGATTCTATAAAATTTTTGACTTCTAAAAAGAAAACTCAGTTCAAATTGAAAAACCAAGTGGGTCCTTTCATATGCAAGAACACGGAAGCAGGTACAGAGGCAACAAAACAATTGCTAGAGTATAATTTTGATGAAAGTTTTCTATGGAACTATGATCCTTATGGAATAATCAGTAAGATGAGGGTGAAATTTAAATTAACCCCTTATATCCATGCCAAAAAGCCTGAAATTGAAGAGTTTGCAAACCAAGCAGAATGGATGGAAAATACATTAATAGAAATAGTCAAACAGGGTGATACTAGTCACACTTTTAAGACTGTAAATCAAGAGGACAGAACCATAAAGAGAAATAGAGAAGAAAGCTCATATACTGCTGAAACAACCACAGGAACCAGATTTAAGCTCAGGTACAATAAGAAATGAAAGGTTAATCTAGTAGACAAGGAAAGGAAACAATTGAGGTTTTAGATGAAGAAAACCCAGGGAAGAATACTGAGGCTACTACAATTATTGAAAATGTGCAGCAATCTACTACCTCTAACACATAGATGATTGAAAAACAACAAAGCATGGAAGCATCTTCATCACAGCAGGCATAGGATATAGACATGGATATCAAAGAAAAGTATAAACAAATCAAGGAAAAAAATGAGGAGATAAAAAATGAGATATATTCACAATAATTGAAGCAAACTCCAGGGATTCATAATAGGTCGCGTTCAACCTTTGATTATACAAATAAAAAGTTTCTAATGATAGTGCTACAGCCAACAATGCCTAAACCTACAACAACATCAGATTACAAGAGAGATGATATTGAAATTCCAATAGAGAGAATTCATCCGTTAGATCAGATTGAGTTCCACAAGAAAAGCTCATAAATGATTTATTCTACCATGACCACAAAAGAAATGAGTGCCCAAAAACTCCAGAACACTGTGAAAAATATTAGAGATTAGCTTAGGATTGAAAAAGCTTCTTCATATGCGAAAGAAACCATAATCAAATCTTTAGAGGAATTGGTGATTGAAGTAGGGTATGACCCTGCTAATGTGAAAGCTGCAGAAGAATTGGTAAAGAAGAAAAATGCTGATATTGCAACACTTAGAAAGCAACTGAAACTACCTCCAACAGAACATCCACAAGCTAAGAAGATTGTGCAAGAAGCAAACCAAAAATATGAGATGATGAGTCTCATACTACAAATGACAACACATATCAAGGAGATGGAAATTGAGATGGAAAAGCTTGTCCAAGAAAAAGAAGCTGCAAAGACTCAAAGTGTTCCTCCTACAGTCATTCCCATGGTAACAACAACAGTTCCTTCAACTCTAGCAGAAGAGTTAGCACCAAAAGTCCCATTGGCCACAGCTGTTCCAGTCACTTCTACCACTACTTCTGCTACTGAATCTTCCACTTCAGCATTTCAATAGTCAGATGAGGCCAAAAAACTCATTAAATCCATGGAAGACATGTCAATACAGAATAATGAAATAAATAGATTGAAAGAACAAATCAAGAACTTGGAAGATGCCAAGAAATTATCACAGATAAATGCTAAAATAAAGGAACAAAAGGCGAAAAGGTTAAGTGAACAGTTAAATAAGGTAGAAACAAAATTAACCTTAAAAGAGCCCATGGCATACATTAAAAATCAGCTATGGTCCAAGATCATTGAGTCAATTAATGATACTTGGCCATCCATTCAAGTGATTTATGAGCAAAAGGACTTGCTTAAATTAGCCAAAGAAGAAATCTTGAAGACTAAAGAAGAGCTAGGTTCCAAGCTTGAAGAAGCCTTAGAAATAATCAAGTTTCTCAATACTAAAAACAAGTAAGAATTGGATGAGATAGGAATTGCTGACAGAACTGAAACAATTCTTGAGGTAAGAAAAGTGCTTTCAAAGAAAAACTTGATGAAACAGTTGGAAGAGAAGTGTCAAAATATGGACATAGCCATAACTAGATTCATCGTTAAGTTTGACACTTTAAGAAAAAAAGGTTTTCCAAATATTCTTGTTATCAATGATAAACTAATGAAGCAAGAAGATTACAACAAGAAGATCAAGGACTTTTCCAAAGAACAAGTGAACAAGGAATATTGTCAAGGAGTTCCAACAGGAAAAGTGTTACACAAAAGTATTGAAAACTTGTTTTATTTATAGCATGAGATAAAACACCTCTTTGTAGTCAAGCCCACAGTTGTTAGATACACAGAGGCTGATGAGAATTTTAGAAAAATTACAAAGATTAAATTACCAGATGAAGAGTTTTGGTAGAAGCTCACAGATTTGTTGTAAAAAGACAGTTTGCAGTGAATGAAGATGAAAAAACAGATTGTTATTTTTACACAGTAAAAACAGATTTTTAAAGAAATAAAAATTCAAAATAGCAGGTTAAAGTGTATCAGTTAAAGAGTATCAGGTGAGAGATAAAGTTTCAAAACTGATTAATGATCAGATTTCTAGCGTTAAAGACAACTCAACTAGCTAGCTGATATCTAAGTCCAACAAAAAGATATTTTATTTAATAAATAGGACATCTTGCAGGTTTGTTATGCAACTGTCACTATCTTTTTGTAAAATATATATTATTTTCCATAGAAAATTCCTATGATTGTTATAGGATATTTTGTACTATTTTGTTTATAAAAAATTCATCATTTGAAGTATTAGTGTGGATTAATTGCTGAAGATTTCTATAGCTGGAACATTCTAAACTTGAAGGGTTTTTGTAATCAAGCTCAAGTCAGAAGACTGGATTTCAAGGAATAAATCATTATATTACTAGATTCATGTGTTGGGCCACTAAAGTGAAGTAATTTCTACTATTATCTATCTATTTTCTTATGTTTCTCATCCATTCATAATTTTTTTCTAAATTTTAATGTGAAATTAGGAATTGTTATATCAGAATTTGTTAAAAGCACTCTGTTATTGATTGTTTTTCACTTAAATGTTTTCTATTGATATCCAGACTAGGGAACCCTTAATTTCTATTGACCCCTACCTTTTCACTCCTTATCTGGATCAAAGAATTCTTAATTTCTCTTTATCCCGATTAAAGCCACTTCACAAATCAGCCTTTGAAGATCTTTAGTGACTCAGCTATCTTGCCCTTTAAACATTTGAATTTAGACCTTGATCCTAATCTTTCTGCTTGACACATTGACTCCATCTGCCCAATGGATTACAGATTCACAGTTATCCATCTCATTAAGTGATTTTTATCACCAAAATCAATCAAAACCCCAAAACCAAACTGCCCTATATAACTAGCCTAAAATCAAACATAAAAACAAAGTTAAATATTATAGAGAGAGCCCTCTCTGAGCCTTAGGAAGGCTAGATCCTAAATCTTAAAAGTAGGTTTGTGGTTACCTCTAATATTCTTTAAACTATATAATACAATATCTTACAATTTTGGGAATTATTAGAGTGATAACATACTGGCGACTCCACTGGGGAACTAACTAATCCTCAGTTTTAAAATAGATCTTAAAGGAAATATTTTCATTATATTTTCACCTTAAGACTGTTTTAATAATTTGTGAGTATATTTTCATAAAAAATTGTAATTTTGGCTTCCAGAAGAGTCTACTATACTAGGTTGAATCCAGATCCACAACCTGTTGTCATAGTAGATAATCCTGACAGAATTGAAAAAAAGAATAAAAAAGTAGAGGATTTAGGCAATAAATTTTCCTTAATTAGAGCAAATTCCCTTACAAGACATAGATTTTGACTTAAATTTTGAACATTATTTATTCATAAATAAATCATAAAGTGACTTAAATAGTACTGTTATAGATCTTGTTTTTATTTCATTTCTTGAGACTAAGCAGGAAACTGTTTCAGTAAATTTTGAATCAAAGATTTTTGAGGTTTATGATAAACTTGATGAAATAAATGCTACTATACTTAAGGAAATAGATGAAGCTATTCTTCGGCATTCAGTTGAATTAGCTATTTTATTAGCTTATACCCGTAAACCCTCTACCACACATTTAGATACCAGCCTTTTAGAATCTGTAGGTTCATCCCTATTCACTACTACTTCATCATTATTTCCACCACACTTAATTCCACATATCCATTTATTTCTAAGCAACCATTTCAGCCTAGAGTATTATTCCCATCCTCCACCACCTCATCTCCATCCACTAGTTTCCCTTCTGCATTTTCTAATACATCATTCTCATTCCCAAGCACCTCTTCATATTTTCCAACTTCATCTTCTAGCTTCTCAACCACATTTTCCAGTATATCTTCTTATATCCCAATCTCATCTGCAATTTCTGTAACTACATCAGCAAGTACTTCTATCTCTGCCCCAAGTACTTCCAACTTACCCCCAAGTCAAGCTATACTTCAAGCCATGTATGCCAGATATGCTCCCTTGGTCCTTCTAGCCCAGTTACATGACATTCCCCAAGACTATCAAAACAAAATACCTCAATTTGATGCAACCACTCAATATACTGCCCAAAAACATGTTAATAAGATGACAGATTATTTTGAGCTTCATGAAATAGATGATTTTGATGTACAAATGAGACTTTTTGCTCAAACATTAACTGGTGAGGTAAAAAAATGTTTTAAAGGTCTAAATCCTGGTAGTATTGTTGATTTAGCAGTTTTTCATAGATTATTTTTTAATAAATGGGAAAAGAAGAATAATCCACTTCAAATCTTATTTGAATTTGAGAGCATCAAAAGAGCACCTAATGAAACAGTCCAAGATTATTGTACAAGATACAACAGCATTTATAATTCAATCCCTGCAAATCTCAAACCCACTCCAGACTCTTTCCTTCTCAAATTCCCTGATGGATTTGATACAGACATAGCCTATCAACTAAGAGAGAGGAATCCTGAAACTTTAGAGCAGATGCAAACTAATGTTGTTAGTGTAGAGGCAAACCTGTTAGCAAAGAGAGCTAGATTAAGGAATGAAAGGAGAGTAACAATAAAAGAAGAGGCATCTAGTTCAGATTTAAAAATAGATCAGTTAGAAAAAACAATAGATAGAATGATGGATAGATTAGATAATATGGAAAGGAAGCCACAATGGGTTAATCAACAATAAATTAGAAATCCCAACTTCACGAAAAACACCAACACAGGAAAATCTAGAGAATCAACACCTGACCAAACAATAAGACCACCTTTCCAAGATAACTATGCTGAAATTTCTCATCAAAATGATGATGATGAAGATACCATAAATCTAATGGGTATTAATGATGATAACACTATCTTCCTTACACAAGAGGATCAAGAGTTATATGATTTACAACAACTGCAATTAGATTATGGCGAATCATTTGATTACAAACAAGGTTATGAGTTTGCTATCAATGAATTACATAAGCAATATAACCTTAGAAGCAAGAAAAACATAGAGCCTTCTACTAAGAAATATGTCCCAACACAAACTAAGAAAACAGTAGAGGCTCCCACCATTAAAGTTCTGCAAATTCTCCCTAGGGAAAACAAGCAAAAATATAAATCATCTCAGAAAATTGCAAGCCCTAAAATTTCACCTAGTCCCAAGATTGTTGACATAACAGATGATGTTGTCCAAACATCAACAGATTCACAAAAATATTCTGCTATAAAGACAATTAATTCTTCTAAAACAACAATTTTAGACTCCAAGACACCCACTGTTGACCCAAAATCAGCGGATCCAAAAGATGCCACTGTTAAATCAGCTTCTGAAAATAAAAAATCTACAAAAACATCTACTGCTTCTCAAACTATTCCTGAAAAGAAAACTAAAAATATTAAGACAGTAGAAACACAAACTGAAAATGAAAAAACAGCTATATAAAAAGAAGATAAACCTACTCAAACTACAGTTACTAAATAAGAGATGATTCAGCTAAGTAAATCACAAGTTCCATTTAATATCCAAGCTGAAATTGCCAAATTAAAAATACCAATTCCTTTGACAGAATTGGTAAAACATGATTTGTACAAAAAAACTATCATTGAAACTTTAAACATGAATGATGGAGAGGATTCAGTAAATCTAAGTGATGATCAACAAGAGTTAATTTTTGGTCCTGATGTTAATGGAAAACACCAAGATGGAGCAGTTCCACCATTTTACATTATCTTAATTGTTCATGATCAAATATTACATAATGCTACGCTAGATTCAGGGGCTTCACACAATTTAATGCCAAAATAAATAATGGAAACCTTGAATTTAGATATCACTAGGCCTTACAAAGATCTATTTTCATTTGATTCCAACAAAGTGAAATGTTTAGCTTTGATTAAAGATTTGTGTGTCACATTAGTTCAATATCCTGGTAAAAGCATAGCCATAGACATTGTAGTAGCTGACATCCCTCCCAAATATGGAATTCTCTTATCTTGCTCATGGGAAGCTAAATTGCAGGGATCTCTACAACTTGATATGTCATATGCAACAATATATGTTTTTGGTCAACCAAAGAAACTTTATAGAGAAGCATTGATGAAATATATGGTAAGTAGTGTAGAAAGACCAAGAAATTCTCCAATTTACTATGCACCTAATGACATGGATTCATTCATTTTGTGTAACTCTGAAAATGATAATGAAAACAAAACTGAACTAAGAGAGAAAAACAAAGCACCAGACAGTGAAAACATTTTTCATGAATCATTGTGGCACCTAGATTTTGATGGATTAGTCAATAAATTAGGAGCAGGAGCAGGGGTTTGGATAACTAATATGGAAAACAATCATGCAGAAGGTCATGCTTTCAGATTAAATTTTAAATGTACAAACAACATGGCTGAATATGAAGCTCTTATTTTAGGACTGCAGATTGTTAAGAATTTGGGAGGTAAAAGAATATCAATTATGGGAGACTCAGAGTTAATTGTGAAACAAATAAATGGATAATTATGTTTATAATCCAAGATTAAGCCGATATAGAGACATTGTTTTAGATTTAATTAAGGAATTGTTAGAATGTGATTTTTCTGCAATACCAAGAAAACATAACATACAGGCTCACTGCCTAGCAACTTTTGCTAGTACCTGTAATCTTCCATTTCAACCAAATCATAGATATACTGCAGAATTTAAAAATAGACCTATAATTCCAGATAATCTTAAATTTTGGCAAATTTTCTCACAAGATAAACAGATTTTTCATTTCATGAACAATGAAGGAGAATTTCAGAATTGTAATATAGATACAGACTATACAGTAGATCAAAACTTAGATAGTGAAATTGATTTGAATAATATAAATGTAAATAATATAGATTTTTCTAAACCTACTAAATTTAGTCAATTAGACATAGATAATTTAGAAAAAGTAGAGATTGAAGAGTTATCAGATGATGAATCTAATATTTTGAACCTCAAAGATAACTTTTTACCAAAAGGCTTAACCCCTTTAGAAGATCTATTTGACTCTAATGATGTTGCAAGAAAACCTAAAATGGAGCCACTAAGATCTTATATTGAGGAGTGTAATATTGGTATAGAGTTAAAACCTAAAATGATTAAAATTTCTAAAGCTTTACCTCAAGAAGAAAAAGAAAAATACATAGCTCCTTTTAAGGAATTTCAGGATGTATTTGCTTGGAGTTATGAGGACTTAAAATCCTATGACACTAGCATAATACAGCATAAAATACCTATAAAAGAAGACCAAAAACATTTTAAACAGAATTTGAGAAGGATCAATCCTATTTTGATTCCTTTAATTGAGAAAGAGGTAAAAATAATGTATGGTGCCCAAATAATTGCGCCAATTAGACATTTTGATTGGGTTTCTAATCTAGTTCCCACTATGAAAAAAATAGGAGAAATTAGATTATGTGTTGATTTTAGAAATTTAAATAGTGTACTTAAAAGACAACTACCCTTTACCAAAGATGGATCAAATTTTACAAAGGGTGGTTGATTCTTCCAGAATTTCATTTTTAGATGGATTCTCTTGATACAACCAGAGTCTAGTCCAACCAGAAGACCAAGCCAAAAATGCTTTTACTACTCCATGGGGCACTTTTATGTATGTAAAAATGCATTTTGGGTTAATGAATGCAGGAGCCAGTTTTCAAATAGCTATGGATATAGCCTTTGCAAAGGAGATTCATGAATTCCTAGTGATTTATTTAGATGACATTACTTTATTTTCAAAGACTGATTATGAACATTTAGATCATCTTAGGAAAGTCTTTCTTAAATGCAAGAAATTTGGCATCTCTCTAAACCCTAAGAAACTTTATTTGGATTGGAAGAAGGTAAATTACTAGGACATATTATATCTAAAGAGGGAATTAGGATAGACCCAGCCAAAATAGAGGCAATTCTAAACATTAGTCCTCCTAGGAACATTAAAGAGTTACAAGCTTTCTTAGGTAAAATTAACTTCCTTAGAATATTCATCTCAAATCTAGCTGAAATAATTAGAGAAATTAACAATATGCTGAAAAAAGACTTAGTACTGAAATGGACTGTTGAGGCCAAGCAATCATTTGAATCTATTAAACAAGCCTTAACAAAAACACCAATCCTTATAAGTCCTGACTTTAAAAATGATTTCATTATTTTCTCATTTACTTTAGAGCACACTATTTCTGCAGTTTTACTGTAGAAAAATGACTAGGGCTATGAACAGCCTATTGCTATCTTTAGCAAATCACTCAGAGATGTCACTTTAAAGTACAATATAATGGAAAAGTAGGCCCTAGCTTTATTAAAGGCCATCAAAGACTTTAGAGTGTACATTATTTATTCACACATCATTGCCTATGTTCCAAATGCAGTTGTAAAGGACATTCTAACACAGAATGGGCCTGATGGTAAAAGAGGCAAGTGGATTGCTACAATTTTCGAATATGATATAGAAATCAAACCCACCAAACTCATAAAAGGTCAAGGTTTAGCCAAACTCATGGCTGATTCAAATTGTCATGCTTTAGATATTAATTCTATTGCCCAAGTAGATGATCAGGAAGAGATGGCGACTCCAGAGATCAGTGAAGCCGTTTCAGACTCACCATGGTATGCAGATATTGTATTTGTATTACTAAATTTACAAGCTCCTCTTGGATTATCAAGAACAAAAGCTATATTTTTAAAATTGAAAGTAGTAAGATTTTGTATCATAGACATTGTACTCTTTTGGAAAGATCATGGTGGAATTTTATTGAAGTTTTTGCTTAAAGAAGAAGCTGACAAAGTTTTAGAATAATTTCATGCAAGTGACTGTGGAGGACATCTCTACTGGAAGACTACTACAGACAAAATCCTTAGAGCTGGTTTTTACTGGCCTAACTTATTTGCAGATGTAAAAAAGTATGTGACCTCCTGTCACAAGTGTCAAATATTTGAAGGAAAGAAAAAGTTGTTACCCCTGCCCTTAAAACCCATCTCAACATAAATGCCTTTTCAACAATGGGGTCTTGACTTCATTGGTGAAATTCACCCTCCATCCCCAGCCCAACATAAGTGGATTCTTACAGCCACTGACTGTTTTACTAAGTGGATAGAATCCATACCCTCCAGGCAAGCCACAGACACTGTCATAATCTCCTTTTTAGAAAACAACATACTTTCAAGATTTGGATGCCCCCAAAAGATTATCAATGACAATACATCTGCATTCAAATCCAAAAATATGATTAATTTATGCCATAAATACCGCATTACCCTTGGCCATTCTACTGCATATAACCCTCAAGGTAATGGCCTTGCTTAATCATCCAATAAAAGTCTTGTGAACATCATCAAGAAATTACTAGAAGATAACAAGAAAACTTGGAACATGAGGTTAGTTAATGCCTTATGGGCAGATAGACTTACCACTAAAAAATCTATTGGTACATCCCCTTACCATCTTTTTTACGGAATGGATGTTGTTTTTCCATCTTCCTTAGGAGTACCTGTTATGAAGATAATCCAAGAATTGCAAGTTGAGACGAATGACATTCAAAGAAGAATTAACCAAACCATTCACTTGCAGCAAACAAGAGAAGAGGTTTATCTTAAGTCTCAAGTTATCTAGGATAAGATTAAGAAATTTTTTGAAAAATAGAGTAAAGAAGATGATTTATATATTGGTGATAAAGTTCTAAAGTGGGATTCAAGGAGAGAAGAGAAAGGTAAACATGGGAAATTTGATTTCCTATGGAAAGGACCTTATGTTATTTATGGTTACAGAGGTAAAAATGCTTTATTTTTAAAAGATATGGATGGATCAGATCTGCTAGGTGGACTTTTCAATGGTAGAATGTTGAAGCATTACTACTCTTCAGAAATAACCAATAGTTAACTTTGTTTACTTTATCCATTGTACATAACATTGCAGATTTTAGATTGGATTGGATGTTTTCCTAAAAAATTTGAAGCCCGGAAAGAAGGCCCTAAGATTTCAAAGGTAAAATATCATAAGTATGAATAATTACAGAGATCATAAACATTTACAAGGCCAACGCAGTTATAATTCAAAGGCTAATAGTCTCAAAGTTCTTGGAATTTCACCAGGAAATGCCATCCCCATGTGGAGCCACTGTTAGGCTCCTATAATAATAGGGTTCATAATTTTTTAATTGACTTTGATAAGTCTTGTAAATATGTACATACCTTGCTTTCTGCAAGTTGTTTTCCCATATTTGAAAAATAAAAAATGAAAAGAGGGTAAAATTCCTAAAAGAAAGATCAAAGGACTTGAAAAGAAAAAGATCAAAAAGAATAAAAATTGGACCCCAAATACAAAAAAGAGATAAGAATAATACATGAAAGTGATGCAAGTCAAAATGCCACTACTTTTTACTTTTACTGCAAAATAAAATGATTATGTGCAGCTTGTTTAAAATGACATAATCCATGATGAGTTGAATAGTTTAATCTTAACTTTTTCATGTTTATAGTTAGAGAATAAATGAGGAGCTCAACAGTTTAATCTAAGCCCTCGAATGAAATAAGGTTAGAATTAGATATTTTCCTGCTTTAAAAAGAAAAATAAATTTAGGGTTGCAAGCTCAAATGCACCCATGCAAATAATGAAAAATGGTAGAATAAATGATGGGTAGGTAGAAATCAGTTACACAAGGCATGAATAAAACATCATCTAGCAAAATTACTAATTTCCCTCCCCTCAAAGTATTCCAGTATTCAAAACCTTCAGTTATAAAGGCTCAGAGTATTTCTCTGACTTTTGTTGGGACCGGACCCAAGGCTTAAATGAATGATTGGCACTAAGTATTGGATTCCCTTAATTAAAACCCTTTTCCTCAACATCACCCCTCCTCCTAAGATAAAATCCCTTTTCCTAAGTTAAAACACATTTTTTGCATAGGAAAAGTAAAAACCCCCCTTAACTAATTTCATTTCATACAAAAATTCTCAAAAAACCCACAAATATGTTTTATCCTAAGTATTAAGTGTGAAATGTTAAAATGGGGCCACCATTATGAAAATCCCTCTCAAGCACTTAAATCGCACTTCGCTTAGTGCACTGGTATGTATTTCCGCTCATACTATTCATTTCATATTAACTTTAACTTAATATATTAATTCCATTATAATACCCTACTCCGTATTTATATTAAATCCTTTATATAAAATAGCCCAACCCATATTTTTATTGTTTATCCCATAGTTCTAATTCCCCATGTGACATATTTTCTGCTCCCCTATAGGATTAAACTAACCTTGGTTTATATTAATCTTCCAAAGGTTACAATACACCTGTATATAACCTATTCGCTGTGTAATTCGCCTATCCGCTTATTCCATTAAAACATAAGATTTTTTACGTTTAAACTATGTTTTAATGTTTAAAACTTAACCCCGCAGCATAAAATATCTCGGGCCCCACGCCCATCTACCCAGCAACTTAATCAATCAATCTGGACTGTTCTCACTCCCTCCACCCGATCCAACGAACCACAAGCCATATTGAAAATTTAATGGCGCGATCCTTAATCATTTTCGGACTTGCGAAATGGGCGGTATTGCCCCATTATCTTTACTCCACGCGGCATGAAATCACTGGATCGCATCCTTTTGAGTGAAACTGTTTACCGCCCTCCGATCGTGCGATAACCACTTGGTGGTATTTAACCTCCCCGCGCCAAACCACTTCCCATTTGAATTGATTGGAATTGAATGCAGACATTGTTTTAACTAAATTTTCTATAAAACAACATATTTATACGCGTTTAAACATTTTCATTGCATTTTCTGCTCATTTAACTATTTCCAACTGAAGAAAAGATGCTCCCGCCCTGTTTTCATGCACAAACAACCATAATTTGGCCCAATTCACTATTGTGACTATTCAGACCTTCCAAATTGTGTTTAAAGACTTCAACAAAGCTTCTGAAAACTCCTAGAATTTCGTAAACCCTTTTTCGAGTCAAATACCTAAAAAACAGGTATTTTTCAGGAAAAATACCCATCTTATATCTGAAACGAGCTATACTCGTGAAATTAAGCCTTATTGAAGCTTGTTTATCTAAAGAAAAAGCCTGATTTCCTCATATATTCATCTCTGTTTCAAAACCCTGAGAATTTTATTGTTTCTAAAGATTGTAACCTGTTTTAAAACAAATTGAAGAAATTTAGCCATTTGTAGACCTTTAGAAACCCTTTGAATGAATCAAACTCTTTTACAAATGCTCAGAATCCCTTTGTGCATGAATTATACTATTTTAGAGTTGGTTTATCAAAGAACAGAGCAGTAAACCCTTGTAAAATCTTTCCTAAGTCTGTAAAAAGGTTCAAAGATTAATTTTGAAGCAGAAATTGGAAGTTTGAACCAGGAGAAACCATAATTTTACCTATTTTTGCTCAAACGAGACCTCTGTCATACCAAAAGACCTTTTTTAAACATTCTAAGCTTACAAAAGTGTATAAAAACCTAAAAAATAGAGTTTTTAAGATCCAGAGGGCTAAATTATCAAAAAACAAATCTAGTAATGGCTTCTAAAAGCACCATTGTCATCAATCCACTACAACCTCTTGTTGTAGATGTTGAGCATACCCCTTTAGCCAATGTAGATTATAAAATCACTAATCCAGTAATTGAATTCGATCTTCTTGATCTCCACTGCTGGAGTCAAGAAAAATCTTTGGATTAGGGAGATGAAGTGCAAATTTGGGAGTCTAATTTGCCAAATATGTAGTTACCCATACCCATCAGTGTCCTGAGGTCATCAGATAGTGTCAAACTCACTATTCCCCAGACCAAAGAGCTATTTTTAATGTTGAGAAAGAAGTATTATTCACTATCACTGCAGAATACATAAACCAAATGCTTCATTTACAACCAGAGCCAAATGCAGTCCCATTGTCTATGGATGATCTTACAAAGATTTATCTAGATTTAGACTTTCCTAAAAGATTTCAGATCTTCCAAACATTCATGCCCACATATGTTGAAATCCCAAATATTAACCCTCCATATTCATCTTCCAAATTCCCAGAAGGATCAAGACATGTTATTTAAATGTTGTCTTTAATCCTTGGCTAGTTTATTGATGAGAACACTGATGAGTCTATACTTGGTTTTTTATCCACTTTTGTGCCTGGTCAGCCCCCTGCAGTCATTTATAACTATGCTGAACATATAGCTAATAGTATGCATGATCAGCTTGTAAAACTTTCTACTGAAGGTTTTTTCAGATATACCTCATTCCTATTCCATTTGTTTCTCTACTTCTAGTCAGATAAATTCCCAATAGCCCTTCAAAAGATGGATGTAGAGGGTAATCCACTGTCAGTTATTTTTTGGACTTCTTTAATCAAAAAAGAATCAATAGAGTTCACTTATGCAGATTTCATAGACTGATTTATTCACCCATTGATAAACATGCTTACAAACAATGTACAGCCAAGGATAAGTGATGAGATTAAGAAAGTTTTACAGCTATCAGAGCAAAGTAGAACAGGTGATTGGTATCTTTACCAAAACCACACAGAGATTAGAGTCTATGGGTCAAACCTCTTTCCCTACAAACTACCAAAGTATTTTCCAATGAGAGTGTTTGCATTAGAATATATAAGACAAATTCTAAAATCAGATTCTATAAACTTTTTGGCTGCTAAAAATAAAACTCAGTTCAAATTGAAAAACCAAGTGGGTCCTTTCATATGCAACAATAGGGAAGAAGGTACAGAGGCAGCAAAAAAATTGCTAGAGTATAAGTTTGATGAAATTTTTCTATGGAACTATGATCTTTATGGAATAATCAGTAAGATGAGTGTGAAATGTAAATTAACCCCTTATATCCATGACAAAAATCCTAAAATTGAAGAGTTTGAAAACCAAGAAGAATGGATGGAAAATACATTAATAGAAACAATCAAACAAGATGATACTAGTCACACTTTGAAGACTGTAAATCAAGATGACATAACCATAAAGAGAAATAGAGAAGAAAGCTCATATACTGCTAAAACAACCACGGAACTAGATTTAAGCTCAAGTACAATAAGAAACCAACGGTTAATCCTATAGACAAGGAAAAGGAAACAATTGAGGTTTTAGATGAAGAAAACCAAGAGAAGAACATTGAGACTACTACAGTTATTGAAAATGAGCAGCAACCTGCTACTTCTAACACATAGATGATTGAAAAACAGCAAAGCATGAAAGCATCTTCACACAACAGGCAGAGGATAAAGACATGGATATCAAATAAAAGTATAATCAAATAAAGGCCAAAAATGAGGAGATAAAAAATGATATATATTCACAATACTTGAAGCAGACTCCAGGGATTCAAAACAGGCTGCTTTCAGCATTTGATTATACAAATAAAAAGTTTCTAATGACATTTCTACAACCAACAGTGCCTAAACCTACAACGACATCAGATTACAAGAGAGCTGATATTGAAATTACAATAGAGAGCATTCATCCCTTAGATTAGATTCAATTCCACAAACAAAGCTCAGAAATGCTTTATTCTACCATGACCACAAAAGAATTGAGTGCCCAAAAACTCCAGAACACTGTGACAAATATGAGATATCATCTTAGGATTGAAAAAGCTTCTCCATTTTCTAAAGACACCAGAATCAAGACTTTAGAGGAATTGGTGATTGAAGTAGGGTATGACCTTGCTAATGTGAAAGCTGTAGAAGAATTGGTAAAGAAGAAAAATGTTGATATTGCAGCACTCAGAAAGCAATTGAAACTACCTCCAACATAACATTCCCAGGCTAAGGAGATTTTGCAAGAAGAAAACCAAAAAGATGAGATGATGAGTCTCATACTACAAATGACAACATAGATCAAGGAGATGGAAATTGAGATGGACAAGCTTGTCCAAGAAAAAAAAGTTGCAAAGACTCAAAGTGTTCCTCCTACAGCCATTCCCATGGTAACAACAGCGGTTCCTTCAACTCTAGAAAAATATTTAGCACCAAAAGTCCCATTGGCCACAGCTGTGCCAGTAACTTCTGCCACTACTATTGCTATTGAATCTTCCACTTCAGCAGTTCAACAGTCAGATGAGGGAAAAAACTCATTAAAGCCATGGAAGACATGTCAATACAGAATAATGAGATAAACATATTGAAAGAACAAATCAAGAACTTGGAAGATGCCAAGAAATTAACACAGATAAATTCTAAAACAGAGGAACAAAAGGCCAAAAGGTTAAGTGAACAGTTAAAAAAGGTAGAAACGGAATTAACCTTAAAATATCCCATGGCATACATTAAAAATAAACTATGGTCAAAGATCATTGAGTTAATTAATGATACTTGGCCATCCATTCAAGTGATTTATGAGCAAAAGGACTTGCTTAAAGTAGCCAAAGAAGAAATATTGAAGACTAAAGAAGAACTAGGTGCCAAGCCTGAAGAAGCCTTAGAAATAATCAAGTTTATCAATACTAAAAACAAGCAAGAATTGGATGAGATAGGAATTAATGACAAAACTAAAACAATTCTTGAGGTAAGAAAAGTGCTTTCAAAGAAAAACTTGATGAAACAATTGGAAGGGAAGTGTCAAAATATGGACATAGCCATAACTAGATTCATGGTTAAGTTTGACACTTTAAGACAAAAAGGTTTGCCAAATATTCTTGTTATCAATGATAAACTAATGAAGCAAGAATATTACAACAAGAAGATAAGGGACTTTTCCAAGAACAAGTGAACAAGGCAGATTGGCAAGGAGTTCCAACAAGAAAAGTGTTACACAAAAGTATTGAAAACTTGTTTTATTTACAGCATGAGATAAAACACCTCTTTTTAGTCAAGCCCACATTTGTTAGATACACAGAGGCTGATGAGAATTTCAAAAAACTTACAAATATTAAATTACTAGATGAAGAGTTTTGGCAGAAGCTCACATATTTATTGTAAAAATACAGTTTGCAATGAAAGAAGATGAAAAAACAGAGTGTTGTTTTTACACAGTAAAAACAGATTTTTAAAGCAGTAAAAAGTCAAAACAGCAGGTTAAAGTGTATCAGTTAAAGAGTATCAAGTGAGAGATAAAGTTTAAAATTTGATTGAAGATCATATTGCTAGCGTTAGAGACAAATTAATTAGCCAGCTACTGCATAAGTCCAACAGAAAGATATTTTATTTAATAAATAGAACGGCTTGCAAGTTTGTTATGCAGCTGTCACTATCTTTTTGTAAAAGATATTTTATTTTCCATAGAAAATTCCTATAATTGTTATCAGATATTTTGTACTATTTTGTTAATAAAAACTTCATTATTTGAAGTATTAGTGTGGATTAATTGCTAAATATTTCTATAGCTAGAACATTCTGAACCTGAAGGGTTTTTGTAATCAAACTCAAGTCAAAAGACTGGATTTCAAGGAATAAAGCATTATATTACTGGATTCATGTGTTGGGCCACTAAAGTGAAGTACTTTCTATTGTTATCTGTCTATTTTCTTATGTTTCTCATCCATTCATAAATGTTTTCTAAATTTTAATGTGAAATCAGGAATCGTTATATCAGAATTTGTTAAAAGCACTCTGTTATTGACTGGTTTTCATTTAAATGTTTTCTGTTGATATCCAGACTAGGGAACCCTTAATTGCTCACTAATTTCGATTGAACCCTACCTTTTCACTCCTTATCCGGATCAAAGAAATCTTAATTGCTCTTTATCCCCATTAAAGCCACTTCACAAATCAGCCTTTGAAGATCTTTAGTGACTCAGCTATCTTGTCCTTTAAACATTTGACTTTAGACCTTGATCCTGATCTTTCTGCTTGACACATTGACTCCATCTGCCCAATGGATTACAGATTCACAGCTATTCATCTCATTAAGTGATTTTTCTCACCAAAATAAATCAAAACCCAAAAACCAAACTACCCTATATAACTAGACTAAAATCAAACATAAAAGCAAAGTTAAATATTATATTGAGAGCCCTCTCTGAGCATTAGGAAGGCTAGATCCTAAAGCTTAAAAGTAGGTCTGTGGTTACCTCTAATATTCTTTAAACTATAAAATCAAAAATCTCACAACTTTGGGAATTATTAGAGTGATAACATAATCTATAAACAATAAAGTGAAACCCTCTTGTTGTGGCTATAAAAGATGAATGAAAGCCCTATTGGAAAGCAATGCTTTAGCTAGTGAATGATATACTTGTTGGATATTAAGTTTATTCATTATGCTTCATCACAAATAATTATTTCAGCTCGCACCACTCTCTTTGTCATGGAAATATCATTTATTTTACTCACATGAAAGTAATACTCTGGTATCCTTTTACCATGAATCCATGTGATGTAGGGGCATATGTAACCTTCAATTGACCAGGATTTCAAAAAAAAATACCAAAGTATTTGGTTTCTCAATGAGTGGTTTTGTTAGGAAAGAATTAGTTTTGATTGCCATGTAATTCATTAAAATTATTCAATTGTTATAATTAGTTTAATAATTCCCAAATTGGTCCATTTGATCCTATTTCCATAGATCTGGAGTGACCTGTAGTGATGTATTTATTAATTGAATGAATTAATAATTATAATCAGAGTAGACTGTGGTGACTGTAAAAATTATTCAGATAAAACTTGTAACCAGTCCTTATGCAATCATTTCATTTTTATTTCATTGATCATATATATATATATATATATATATATATATATATATATATATATATATATATATATATATATATATATATATATATATATATATATATATAAAAGACTGCAGGGTTTGTTTTACGTTAGTATTTTATTTGAATCCTCATAACGGAGGCGGATGTTCCACATTTATATAATAATTCCATACATCCTTGCATTAAAATCTTGACATGAGTTGAGATTAGAATCTTGACAATATATATATATATATATGTGTGTGTGTGTGTGTATATAGATATATATACACACACACACACACACATATACACACACACACACACACACATATATATATATATATAATTTTATTTTTATTTATTTATTTATTTATTTTCAAAAGCGTAAATAAGATTTTATCCATTAATGGAGGCCGAGAGACAGAGCTAAGGTTTTGTCAGGATTTTCCTATGAACTAACAAGAGTTGGGGTGATGTGTCTCATAGGGTCTTCCCCAGAATATAAAAGGGAGAGCACAGAGAGGAACAGTCAGGGTGATGAGGACTTGGGCTGACGTGGATACTGATCAATTTGGAAAGAGTCGGGATGATGCAGAGTATTCCCATTAGAAGACAACCTCAGCAAGGGGCACATTAGTGTTTTTGACTCCTACCAGAGGAAAAATACTTGCGCGCTTTTAAAAATGTTGGGGACAATAATTGATGGAAGCTAGGAATGACTCTTACGGAGAATAATTTCCTTTCCATGAAATTTGTCTCCCAGAGGTTTCCCTTTGGATGCACTTTAGAATAACCTGGGGTGACTTAAGCTTGGGATGATGTAAAAAATACAATAAAATCAAGGAGTTGGGACCTAGGTCTTGAGGTGTGATCATATTTCATAGAGCGCTAGAAAAGTGTAAGCCTCAGAAGCAATAGAGTAGGGCCATGCCGATATATAATATATAAAGTGTTGGGTCTCGGTGGGTCTCGGTGGCTATTAATAGGGGCTTGAGCCTAGCATTTTTAATAAAGGTAATCCCCTCCTCTTTTGGGATTTATTTATATTTCCTTCCCTTTGGTTTATATATATATACAGTTTCGACTGTGGTGATTCTAGTTTGGCTTTGGGATATTAAAGTGACACTTTTGGACCTAATCGCTATATATAAGAGTTAGAAAAGTTAAGGCTACACTAGTCGGTATCGTATCAAATCCTACATATGCTCCAAGAGCAACTCATTGACCATGGTGCACAAAATTGGACGAGGTGCCAGAGGAGGTCAGAGAGGAAAAAGGACTATGGCCAACGTTGAATTAATGCAATCTATGTAACGGTTGGAAGAAAGAATGGTAGCCATGGAAACCAATAAAAAAAGGGGACCTAAAGCTGGAGATGTAAGCAAGGAAGAAGAAGAATATTCAGAGGAAGAAGAAATTGAAAATATTGTAGAAGTTATAATATTGAGAGCAATTCTAGGATATGCCACAAAGGAAAAAACAGATATATATTCTTGCACTAGCAACATGAATCCAAAGGAGCTTATAGACTGGATTATAGATATGGATAAATTTTTTCACTATCAAGAGATGGATGAATAAAATAAAGTCAAGTTTGTTTTTATTTAATTGAAGGGGCATGCAGTTTTATGGTGGCATGGTGTACAAGTTGGAAGGAGAAAGTAGAATAACCAGAAGATCAATAGTTGGGATAGAATTGTCGCAAATCTCTTAGAAAATTTCTTGCCAGAGGATTATCCCATTACTTTATTCAAGCAGATGAAAAATATGAAACGGATACTGAAGATTGTGAGGGAGTATACAAAATAGATATATAAGGTGAATATCAGGGCTGGATATGTGGAAGATTAAATAGAGAAGACATCCAGGTATATTAATGGTCTTAGGTTGGACATCAAAGATGAAATCAGTGTGTTATCACCCAGAATAGTAGAGGAAACATACTAGCTAGATTTGAAGGTTGAGGAGAAGCTTGCAATGAAGCAGTCTGGAAAAGGACAAAGTATTTATGGAGGAAGAGGACAACAGTAAACCAGAGGAAGATCTACAGCACGAAAAAAGGAACTAGTAGCTCAAGTACACAATGACAATAAGAGGGATACTTTGGAGGTCAAAGATCCTTTTCCAAAGGATGAGGAAGAGAGATTTGTTGCTACAGGTGTGGAAATCTTGGACACTTGGCATACAAATTTATAGAAAACAAAGATGCAGGCCATAGAAGTTTTGTTGTTTCCCTAGCAAGAGAAGGGGAACCAAGGGTACAGGAGAAAGAGAATGTACCAGAGACATGAGAATATCAATTTCTTATTAATTTTTTATTGAAACGAAAGATGGAATTTGTTGAACCAACTCAGAGGAATGCATTGTTCAGGATTATTTGCAAAGTCCAAGGGAAATGTTGCAAGGTGGTGATTGATAGTGGAAACGCAGAAAACTTAGTGTCTACATAAGTGGTGGAGAAGTTAAAAATGAAAAATACAAAGCATTAAACACATTATAAGGTGTCATGAATTCAAAAGGTTCATAAACCATTAGTGAATGAATAGTGTAAAGTGGAGTTGCAAATAGGCAGCTACAAGGAAAAAAAAAAATTGTTATCATGCCCATGGATGTGTGTCATATTCTATTGGGTAGACCATGGCAATTTGATAGAGTTGTTATGCATGGTGAGAAGAATAAAATATACAAATTCCATAAGGATAGCATCAACCATACCTTATTTTCAATGCAAGAAGAGGGGACATCACAGAGTATTGATTCTAAGGCATTGTTGTTGAGCAGGAAATAATTTTTACATTGGATGGAAGACAATGAGGTAAACTTTTTTTTGGTATGTAAACCTAAGGTAATTCTTACTTCCACTATTTTGAATTATTTTCCTTTTGAGATTCAAGATATGTTTAATGAGTATAGTGATATTGTAGCGGATGAATTTCCTATTGAGTTTCCACCTATGAGGAGTATAAGTCACCATATTGACTTGATACCGGGGGAAACTATACCTGTTATGGTGGACAAATACCTCTTGCAGACAAGAGAGATCTCTCTAAATTTAAAGACAAATGTAGAGACAAGCAAACAAGTAGATACTACTTTTCCTTAATCTACAACTGAAACATTATATATGAAATGTGCAAGAGTCTCTTACCTCTCTATAAAATGATTTTAGGTGTCCTTTCTATGCTTTCAAAATATCTTCCTCACTGCTTTAAGAAAAGATCTACATAAACAGAAATAAACGAGGAATAAAATCATAATGTATATTAAGAGCCAAACATTGAGTGAATGGAAATTGCAACATAGCACATATCATAATGTTAATCCCACATTCAGTTGTAAACTATGAAAAAGATCAAGGATTTTTTCAAAAAACATCATAACAAGTGCAAATAGGAAAGAAACAAGTGATTGTATTGATTTTGAACAAGAAGGATAAATACAACTTTAGCCTTGATGATGTAAGGATATTCACAATGATCTCCAATCCTCCACTTTGGTGGCATTCCTTCAGCCCTAATTCAACAGCATAATTTTACATTCCAAACTCCTCCCCTACCCTCGCATCTATGTTGAATTTATAGGCCAAGAGGAGGAGCTTTGAGATCATATTTCTAAGGGATGAGATCCATAAAGAGAGGGATTAGGGTTCCACAAAGAGATGGAGTTTGATTCATTAACCAAGGGATGAGGCCCAATTATGTAGGGGCTTAAGGCCTTCAGTTGGGAAATATTCCTCCAATAGGGCTTCTAGAAATCATTTATTATTTTTACCCATGTTAATAGATTTGTGCAGTTTTTAATGGAAGACAGTGCATATTTGTGCAAGCCACAATGGTAAAAATTACGCTTGCATAGGTAATGGCTAGGAATACTACGCAAGTTCTTAAAAGTGGGTTTTTAAGTAATGTAATCCAGGATTCTTATTGTATTTGGTATTGTTTTACTTCCAAAATTGTAGGGGAATGCTTGGAGCACTTCATCAGATAGCGAGAGATCTGGAACAACGGTCATTTTCCTAATGGTGAAAAATGACATGTAACGGATTTCTCCCTAAAGTGAAAAGTCATAAAGGATGTTTGAGAAATAAAGTGATTTATCATGCCAAAGTTTGGATTAGAAACCATGGTTGGAGACCTGAAACAAACAATCAAGGGTTACAATATAATATCTTCATATAATCATTACTAAGGCAGGAATTCCCATACTTAGAGCTAAATTATCTCAAAGAATTAGTATGGAAATATACAAATATCCATGTCAAAAGTAGACACAACATAGATTCAACCATTAACTATGGATCCCTATTTACAATCATGAATATTTAAAACTACATGCATCCTATATGGATGAAACTAGATCCAAGGTCTCAAACTACATTTCTATCAATCAATAGTACAAATCTAACCATGCAAGTGAATGTCTCGAAGTCGAACATGAAAAAACCACCTGATTACCGGTCAATGATGTGAATCATTAACAACTACAAGAGAAACCACCAATAATGGCATTGGTTCTCAAGGTACACTAGTACAATCTATGAAGTGTGATTAAATGTTTTGAAGTCGAACATTCATAGAAACATTCGATCAACGATCATTGATGAGAATGAGAAACTTGCCATTGAGGCATGCAAGATCCAAGGTACTAATGGAGGTTTCTAGATAAAATTCTTAGATAACGAGCTGAAGTTGATAGAAAGTGACCCATCCCAAGAAGTCCTACGACACAAAACTCATGTCAAGTTTTGAAGAACAAATCTGAAGTAATTCAAGACTGAATCAGGGATGACCGATGCAATTGAAGGTTATAAATTGCAAGGTAATTTTTACAGAGGTTGGACTTCTCTTGAACATATTGGCGACATGAAATTTTGACTCGAAAACATTTGACTCAAAAATAAGACTCAAAACCAAACTAAAAACTTTTAATGAGGTATGATTAGGTAGAAGACAAATGGATTCCCCAACCCATACATAGAGGTGACAGGGTTTCATGTTCAAGAGAGACATACTTCCTTTTTGTAATACAAAAGCAAATATTTCTTTCCAATTTTCCCCCACCATTACTGGAAAGTACCTCTTTATTTTTATACAATCTTGAGGAGGATAACATATGCTAGTCATGAAACCCATCCTTCAAATGAGTCCTTCGGAGTATTTTTAATGAACCCTAGGAAGGAATGGTTCGGTCTCATCATGATTGACGAGTCCTACATTGTTTACATTTTCTGAGTCCAATGAAGGGAACTTTATGTCATTTTAACATTTAAATAGTTTGAAAAGACACAAAAAGAAAACACATATAGTTATTTTAAAGTAAAATTTTAACAAGCCCAGAGAAAGTAAAGCTCGGTGTTTTTCATTTTTAGGGAGTGAGGAGAAAAACATAACTAAACTTTGAAATGTCCATTTTCATAAATTTATTCTCTCAAGCCCGGAAAAGGGTAAAATAATGCAAGAGAGAATTATTTTGACCATGATTAGTAAAAATATACTTCGAAAATTGTCTACTTGATCCGTAAAAGGGGTAAACTTATATCAAGTAGATGCTTTTCGTTTTCTTTAACGAGTTCGAAATAAACAAGCATACTCGAAAATATTTTTACATTCTGAGAGTTACAAAAGAGCTTAAAGGTAACTCCATTATTTCGCTTTTATGTAATTTTTAAGAGGCCGAAAAAAAATACAAAAGTTTACTCATCACCAAAATGATCTATTTTTGTAATTAAACCTGTAAACTGCACATTCAAACTTATAAAAGTTCAAAAAAAAAAAAAAACCATTTTGTTTTTACCACTAAGATCTCTTTGAGAGTGCATTTTCACCCAAAACTTTAATAGCAGATCATGATCAAATCGGTGGACCATTTCGCGAGTTGTTTTCTCCAGGTAGAAAATCATCCCTTACTCTTCATTTTGATAGTTTTTATTTTTAATGTTGATGGTGATTTTTTGTTTTTTGAGGATTTTTAATGGTTGAAAATGTGCCCTCGGGCTTGCACAGTTTCTCTTCATCGGGACTGCGCAAACCCGATTTTTTCCATTGTTGGAAAACTGTGATTTGCGTAGTTTACTTGAAAGGGAACCGCGCAAATGCACATTTTCCCTAAAATGTGACTATGCAAGGCACCTAGGTTTTTTAAAAATAATGAAAAACACCCAATTTTTTGCAAAAAACTTATATATTCTTCTTCTAACTGATTTCCATCATTTATTTCAGGTTTTTGAAGTTTAAAAATGGAGTGGAGAGAGAGAGAGAACATGAAGCTTAATATGTTGAGGCTTTGAATGATCCAAATACATTTTAGGATTTGAGAAACTGTGGCTTTCTCAAATATTTTATAATTCTAGGGATCACAACCCAAATAGATATATTGACATGGTTGGTAAGTTCTTGGAATATCCAAGAGCAGTGTTTTTGGATTAGGGATCAAATATTCACCATTAAATGCCAATGATATTTATTTCTTGATGAGGCTCTCACGTCTTGGCATTGATATTTCATTGTTTTGAGGTAGGTCGGGTTGTGAACCAACAGAAGATTATTTAGCCCAACATTGTGCTCTAAGGGCCAAACTTAGCAATGGAAGAATCAAGATTAGTATATTCAAGATTATTCCAATGAGGGGAATTTCATTTACAGTTTCTCGACTATGTGGAAGTGTTTCACATCACCTTGTTACTTCATCCCAAATGCAAATTTAACTAAAGTGCTCGCAACCCACTATGTTTAACTGGTGCAAAGGAGTCACTACCAATATCAAAGGGAAACTCACCAGAGTAAAGAATGAAAAACTAAATAATTTTGGATATAGTGTTATATTTGTATCATTTTCTTTGGAGAGGATTCCTCTCCTTCTTCCACAGGTTTCCATGGAGATGGCAGGACCACTATATCCTCGCATGTTGCAGTGGGTTTCATTGATGGCTCGCCACGGAGGTGGTGATATTCTGATAGTCAAATATGATCCTATGTTTTTTAGATGGTTGAATCACCATATTATCATGATTGAGGATTACCCATATGCGAGTATGGACTACACCGGTGATCCATACATCCCACTCCCTGTAGGAATGCAATGGGGTGATATAGGTAAAAATTCTCACTTTGGTTGTTTTGTATTTTTTCAAAAAAAAAAGTTTTTACATCCAAAACTAATCATCTAAAAGAATCGTGCAAATGTGGTCCCAGTCAGATCAGCAAGGATGCGGCAATTTGATATAAGTGTCGAGAATCCATTTTATCCCATAGAATAGAACCTAGAGGAAGAAGAGGCTTTGACCGAGATTGAGCATAACCTAGAGAGGTTGACACTAGATATACTAGATATCGGGATTGATGATTTTCCTCTCTGCTACCAGAGGTATATAGTAGGAGTACCTAGGTCGATTAGCCATCTGTTACGACGAGTGGCTCGTGTTATAGTGTTCTATCATGATCATCGTGCTTAGTTGCTATTCATAGGGCTAGATTTTGTTTTTTTGTTTTTTTTATCTATCGGCGTGTTCGGATAATAAAGGCCATAGGGCCTCATATGGTTTAGATGAAATTTTCGTGAAATAAAACTTTTTACAGACACTATTATTAATGGATACTGCTTCTATTCTCTCAACTTATTTTGTACAATATGTGAAGGATTATTGTTTCTTTTTACAAATGTTGCAAATGTCAATTTAACACATAATTAGCCAATGCATCAATTAATGTGTTTAAATTTCTTGGAATATGTTGGTATTCAATGTAATCGAATTCTCTGTCCAAGAGATGGACCCGCAAAAACATCCTTAATATTGTATAACTTCTTAGTGAATAAATTAAATTTAAATTTAATATTATGAGTTGAGAATCCAACCTAAAAAATTAAACAGCGAATACTAAATTAAATGGCATCAAATAATAGCTCAAAATTTTCCCTATATTCTGCAATATTATTTGTTGTTCGACAAAGGCATATTCCATGGATACTTACTAACTCATCAACGTGTGAATAAATGGCCCAAGTTGATAAACATAAACTCTAAGTACTATGACTAGTGCCATCAACATATCCAACGTAAGTTTGAGGGGGCATCAACATCTGCAAATCAAGTATAACACAAGATAAGAAGCGGAAGTAGAAGAAGATTGTAAAAATATGTAAAATTTTCACACAAAAATATGATACAGCAATGTACAATGTAATCAGGTAGTGAATTAGGCATAGTACTTCTCAAATGGAAATACTATTTCTGGGATTTCCTAAAGGAATATCGTCATAGTCAACTAGCTCATAAGGCCCATTTTCCAATGCATGTTTTATGATGTATGGACCATGCCACATAATTTCAAACTTACCAGATCCTAACTTATCATTTTATTTATCGTAAACCAAGACAAATTCTCCTTCTGAATATGTATGATGATTTACATTTTGATCAAAATGCGACTTAAATCAATTTTTACGAGTCTCGCTAGTTAATGCATCATCACGACGAGTTTCATCTAAGTGTGTTAGATATAAAAAGCATTCTTCCTCTGCAGAAGTAACATGTAATAATTTGATTTCTAGATTCAATGACGGGATTTCACATTCAATGGGTAATACTGACTCCAAACCATAAACCAACTAAAAATTTGTAAATCCGGTTGCATTTTTTGTTGAGGTGCAGTACACCCACAAAGTTGAGAAAAGCATTAAATGAAAATTTCATTTATGAATTCCTATAATCCATTGAAGCATAGTAGTTAAAGCATTTTTTACAGCTTCTACTTGCACATTTCCTTGCAAGTAATAAGGATTTGATTTATCATGATGCAAGCCCAACTTTGCAGTTATTTCAGTCATCATTAAGTTTCGAAAATGGTTGCCATGGTTCGTGACGATGGCTTGTGGAACAACAAACCTAGAAATCACATGATTGAATATGAAAATAGCAGTGGTTTAACCATCATCCTTATATGTAGGCACCACCTCACCCAATTTTGTAAAATAATCCACAACTAAGATAATATACCCATGCCCCCTGATTGAGTGAGGGTATAATGTAATGAAATCGATGCCCTATTTTTCAAAAGGACTAACAGTGATAATTTGGTGAAGAGGAGCATACGGTGAATGCATTTTGAGATGATATATTTCACAAGTATCACATTTATGCATTGTAGTTATACAATCTTTGAACATGGAATGTCAAAGATACCCAGCGCGAAAAAAAAATTGGGCAGTGGAAAACCTTGACATATGCCCGCCACATGCTCTAGAGTGACAATAATTTAAAGTTTTTTTGGCTTCATCATGTGTCAAAAAATGTCTAAAAATAGATTCGGCACCACGACGATAAAGTGTATCACCAACAATATTGTATTGCTGAGATTGATACTGAATGTGACGACGATGAGTTCGAGATAGCTCAGGCCAAAAATTTTGAGTTTGGATATAAACAATAATATCTTCGGGTCTAATGTAATATGAGAAAGGGTAATTCATCGGCAAGAGAATCCTCTACCATTGTTTCCATTTCAGAATAGGGAAAGTCACAAATTAGCTTAGAAAACACCAATGATCTCTTTGATTTGGATTTTTCAAATTCTAAGTCAAATTCTTGTAGGATAAATATCCATTTTGAATATTTTACCCCAAGTAATTGTCTCATACTAATGTAAACCATAGGGTTGCATTCTGAAATCATTGTTGTTTTATGCAAAAAAATATAGTGACAAAATATTTGGATGGCTTGTATAGCTGCTAAGGCCAATTTCTACACATGTGCATATTTTATTTCAGATTTCATAAGATTAATACTTAAATAATAAATCACATATTCATTATTCAATTCATCCTCCTAAAATAACACCATATCTATTGGAAATACTAAGAAGGGGGGGGGGGGTGAATCAGTATTCCTTTCAATTAGAGAATTAGTTAATCTTCAATTATTATCAGTGTTTGTACAATTATAGCAGCAAACAAGAGGAACACAAATGCACACAGTTTTTAAGGTGGAAACCCACTCTGGGACAAAAACCACCTAATTCTTTTCTAATAATTCTTTAATATTCAACTCCAATTAAAAATAAAGCTCTAACTTCCTAGAATCTAGAAAAAGCATTCTTCTCCTAATCGGATGAATGCTTCAACGCTCGGTACCTTCAAGATCAACTTGAACGGATGCTCCCCAACACCCAATGAGCTATAACTCACCCTAGCACCACCCTACTACACCTCTAGAAGAATAAAAGAAGAATGGACTCCGCACGTGAGAAAATGATCCACTTTACAATGATATAGGAATGATGAAGAAGAAGATATACTTCACCCTAATAACCCCAACTTTGACACAACCACCTAATGATGCATCCTAGGGATTCCTCCAATGTTGCCTCTTCAACCCTTGCGTATAGACATTTAGTACAATTTTTACAATAATGTATTTACAATGACTTAGTACAAAGATACCTTTACAATGATTGTATGCAGTGTTACCCACTTGAAGACTTCATATGATGAACTTCTTGTTGTTTCTATGCACCTTGGTTGCTTCTCTTGTCATGCTACCCTCTGCTACACCTTTCTTTGCTTTTATTCTGTAGAAAGTCTGGTCCTTTGCAACCCTTGACAACACATGATCAAGCTTTTGCTTGCCTTCTAGGAGCTCGATATTGAATCTAATGTATCTCTGTTATTTCATATCCTCAATATCTAATTTTCAGTCTTGTAGTATTCCTCTAAGTTGCCTTTCCAATTCCACAGTTCTGGCCCAATTTGGATTCTTCAAGAGAGAGTTATACCCAATTTCTCACAATGCCCTAATTATGGATTGTTTCAGCAGAGCGCACTTGGATGACGTACCACGTGTCATTGTTTCTTCATTTGGCTCTAAAATTGATAGAGAAAAAACTAGAGATCGTGCACTATCTGCCAATTTTTACATAGTTCTAATCCGATACTCAGAGAGAGAGTTATGACGAATTTACCAAGGTCACTTCTTTGAGATGAATTTCAGGAGCCTGCAAAAACCCTGACTTCCAAAAATCATATCTCCAAAAATGTTGTGCACCTTGATCTGAAATGTTTACATAAACTTCCTCAGGATTTCAGCTTCACCTCAGAAAAATTTCAGCTTCTGAACCTTCGTAGAAAAAAAGTTAGAGCGAAAATACCATGATGACCTGTTTCAGATAGCGAAATCCCTTGCATAAGGAGGAAATGAAGATCACAATTTATATAAATGCTTAAGTTGAGAGGGGCTTCAACAAGTGAACGTGGGAGGGATTTTAGGAGCTTAAAAAATATTAATTATGAATTTTCAATGATCCATGCCCCAACCCCATGGGGTTTTAGCCCACTAACTGGGGGTACAAACTTCAAACATGAATATCTCTCAAACCGTGAAGAATTACATGGCGTGCCATATATCAACGAAAACATCTCGACAAGTAGAAACCATAAAAAGCATTATTGACCCAGAATATATTAATTTGGTAGGTCAAAATTCCCATGCAATATTGGGTTATCCCCTGGTGCTGCTTGGGTTGACATCAATGACAACCGCTGATCAACAATATCCCCCTTTGGCATTGATGGCAACACAAGTACTCCCCCTGCAATCATGACACCTCTTCCTAAAACATTCTCTCCCCCTTTGACATCAATGGAAAAGGGTAACTCCCCCTGAAACACAACCATCCTGCAGACCTGTACACACTTCCACTCCCCCTGACACACAACCGTCCTACAGACCTGTAATCTACTTCCACTCCCTCTTTATATTCTAAAAAAGGAAAATCTCATGAGAACTTGGGAGAATCCCAAGCTTCTGGCGAAGATATTCCAATGCTGGTGAATATTTAATATGTCATTATTTTGGTGTTGCTTGGAATCTTGCTACTTGTCCAACTGCTTGCATAACATCTGGTCGGGAGGTTGTTACATATAGAAGACTACTAATCATAGATCTGTACAACCTTTGATCCACATCCTTGGATGACTCATCTATTTTCAATTTGCAACTTGTTACCATTGGAGTAAGGATGGGTTTGCAATCTTCCATTTTAAATTTCTTGAGCATTTCCTTGATTTAATTGGGCTTGACATATAAATATTCCTTTCTCTTGCTAAGATATTTGAAGCCCTAAGAAGTATGTCAGCTCACCAAGTAAAGACATCTCGAAATCACTTTGCACATTTGTAGCAAACTTCTTAATTAGTCGATCATCATTGCTACCAATTATTGTATCATCCTCTTTAGCTATTATACATGCTTTAGTTGCTTCATCCAGAACATATATGTCATTTGGAGCTCGACTTGTTGTAGCCACAATTTCATTATACACGCCTTTCCTAATTTCACATTTCATGGAGTTGAATAGTATTGTGTGTCCTTGATCACACATTTGTCCAACACTGAGCAGATTGTGATTCATGTTTTCAACCAATAGAACATTCTTGGCTAGAGCACCTTTGCTTCCGAGAGTGACAGTACCTAATCCTATAACATTTGAAGATCCATCATTTCCAAAGGACATGGTTCCATCCTTCTTCTCTTTCAAAGATACAAATTTATTTCTATCTCCAGTCATATGCATTGAGCAACCGCTATCAACATACCACACATCTTTGTTCTTTTGAGCCTTGAAAGTGAGAGCACAATTATCATTCTTCTTCTTCTTCCATGTTCGTTCGTTCTGTGGCTTCGAAGATTCTTCTGTAGGATTTTCAAGTTTGCAGTATTTGGCTATGTGTCCAAAGTTTCGACATTTGTAACATTCAATATTATTTCTTAAATGTTCAAATCTATTGATGTTTCATTGAGCCCTGGGAGGTTCATATTTGACAGATCTCCTGGAATTGTATTCGTTCCTAGAGTACGTGCGACATTCTACAGCTTATGACCAAATTTTGCACATGAATAACAGTAGCCATAAAAAATATGTTGGTACTTGGATGGAAATTTTCGTCGAGGAATTGTCTTCCAAGGTTGTTCTTGCAAATCTTGTCCAATGAAGTCTACATGCATGTCAGATCTCATAGGTTCATTGTATTTTGTTGTAGAAGGTCCTGCTTCTTCTTCTTTGTAACCGATGCCAGTTTTTTGGTTTTAAGATCGTTGATTGTTGATGAGTTCTTCCAATCCCCTTGAGCTGTTGGCATAGTTTTGGATAGTTTTTCCTTTCTTCACTTCCTCACGCAGTGAGACTACTTCGGCTTCTAATTATTCCCTTTCTTGGTTTCTTTCTTCCAACTTATTTTGAAGTGACTCTTCAATGCATTTGTGTTCTTCAACTTCAATTTTGAGACCTTGAACTTGTTCTTCAAGAGTTTTGGAACGAATCTTCTCCGCCTTTAGATCTTTTATAAGCTTGATTTCTTCCTCATAAAACTCTTCTATGGTCCATCCTTCTTCTTCGTTGTTTAATACCTCTTGTTTATTGTGCTTGGGTTTATTGTGCTTGGCCATAAACAATACTCTCTCATTGGATTCTTCTTCACTATCATTGTCTTCATCAGATGATGAGCTATCTTCTTTAGAGAGAACTCCATGTAATTCCTCTTTGCTGAGTTTGTCCAGATTTTCACTGTATTCTAAGACCGATACCTTTGGGTTGAATCTCCCTGGTAACGTTATAAGAATCTTCCATATAATAGTCTTCTCGTCAACTGGCTCTCCCAATCCTTCCAGATTATTGGTTATTTCATCAACTTATTGGAAGTATGCAGCAATGTTGCAATCTTCTTTCATTCTGAGTTGCTCAAATTTTTCTCTATAGATTTGAAGCTTTGCTTCTTTGACATTTGAGTCACCTGCATATATATTCTCAAGCTTGTCCCATACATTTTTGGCAGTTTTACAACCCAACACCTTATGATAAGCAGATTCAATAAGTCCACTAATAATAATATTCTTTTCTTTTACATCATTTACCAAATTCTTCTTACCTTGTTCATCCGTAGTGGATGTAAATCCATTTTGAACAGTGTCCCATACTTCGTAACCTTGTGCCAAGAGATAGACCTCCATTCTTCCTTTCCAGAGTGCATAATTATTTTCATTGAATAGAGGTACACCATTCTTGGTATGCTCCATGACCTCCTTCTAGCTGTTAAACTGTTATTGAAGGATCCAAGCTCTGAAACCAATTGATGGAAATACTAAGATGGGGGGGTGAATCAGTATTCCTTTCAATTATAGCATTAGTTAATCTTCAATTATTATCAGTGTTTGTACAATGATAACAGAAAACAAGAGGAACACAAATGCACACATTTTTTAAGGTGGAAACCCACTCTGGGACAAAAACCACCTAATGCTTTTCTAATAATTCTTTAATATTCAACTCCAATTGAAAATAAAGCTCCAACTTCCTAGAATATAGAAAAGAATTATTCTCCAGCTCCCACTGGATGGACGCTCCAACGCCCAATATTCTTCAGTAGTCAACTAAACGGATGCCCCAACACCCAAGCACCACCCTACCACCCTATAGAAGAATAAAAGAAGAATGGACTCACGTACCAGGGAAAATGGTCCACTTTACAATGATATAGAATGATGTAGAAGAAGAAGATATACTAGAACATAAACCCAACTTTGACACAACCACCTAATGATGATCCTAGACCTCCCAACAGTGCCTCTTCAACCCTTGGTAGATAGATACTAGTACAATTTTTACAATAATGTATTTACAATGACTTAGTACAAAGATACCTTTACAATGATTGTATGCAGTGCTGCCCACTTGAAGACTTCATATGATGAACTTATTGCTGCTGTTATGCACCTTGGTTTCTTCTCTTTTCATGCTACCCTCTGTTGCACCTTGCTTTGCTTTTCTGTCGTAGAAATTCTGGTCCTTTGCAACCCTTGACAACACATGATCTAGCTTTTTCTTGCCTTCTAGGAGCTCGATATTGAATCTGGTGTATCTCTGTTATTTCATATCCTCAATATCTAATTTTCAGTCCTATAGTAGTCCTCTGAGTTATCTTTCCAATGCCATAGGTTTGACCGAATTTTGATTCTTCAAGAGATATTTATACCCAATTTCTCACAATGCCCTAATTATGGACTGTTTCAGCATAGCACACTTGTACGGAGTACCACGTGTCACTTTTTATTCATTTGGCTTTGAAATTGATAGAGAAAAACCTACAGACTGTGCACTATCTGCCTATTTTTACGAAATTCCAATCTGATACTCAGAGAGAGAGTTATGACGATTTTACCAAGGTCACTTCTTTGAGATGAATTTCAGGAGCCTACAAAAACCCTAACTTCCACAGATCATATCTCCAAAAATGTTGCGCACCTTGATCTGAAATTTTTACAGACGCTTCCTCAGGATTTTGGCTTCTCCTCATAAAAATTTCAGCTTTTGAACCTTCGTAGAAAAAAATTTAGAGCGAAAATACCATGATGACCTGTTTCAAATAGTGAAATCCCTTGCATAAGGAGGAAATGAAGATCACAATTTATATAAATTCTTAAGTTGAGAGGGGCTTCAACAAGTGAACGTGGAATGGATTTTAAGAGCTTAAAAAATATTAATTATGACTTTTCAATGACCCATGCCCCAACCCCATGGGGTTTTATCCCACTAACTGGGGGTACAAACTTCAAACATGAATATCTCTCAAACCGTGAAGAATTACATGGCGTGCCATATATCAACGGAAACATCTCGACAAGTAGAAAACATCAAAATAATTATTGACCTAGAATATATTAATTTGGTAGGTAAAAATTCCCATGAAATATTGGTTTAGCCCCTGGTGTTGCTTGGGTTGACATCAATGACAACCGCTGATCAACAATGTCAATGATAATATCAAAAGTAGCTAAATACAAAAATTATTCTCGATGATAATCGGGCGGATGCAACAAAGATGTGTGATTCAATGCGTGTTTGAGTGCATCGAAAGCCTTTTGAGTAGTTTCATCCCATACAAAATAGATGCCTTTTTTCAAAATTCAAGTAAAACCTTTAGTTATCTCTGCATAATTCAGAATGAATCGACGTAAAAATTTTGATTTCCCTCGCAAACTTTGGATTTGGCACAAATTGGAAGGATGAGATAAATTCAGAACACAAATTCCTTATTTTGACATAACAAATCCCAGTAACTAACCAGATTGTACACAAAAAACACCTTTGTGAGGATTTAAGTGAATATTGTAATGTCGACTTCTAATAAATGTTTCTCTTAAATGCATTGGATGATCTTTGTGTTTCAATGAATGATTTGGTAGATCATCTAAATAGGGTTGTACAATATGCTTAGTATAATGAAAAGCATAAGATATAACCCATTGAAAGGTGGCGCCAACATTCTTCAGTCCAAACGGGATTTTTTGAAAAGAAAATTTTCCCCATGGATAAATGAACATGGTTTTATGTTGATCTGTGGGGAGTATGTTGATTTGACTGTACCCGGTAAATCCTTCCATGAAAGAGAATATTTCATTATCAACACAATTGTCAATTATTTGAGATATAGGGAGTAGGATAGTTTTCTTTTGGAAAAGCCTTATTAATTTCTCTATAATTGGTGCATACTCTAATTGTCCCATGCTTCTTGTTAACAGGAAAATTCGTATAAACTCAATCAGTCAAGGGAACAGGATAGATGAATCTCGCTTTAAGAATTTTTTCAACTTCAGTTTTGATATCGGAAGCCTTTCGAGGATGCATTAGATGTAATCTTTGTCTAATATTCTTATCATCCGAGTAGGTCTTAATTTTGTGAACAAAAATACTTAGGTTGATTCCTAGCATTTCCTTATAAACCAAGCAAAAATGTCATGGAATTCTTGGAATAGGGATTTGTAACTTCGAATTTCTTCAAGTGAACATGAAGCACCTATATGAATTTTCTTTGTAATTCCATATTTCACCGAGATATTAATTGGAATGTTCATAGATATATTCCCTAAATTATTTTCAGATTTATATTTAAGGATCGATATAGGGCATTCAGGGTTATCTACAATCTCAGGTGAAAAAATTATAGAGAATTTATTCTCAATGTTCTCAAATGTGGGAAGAAAATAAGATCGATGATGATAATCATCCTAAGGAATTTCATCCAAAGTCATAATTTCCATGATACTTTCATCTGTTGGAAACATGTTATCAAAAGGATCAGGAAATGATATTGGTCCCAACCAAGAATATTGAGAATACTCGTCAAAAATCACATTCACTCGATCATTCTCAATGGGTAGTGGTTCTAAAAATGATTGAATGGTCTGATAAGCTAATTGAAATGGGCTTAAAGGAATTTTTTCACCATATATGGTCAATCATATTCTAAAGGAAAAATCCAAGGATCATATGATTCTAAGGTGCTTGATGAGATCATATTGACCTATGCAACATTAGAAGAAATTTTGAGTGGATTGAATGTAAAAGTTCCCATAAATGATGAATCCTTACGTGAATCGGCACTAATGTATTCATAAGGAGTAATTTTTTTCTCCACAAAAGGTACACTAGTGTAGAGTTAGGATTGGAAGTATAATAAGATAGTTGGTCTACTTTCACTATCCTTTCTTGATGAGGAAATAATATCATTCGGATTAGTGATGAGACTACTAGAGAAATTGAATAGGTCCAACTTTGACCTAGTAAAATATTGTAATAAAGCTTAGCATCAACAACTTCTACCTTAATTACAACCAGTTAACCTTATAACTCTATTGGTAGGTCATTCAAAATACCATAAGGACGAAAACCTCTTCAATCAAAGGCTTTGAGAGTAGTAGGTGATTTATTAATAGTTGGAGAACACAAATATTTCTAACAAGCAATAGACATAATACATGTAGAGGCTCCTTCTTCAATTACTATATGAAAGACCCTTTTGGTCTTAACAAAAAACGGTATTTGAAACGCTAGTTGATGTGGGAATCTAGGTATGTGACTTTCAAGATAAAATACTATGAGATTAGAGTCATGAGGAGAAATTCCTCCAATAGATAACAATATTAATTTCCATTGTGTTGGACATGTTTGCAGCACTTCAAGAGCCAACATTGTTGAAGGAGATCGAGCTAGGCCTTCAACACTGTTGTAATTTTGAGCCGCTCTAGAATGTGGGTTAAAAGCTGACTTTTGAACAACACATTTGGGAGTCGGATGAATCACCATGTCATAATTTGGTTTCTCAATATGTAAAGGTTCAGAAGAATATGGAACTGAGACAAAAGATTGATCAAATTGACTAGCATCATTTCTCTTTTCTATAGGAATTTTAGATCCGTAATATTTAGATCTAGTTGCTACTAAAACTTGTGAAGACATCATCATGATATATGTTCATGCAGATGAAGAGGATGGATTGTGTGCAACCATTTTATAGCCTTGAGAAGGGAAAGGATCCTTCAAAACAATGGGTGTGGAAGAACCTTTCAAGAATTTACTAACCTTCGCACGATGTGGGCATTACTTCGTATAATGATCTTCATTACAGATCAGACAAGGATAACGAGGTTTCGTTTTCTCTTCAGAAGGTTCATTTTTTTTTGGTTTCTCCTTTTGCTTTGATTTTCCTTTCCCCTTTTTCTTACCTCCAGGTTGTTGATCTTTACCAGTAGATGATTCTACTACATTAATTTCGGAAGTAACTTCAGGAGAAATTTTTTCACTGGGTAAATATTGTATAGCCAAAGTCTAAGTATTTTTAGAATTATTCTTAGCGGATTTACTCTTTGAATATTAGATGACATAACCAATTACACCATCAGCGGTGTGAGATCCTCTAGGAGTTGAAAATTGTTGATCTGAATGGATAGGCAAGGTAAATTTGGGATATTTTTGTACAAAGTGCCATTGTGAATAGACAAGGTATAGGTATTGGGCACAAGAAATCACCTGCTTCTTCATTAAAACATATCCTTTGGAAACATCTTCCATAATATCATGAAGTAAATATTTAGTGAACCATTATGCTAATATTTGGTTTGTAATATAAACTTTGATAAAACGATTTCTACGCCTCCATTCATGTATATGATCTGAAATGTAGGTAGATGTAGATTATTTTAATGAAGTCAAAATTTTATTACTAGTGTTATATCGAATTGGTAACTAAAAAAGCGTCAAAAATGTTGTTACTAAGGAATTGAAATTCTGGAAAGAGGCACATGATAACTCAATGTACCATTTTGTTGTAGAACATTTTGAAGTTCGTTGGAAAATGTGTGATCTAATAGAATCATCAATCAATGAATTCAAAGAACACCATAAATGATATGTCATAACGTGATTTAATGGATCCTTCCTTATTTACCTTTAAATTTTGGTATATCGCTTGGAAGTTTGGTAGGAATTGTTGGCCAAAATGGATAATAATAAATGGGATCATTTGTAATCCACTAAAAATATGGTAAATATAAGGTTTCTATGAAAGGTAACTGTCAGTTAAATTCTTACTTTGGGTACTGATAACATTGAGGATTAAGTCCAACCCTTGAAGGAGGATATCCAGGATATCTTGGAATAGCTTGAGAAATTGGTATTTTCATCCCTCCAGGGTAACTGGGGTAAGACATACCAGGTTGCAGTTGAGGTGGGATTTGAAAAGTAAGACCAGACTATGGTTGACTTTGAAAAGGTTGATTCTAATATGATTAACCCTATACCATTTGACCCAAGTAGAATTTCCCCTAGAAAGGTTAACCTTTAAAAGGTTTACCTTGAAAATATTTACCTTGAAAAGGTTGACCTTGAAAATATTGACCTTGATATGGTGTTTAAATCATTCCTACACTAGGTTCTCCAATAGGTGTTTGTGTTTTAGACTTGAAAGTAGGACTAGTTTTATAAGCAAATGCTTGAGGTATAGTCTATGTAGGTTGTTTAACCGGTATTTGAGGGGTGTATTGAATAGTATTTTGTGGCATATATTGGACAAGCATTTGAGGTGTACTTGGAACTAGTTATTGAACAGATATTTGCATGGTAGGATGAACAGATGTTTGAGGACTAATTTGGGCAGGATGTTGAACAGACACTTGTGGAGTTGCATGAATAGATTTTTGAACAGGTGTTTGCGGAATTCCCTGGACAGGCTATTGGATAGGTGATTATGGAATTCCCTAGACAGGATGTTGGACAGGTGTTTGTGGAGTACCTTGAACAGGTATTTGTGGAATAAACTGTCTAGTATACTGAACGAGCTGATAAACAGGCACTTATGGACTAGCTTGAATAGGATGTTGAACATAAGAGGAGTTACAAATAGTATTCATTCCTAGATAAGAAGCAACAAAAAAGGTTTGAGATACAATAGGTTGACTTGGACCAACCTGAGGTACCTGACCAAAATTTTTATATGTTCTGGAAAGAGTTTGTCCTACAACTATAGAATACATTCCAGCAACAGGTTTTCCTCGAGGTGGAGGATAAGATGTTTGCCCCCCAAGTGGATAGTGAATTCCAATTAGGGTTACTTGAGTATTACTTGTATTACTAGATATGATATTAATGTATTGGTATTATGCCAAAGGTATTTCAGGCATATAATTCATGCTATGAGCAGTAGTTTATAATTTAGAGGTAGATAACCCTGATGGCCAAGTAGAAAATTGAGGAGAAAAATTGGCTCCCGAAAAAGCTCTAGAAAGTGACGGAAACCAAGTGGGAACTGAAGTCCCACCTATAATAAAGACTCTGGATATCTCGCATACATAGAAGTTTCAGTAGGTTTGCCCCTAGGAGGAGTTTTTGATATGCTTCGTCTAGGTGAACAATATAAAGGAGTGCATAAATGAGGAATGCCTTGACCTAAATAATTCAAGGGGGTAAAATTCCAAGGATCTGGTCGAAAAGGATCAAAATGAATTCTCGTAAAAACTTGCGGAACACCAGAAGTAATAGAGGTATCTAGTGATTCTGCCTCCTCTTATTTAGTAATATATTTAACACTTATAAGACCGGGAGGATATTTTTTATTCGAGGTGTAGTCAGTGCATGAGTAGGGGATATAGCAACTGAAGGTGATTCAGGCTCAAAAATGTCAGATTCAGGTTCTTCAACGTTTGGTTCTATAATCACTTGGAGTTCATGGTGACATGCTCCAACTCATATAGCTTGTTGTTCTATCCTTCATGTGTGGTTTTATAAGAACACAATTTCCTCAGCTTCCATGAGATAGATTGTCTTGTGACTTAGTTTTCATATTGACTCCATAAGCCCAATGGTAGTAAACCTTATAAATCTTTCACCTACACAAAATAAATTCAATCCAATTCAGATTTATCCATCTGCTTTCAAGTTGTTCGTTGAATATCCTTTATCCTTTTGAGAGAGCCCTCTCATACTGGAAAGGCTAATTTCCAGTTACAAGTGGTTTGAAATAGTTACTCCAAGTTGACCATTGAAGCAGCCCGACAGACTCAATTTGGTGATAACAGGTTCAATAAATTATGTATCTAAAATTTCTTCGGTAACAGATTCTACTTGAATGATTTCATTAACTTCACGTCTAGATTGAACAACGATTGATTCTCTTCTCTTTGGTTGAATTACTTCAATCTCTATTGTTTTTTATTCTATAATGCCAGATGTTTGAGGTTGATCTAAGATTCCATCTCATGTCAATTTCAACCTCTCTGCTTTAATTTTCTCAAATAACGAAGTGTATAATTAGGGGGTAGACCCTGCATTCTATGCGAATGTCTTGGTGATTCAGCCATCATGAATTTTATTAAAGGTTTATTCCAATTTTATTCAGTAAATTAAATAACCAAATTTAAACAAGGTAACTAGGTATAAAGGATTACTAAGCCATTGTGAACTGTGGAATAATGTTTCTAGTACGTGCAGGTAGTCTCCCCAAATGATGTGCTCAATGTATCACAGATGAAAAAGTGGCTGACTTGGTTACTTATCGATGGTATGCAACCTAGAAGGGGGCCTCCAAAATATACTCAAAGTATGTGGAGGTACAGTCCGTGTTAGCATTGTCTAATGTGAGATTGTATGATATGAAGCATCCCCATATAATTTTCATACATGGAACATGGAATGTCATCTGATATACCCAAAGGTATGTGGAGAATGCTCCCATATACTTATGTACGTGGAATATCGACTACCTGCAAAATTTTCCGCACACAAGAAACAACAGTTGTTATGTTTATAGATGTTCGAACACGTCTTCTAACCTAGAACCATTATTGTTTTGTTGATTTAAAAAATTGATTGCTTTTTATAGTTCCTATTTTATTAAAGTCGATTTAATAGATGTGGTGTAAATGATACCAGTTTTCAACTCCAAATTTAATGCAGCAAACATGCAAAAAAATGAATCTTGTATTTCAATGAATTTTTATCTATGGTAAAGGGAAAGTTTTTTTCAACATTCATACAAGTGCAAAAATTCCAAATTCACCATATTTCCTTTCAAGAATGAAAAATTCTCACTTTCAGATTGACCCAAATGCATAAATTTAAATTATGAATTTCAATTCACCTAAAAAATCAAAGATCATAAAAAATTCTTTTAACATACAACACCCAAAACTTTTTCAAAACGCAGAAAGAAAACCAATAAAACCTTAACGTGAATCTTTAAAATGAATGCTATGAATATAATACTGTCAAAAGTATGATTCTTAAATGCTTCACCGTTAACAAGGACAATTGTTGATTTAGATTTGATGGAAAGAAGAAATTATACAAACGAAACATACTTAACCTTGAAAAAAATTATCTTTCATGAACATAATTATCCTTTACAAACAGGTAAAACAATTTTTAAATCTGATTCTTTGGGAGAAGAAATACACGAAAACATTATCTTAGTAATTACCAATCCCTCTTTTGATAAATCAACAAGTTACCAGATCATCTTTCCAACCCTAATTTTCAAAGATGAAGAATTTTTCAAGAAGACAATTTTCAACATCCAATCAAATAGAAACAGACTTTCCAAGAATGTAAGCAAATCCAACAAAGCATAGTAATCAATAATTCCTAGAATCATCAAATGAAAACCCTAATTCTTCAAAAAATTCAGATACTTGTACAGGAAACTAGTTGAATTCAGTGCGCAGCTGCACTGTTTCTAAAGGATAAGTGCACAAATTTGTGCACTATTTCTAAAGGGAAAGTGTGCAAGTCGAGACAAAATAATCCAAAAATACAAAAAAATCAAACTTCTAATATTCAAAACACAGTCAGATAAGGCTGCAGAAAGAGATTTGAAAGTCACAGGAGGAGATAATGAAAAACAAATTGTTCCATAATATGGTCTCCAATTTGTTAGGGCGGAAAAATCCGTCTTGTAGACAAGAGTGATCTCCCTAGATTTCACGAAAAAACAAGAAAAAAATAGACAATTAGATGCCACCTTTCAAAATACCTTCATCACTTCTTCAAGAGAAGATCTACATAAACAAAAACAAATGAGTAATAAAAGCATAATGTATATTAATATTCAAACATGAAGTGAATGGAAATTGCAACATAGCACATATCATAATCTTAATCCCACATTCAGTTATAAACTATGCGAAAGATCAAGGAGTTTTGCAAAAAGTGACATAACAAGTGCAAATAAGAAAGAAAAAGTTTCTTGTATTTATTTTGAACAAGAAGGAGCAATACAACCTTAGCCTTGATGATGTAAGCCTCTTCTCAATGATATCCAATCCTCCCCTTGGGTGACAAGCCTGCAGGCCTAATTTGACAACATAACTTTAGATTCCAAAGTCCTCCCCTACCCTTTGGTCTATGTTGAATTTATAGGCCAAGAGGAGGAGGTTTGACATCCTCTTTCTAAGGGATGATATCCATAAAGAGAAGGATTAGGGTTCCACAAAGAGAGGGAGTTTGATTCATGAACCAAGGGATGAGAGCCAAGTATGTAGGGGCTCGAGGCCTTAAGTTGGGAAATATTCCTCCAACAATGCTTCTAGAAATCTCTTTTTATTTTTACCCATGTTAAGATATTTGTGCAGTTTTCAATGGAATATAGAGTGCATATTTGTGCAGGCCACAATGGCCAAAATTGTGTTTGCGCAGGTAATGGCTAGGAATATTATGCATGTCCTTAAAAGCATGGTTTTAAGCAATGCAATCTAGGATTCTTGTTTTCTTTGGGATTTTTTTTCTTCCAACATTGTAGGGGAATGATTAAAACACTTCATTGAATAGCGAGAGATCCGGAACGATGGTAATTTTCCTAATGGTGACAAAATGACGTGTAACACTACCAAATAAATTTGCATATAGAATGACCCCTTAGGAGAAATAAGAAATTATAAATCAAGTGCAATAGTTGTTAGATAAAATATTTATTAGAGAGAGCATTAGTCTATGTTTAGTTCCTACAGTTCCGAGCCCTAAGTAAGGTGGTGTTTAGCGCATGTGTATAGACTCCAAAGCATTGAACAATATCACAATCAGGTACATATTTCCTTTACCTCGCATAGAATATTTATTGTATTTTTTAATTGGTTCTAGTTGTCTCTCTAAGATTTATTTGAAGAGTGGGTACCATCATATCAGGATTAGAGAGGGAGATGAGTGGAAGACAACATTTATGGCCAATGATGGGTTGTATGAAAGCATGGTCAAGCCATTTGGGTTGTCCAATCCACCCAATACTTTTATGAGATTGATGAATGAGATGTTAAAGGAGTTCATATGGAAGTTTGTAATTATTTATTTAGATGACATCTTGGTTTACAACGAGTCCAAAGAAGAGAAATTTAGGCATTTGAGGTATGTATTAGAGAAGTTGCAACAAGAGAAATTGCTTATCAATTTGAAAAAATGTTCTTTCCTGAAGAAAAATCTTGTGTATTTGAGCTTTGTCATATCCAAGGATGGTTTGAAGATGGATCTTGAGAAGGTAATAGAAATTTTTTATTGGCCCTCTTTAAAATGATTTTTAAAGTTAGATTTTTTCATGGTTTGGCTAGTTTTTACAGGAAGTTCGTCAGGAATTTCAGCAGGATGAGTGCTCCAATTGTGGAGACCATAAAGAAATACAAATAACCATTAATATGGACTGTTGAAGTAGAAAAAGGCTTTAAATTTTCGAAGAAGAAGATCACAGATTAACCTGTGCTGATTTTTCCAAATTTCAGCTAACCTTTCCAAGTGAAGGGAGATGTTAGTGAAGAAGTGGTTGGTGATGTATTCAGTCAATAGGATAATCCCATAACATATTTTAGTGAGAATTTTAATGAGTAAAGGAGCAAGTATACTTCTTATGACAAGGATTTTATGTTATGGTACAAGCTTTAAAGAAATGGAGGCATTATTTAATGTCTAAATAATTTGTTTTATATACATATAGTCATGCTCTACAGTACATTATGCAACAACCTAAATTGAGTCAAAAGCATGTCAAGTGGATTGAATATCTCCAAAATATTATATTTTGTTTTGAAGCATATTAGTGGCCAAGCTAATAAAAATTTTGATGCGTTGAGTAGGAGGAATTTGATTATGCAGGATAGTCAAGTCCAGAGCATGGGTTTGACTTCATGAAGGAGTTGTGTCAGGAAGATGCAGATTTTAAGGCGACCTATAAAGCTTCTAAGAACCCAAAAATCCAAGATGGGAGTCTATGGCTTGATTACATGCTTCAAGAAGGATTATTGTTTAAAAACAGTCATATTTGTGTTCCAAAGTGCTCGATGAGAGACAATTTAATTAAAGAGAAGAATAGTGGAGTTCTTGGTGGACACTTTGGAAATGATAATACAAATGAGCAGCTAAATCATTTCTAATATTGGCCAAAGATGAGGACTAATGTGCAGAAGTTTATGAGCAGTTGTAGAATTTGAAAGCGTGAAAAAGGGAAGAGCCAGAATACAGGGTTGTATACACCATTACCAATTCCTGAAAAACCATCGGATTTGATAAGCATGGAATTTGTATTGGGTTTTCCAAAAACTCAAATGGGTAATGATGCAATATTTTTTGTTGTGGGAATATTAAAAAAAAAAAAAGGCTTTCATTCCTTGTTTAAAAACCAATGATGCTACCCATATTGATAACTTGTTCTTCAGAGAAGTGGTGTGATTGCATGGAGTGACCAAGAGCATTATCTCATAAAAGGATACCAGATTCATTGGACATTTCTGGAGGACTTTATGGAAGAAGTTAGGAACTAGATTGATATTTAGTTCAGCCTATCACCCTCAAACATATGGGAAAACTGAAGTAGTTAATAGAAGTTTGGGGAATATCTTGAGAAGCTTGGTTGGAGACCATCCCAAGCAGTGGTATTAGGTGCTTACCCAAGCTGAATTTTCCTATAATGATCCTCTAAACAGAAGCACTAGAAAAAATTATTTTCATATTATGTATGGTATGCATCTAAGAGGATTGCATGAACTTAGAAACTTGGGAAGAGAATCGATAAAAGGAGTGTACCAGGAGAAGACTTTGTTACATATATGTAGGAGATCCAAGAATGACTGAAATAGAAATTACAATATAACAGCCTCAAATATGAGACCAAAATAGCTCTTAAGAGGAGAGAACGTAGATTTGAAGTAGGAGACTTAGTATTGGCACATTTGAGGAAAAAAATGTTTCCTAAAGGAGAGAACAATAAACTAAAATTAAATAAAATTGGTCCTTGTAAGATTATTAGGAAAGTTTCAGCCAATGCTAATGAGATAGATTTTCCACCATGGATTGGAAAATCTCCCATATTCAATGTTGTAGAACTATACAAGTACCAGCCAGGAGAGGAGTTACAGATAGCAAATGACATTGGAAAACAACAAATTCAATGGCAGAAGCAGTTACCAGTAGCAAATCCTTTACAACCAGAGAGTTTTTTAGACAAGATATTGATTAAGAAGACCATGGGAAAGGAATACTATGAGTATTTGGCTAAGTGGAAGGACCATCCAGTAGTCGATGCAACTTGGATGACTATCAAATTACTACATAAAAGTGGCAGAATTGATGAAGACCTCATGGGTAGGAGCCCATGAATTATTTATTCCTTGGGAATATGATGCAAGGGAATTCGTAAAATTTAATTAACTGAGAGGTCAAAAAAAAATTACCAGAGGAGCTGGTTCCTCAATGAGTGGATTTATTAGGACAGAGTTAATTTTGATTGACATGTAATTCATCAAAATTAGTCAATTTTTGTAATTGGTTTAATAATTCCAAAATTGGTCCATTCAATCTTATTTCCATGGATATAGAGTGACCTGTAGTGATGTATTTATATTTTAATTGATTTAATAAAAATAATCAGAGTGTAGTGTGGTGACAGTAAAAATTATTCAGACAAATATTGTAACCAGTCCTCCTGTAATCATTTTATTTTTATTTCATTTGTCATATATATATGAACAGTATTTGTAACAACCTCAAGTTAAAAAATTCATGTAATAAAGTTAATAAAGGTAAAATAAGACCATGGTCAATGTTTGGAAAAACCATCCTAGTGCAGGTGTTCATTTGGTTTATTGTGGCTAAGGGAAATTAGAAAAGGCAATGTCAAAGGCTTTGAAAAGGAAAGAGGTATTAATTGGCATTTTATTTATGAAAATAAAGGAAAATGGGAGAGAAGGGAGGTGAAAGGTCACAAGTTGCATGTGAGGAGTAAAATGAAGGAAAATAATGGAAAATTGAAGAAATTAGAGGCCTCATTGATAAAACGGCTTCTGAGGATCAATACACAACTTTTTCTAGTTCAATTTTGAGTTCTCTGTCTATTCTCTATACCCTCACATATTGTTTCACACCTAGAGTTTTCTTGGAGCATTATAGAATTGGATCAATAAAAGTAAAGGAAGGAAAAAGAAGGAAAAGGGAAGCAAATATCAAGTAAGGAATAGCAATATCAAGTGGCTACATCAGGATTACTTGCAGGTATCGAGTTACATGTATGATTTCTTTGCTAGATTTGGCATGCATGACACATGCATGTCTGTATTTAGTTCTCTTGGTGTCATTGGCATGGGTTTTTCCAACTGTGGCAGTGAAATCAGCCTTGTCTTTCCATTTCTGGATATCCATGGTGTGATGGGGTTCTCTTTTACTTGGTTGAGTTGGATTGTTGGATGGTTTCGAAACCGAGTGGGGTGGTATCAAGAGAAGAACACAAGGCCTAGGAATCCTTGGACCACTGAATGTGGTATTTTGGTAAAGCCATATTGTGTGTACCTCGGTGGGCATAGGAATCCTGTATCGATGAATGGTAGTATATATAGTAAATCCTAAAGGTGTATTCCCTCGATTAGGCCTAGGAATCCTTGACCAGTGAATGGTGGAATATGTGGTAAAGCCTAGAGGGTGGAGTCTTGATTAGGCCTAGGAATTCTTGATCGGTGAACATCGGGATATATGGTCAAGCCTAGAGACTGGAGACAAACAAATTCCTCACGTTCAAGGTGGATAAATACGAAGGAACTCATGCTTGTATAGGACTAGTGATACGTGGACCAGTATATGGTGCGATTGTGGTAAAGCCTGGTAGTGTATGTTTTCTTGTTTGGGCCTAGGAATCCATTAGTGTGATTGTGGTAAAGCCTAAAGAAACCTTTATTGGTTTTGTTATGAGTCCCATATTCATGTTTGGAATATGGAACAGGGGTAAATGGATGAAAGAAATATTTGGTTCAACCCAATATATGGTCGCGTGGTACGCGGAATTCCTTAACCTAGTTTCATTTTGCATATGTTAATAAGAGCTCTTTTCTTCTTTTGTATTATGTGTAAATGTGCTTGTTATTATATGATCTTAAAGGTTGTTCTATAATTATTAATTTGCTGGTTATATGTTGGTTATAAGCATGGTTAGTATGGCACATCTTATTCATGGCTCTCATTATGTTTTGTTTGGTAATTGAATGAATAATGAATGTATTACCTAATAGATGGTAATGCAGCTATTATGAGAGGAAATCAGTCCTTATTGGTGATTCTTGGATAATTATGAAGTCCCTGTGCTCATATGTGTTTACATGACCTATAGATTACATTTTCATGATGTGTTTGACAGAATGTTTTTCATGGCTAGGACTTGTCATATCAGGTACTTGTTCAAGATTTGTATTAGAATCCTTGTCATAATTTTATTTATCATTTCTATAATTTTCATGAAGTTTCGTGCAAAGGCTTAAGTCCTAGCCCTGAAAAAGTGGCCAAAGTGTTGGGGTCGCTAGCATAGAACTACCTGAAAAGGGATATAGTCGCATGGATGTCTTGTTGTGCGACTGGAGGGTTTCATTCACATGGAGAGCTTTTCATCAGTGCGACTGGGACTCTAACTAATTTAAACAAAAAAAATTCTTAGGGATTGAGCACCAATAAGGGTTGGTTGGCTCCTGAAGGTCTTGTAGCATATAAGGAAGGTTAGATTGGTCTTGAATTTTCATTTACACTTCCTTAATTGTAATTGGGAAGTTGAATCATATCATAGTAACTCTTTGTCACATGTTTACCCTAGTGGACTGGTTATCTTGGGTAAATATGGGAGGAGGGTGTTACAGATTGGTGTCAGAGCATGGTTCACCCTTTGGACTAGATGGGTAAAATGTGTTTTCCATGCATACATGTCGGTTGCATATCTGTTCCTTATTCTTGTTGTCCATGTGCTTGTTGTGTATGCATGGTGGTGGTCACTGTTCAATTTGTGTTGCCATGTAGCAGATTGAGATGTTGTTTTTAGGATGTATTTGTCGTGAATGCATGTTGGTTGAATATGCATTTGTTTTGAATGTTTGTTGTCCATGTGGATGTGTGCATTCCTTTTCATGGTTATAGTTATCATGCATGAGGTCATGGTATGTTGTTGGTATTGTCATGCATGGTAGTTGGATAACAATTGATATATACTGATATTGATTATGATTATGATTATACATGTATCGTACTAATTTGGTTGATCTTGCAGATGAGATATCCTCCTTTGAACTATACTAAGGCATGTTTATTTTTTATTTTTTTTGGTTTAGCTAATATGGTATACTTTCAGGAAGAATATCAAAGATGACTAGAAAGAGGGTAGACTACAATTCCTGAGATTCTCCCTATAGATAAAATGAGCGGCATGGTGATATGTATTTTCCTCATATAGCAAAAAAATTGAGAATTTTGAAGGCAGAAATAAGAATTTGTAAGGAATACAGTGAAAGGATCATTCAGGCACAGGAGAAACAAGCAGAGCTCAATGCATCAATCCCTCAAATTTTTTCAAATTTTCAGAGACAGGGACCGCTTAGGATTAGTCATGGGAAGGAGGACAGGACTAATTGGGCATATGGCAGTCGAGGTCATGGTGGTAATAGATCGTATAGGATGACATGATCATAGATGGCAGGTTCATGAATACACCGGACATGAGAGGTGATGGACACGGGTTCTATTCTAGTTCTGACAAGTATCATGATCATCATCGTCATCATCCTTATAGGAGGAGTGATAGGGGATATTTTCTAGATGAGTTCAAGGAAGCGAAGCCACCTAAATTTCATGGATATTTGAATAAGATGGAAGATGCAGATGCATGGTTAATTGGAATCAAGAAATTATTTGAGTTACATGATTACGCAGAGAGTATGAAGGACATAATAGTTATCTTCAGCCTAAAGGTAAAGCAGACATCTATTGGGAAGATGTGAAGTGGGTTAGAGACATTAGGATAGAGGATTTGAGTTGGCATGAATTCAAGGGACTCTTTAGGAATAAATATTTTTCATAAAGGTACTATGATAGTAAGGCCAAGGATATTTATGAGCTAAAGATGGGATCGATGACAAATTAGGAATACACAACTAAGTTCTTACAGTTATTGAGGTATGTACCGTATCTTAAATATGAAAAGGCCAAAGTTCAAAAATTTTCAGTGGATTACCATTAGAATGTAGAGATCAAATTGAGTATGATGAGCCAAGATCACTTAAAGAAGTCATCAGATATTTGGACCATTGTTATGAGCAATCAAAGTGTAAGACATCATCTCAACAAGGATGGAAAGGAAAAGATAAAGATAAAGCTAAAGGTATATGCCAGCCAAAAAGAAAAAGACCCCAGAATGCAGGTGAGAAATAAAATGTTACACCTTACAAGAAGTTCAATGTAGTTAGACAGGGACATGGGTCACAGCTTGGAGGGTAGCATAATAGAGGGAATGGTAAGGGACAATTTCAGTGTTGTACATGTGGCAAGGAGAATCTCAAAATAAATATCCCGTAGAATCAGGGTGGTAGGCCTCAAATATATAGTGCATGGGAAGTGGAGACGGTTGGGCATGTTGGGCAGAGCATTCCTCGTATATATGCAGCATTAGATAATAGGCGAGTATATCACCAAGCATCTATTATCAAGATGGACGGTTATTTTTGTGATCAAGTTGTTTCTATTTTTATTGACCTTGGATCTAATTATAGGTATGCTAACCTTGACTTGGTGGATAAGTGTGGTTTGAATAAATAAGCATATGAAAAATCTTGGTTAGTGCAGTTTGCTACATGTACAAAGAAAAGGATTCAACATTGGGTAAGAGCTTGTGTATTTGAGTTGAATGGTATGCCTACATCATCGCATTTGAATGTACTTCCATTGGGATCATATGGTATGATTTTGAGTATGTATTGGTTGTATCTTAATAGGACTAAGGTAGAGGTTCATGATAATTTTATTGAATGTTTGGATAATAATGGGGAACAGAGAATCTTACAATTCAAGAAGAAAGAAACATAAATTAGAATGGTCACAACTATGCAGGAAAATCGCAGTCACAAGAAAGGGTATTTGTTATTTGTATTACATATTTCCAATGATAAAGGTAAGGATGTTGAGGATGCGGAGGTATTGAGAAGGTACTCGGTTCTACATCAGTTTCAGGATGTGTTTTTCGCAGAGATTTCAGATTTTTCGCCTCACAGAGAAGTGGAATTTTCTATTGATTTGGTACCAAAGGTAGCACCATCATCAAAGGCACTATACAAGATGAGCACTTTAGAGTTAGTAGAATCGAAGTTATAGCTGAAGGAAATGCTTGAAAAAGGATACATCCGGCCAAGTGTATCACTTTTGGCTGCACCGATATTGTTTTTGAATAAGAAGGATGGTACTCTCAGGCTATGCATTGATTACAAATAGTTGAACAAGGTAACAATCAAGAACAGGTATTCGTTGTCGAGGATTGATGACTTGTTTGATTAGTTGAAGGGAGAATCAATGTTCTCGAAGATTGATTTGAGATCAGGATACCATCAGGTACACATCAAATAAGAGGAAATTGACAAGACAGCTTTTTGGACTAGGTATGGGCATTATGAGTTTGTTGTAGTTCCATTTGGTTTGACTATTACTCCAACTAATTTTATGTGCTTGATGAATAGTGTGTTTCATCCTTATCTGGACAAGTTTGTTATTGTTTTCATTAATGATATATTGATATATTTTAAGAATGACGGATCATTCTAAGCATTTAGCAGCAGTACTGGGATTTCTAAGAGAGCATCAGTTGTATGCCAAGCTTTGAAAATGCATTTTCTTTAATACATAGGTACATTACCTAGGGCATGTTGTCTCCAAGGAAGGCATAGCAGTAGACCCAAAAAAGATAAAAATTATCATGGAATGGGAAGCTCCTAGGAATGTGGATGATGTAAGGTCATTTATGGGGTTATTAGGTTATTACAAGAGGTTTATCAGAGACTTCTAACAGATTTCTTATCCTACTACATCATTGCAAAGGAAATGTTATAAATTTGAATGGACAGAGCAATGTGCAACAAGTTTTGAGCAGTTAAAGAATTTTTTGACAAATTCTCTAGTTTTAAATATTGCATACCCAGATAAAGAATTTGTAGTGTTCACAGATGCTTGCAAAAGAGGGATTGGTGAAGTCCTTATGAAAGAGGGACGTGGTATGTTACAAATCAAGGAAACTGAATGAGTACGAGTCAAATTATGTGACACGTGATCTTGAGTTAGCATTGATCATTCATGCATTGAATATGTGAAGGCACTATCTTCTTGGAAGATGGTTCATCTTGATGAGTGATCACAATGGATTTAGGTACTTATTTGATCAACCAAATCTGAATGCTAGGAATGCTAAATGGTTGGCGGAAATCAGTGAGTTCAACTTTGAGATAAATTACATTAAAGGGAAAGAGAAAAGGTTTGCAGATGCTCTTAGCAGAATGCTACAGGTAAATCACATTGTAGTTATGTGTTCATACAGGACAGATCTACAATATTGGATATTACAGGAAAGACAACAGGATGACAGGTATAGGGAGCTTATGCACAGGTTACAACAGGGTGCAGGTGATCAATATGTGCACTATCATCTCACAACGGATGGTTTGGTGAGATTTAGGCACGGGATATATGTGCCAAAAAAGTGTGATCTTAAGAACATTATCTTAAGTTAATTTCATGCTAAGTCATATTCAAGTCACCGAGGATATCATAAACATTGAAAGTGGTAAATAAGTTCTACTATTGGTCAATTCTAAAGAATCCTAGTGGCAGAGTTTGTGGCTAGATGTTTACATTGTCAACATGTAAAGCAAGAGTGTAAGCATCCAGGTGGTTTACTACAGCCAATTATGATTCTAGAGTGGAAATGGAAATTCATTTATATGAATTTCATCACAGCTTTGATGAGGACATCTAGACAGCATGATTCCATTATGGTTGTGGTGGACAGGTTGAAAAAGGTAACACACTTCATTATGGTAAAGCCTACGTATTCAACTAGTGATTTGGCACAAGTATTTATCAATTATGTGGTGAGGTTGCATGGTGTGCCGAAGAATATTTTGTGGGACACGGATGCAAACTTCACTTCTAGGTTCTAGAAAGAGTTATTTGTAGGTTTTGGTATAAATTTTTCCTTTATCACATCTTATCATCCACAAACAGGTGAAAAAACAAAGAGGGTCAATGGTATTTTTGAGGACATGTTGATAATGTATGTGATGCACCAGTAGAGGAAGTGGGAAGAGTATCTTCCACTGGTTGAGTTTTCTTACGACAACAGGTATCGAGAGTCATAGAGGATGAGTCTGTTTGAAGTATTATACAAGTGGAATCGGAATACTCCCATCAATTGGAGTGATCCAGTGAACAAGGTATTGATTGGACCAGACATGTTGGAAGATATGGAATAGTAAATGCAGGTTATCAAGAAGAATCTAAAGGCAGCACATGACAGGAAGAAAATTTATGCAGATTAGCATAGTTTGTTTAAGGATTTTTAGGTTGGGGAACATGTGTACTTTTGCATCAAGCCCTAGAAGATATCCTTGAGGATTTGGTCATATGCCAAGTTGGCACCTCGGTATTGTGGGTCTTTCGAGATCCTTGAGAGGATTGGACCAATGGCCTACAGACTTACATTACCTCCGACAGTGAAATCACGTGATGTTTTCCATCTTTCATTGCTTAAAAAATATGTAAAGGATGTTGATCATGTTATTGATTGGTTTGTATTGTAGGTGGAACCAGAAGGATAATTTCAGCCGGAACCTCGTGTATTTGCATAGAAATTTTTTCATGCTCCAAAAACAAGAAATCGAGTAGTTTAAAGTGCAGTAGAAGCACTTTGGGCCTGATGAAGCTACATGGGAGATGGTTGATCAGATTCAATCTATGTATCCTTCATTTTTTATCGGTTGAGGAAAATCAATTTTTATATATGTAGATATGTATATGTGTGTAAATACTGCATCGAGTTGTGTTATAAAGCTCCAATAAGAAGTATTGGTGTCATGTTGGTTATGTTTTCAGCATATTTTTCATTGTAAATATTGCATCGAGCTAAATTATAAAGCTCCATGGGAAGTATGTTTTGGCTTTCAATAGTTTTGCTCATTGTAGGTGTCATTGAACACTGAGGACGATGTTCCCCTAAAGGGGGGGTTGTAACAACCCTAGGTTAAAAAAATCATGTAATAAAGTTAATAAAGGTAAAATATTACCATGGTCATGGAACACGTATTCCAAGACTGAAGTTGGGAAAAAACATCCTAGTGTGGGTGTTCATTTGGTTTATTATGCCTAAGGGAAAGTGGCAAAGGCAATGGAAAAGGATTTGAAAGGGCAAGAGGAATTAATTGGAATTTTATTTATGAAAATAAATGAAATTAGGTGAAAATGAAGGTGAAATTTCACATGTTGCATGTGAGGAGGAAAATGAAGGAAAATAATGGAAAAATTAAGAAATTATAGGTCTCATTGATAAAAAGGCTTCTCAGGATTAGTACACAGCTTTTGTCACTATATTTTTGATCTCTCACTCTATTCTCTCTATTGTCACATACTCTTTCACACTTAGATTTTTCTTGGAGTATTCTAGCATTGGATTAAGAAAAGAAAAGGAAGGACAAAGAAGGGAAGGGGAAGCAAATATCGGGAAAGGAAGAGAAGGATCAATCAGCTACAGCGGGATTACTTGTAGGTATCGAGTTGAATTTATGATTTTTTTGCCATATTTTGCATGCATGGTACATTAATGTATGTATTTGGTTCTCTTGTGTCATTGGCATGGATTTTTCCAAGTGTGATGGTGATTTCAACCTTTCCTTGCCATTTCTGGATAGCCATGGTATGATGGGGTTCTCTTTTACTTGGTTGAGTTTGATTTCCAGATGGTTTTGAAACTAAGTAGGGTGGTCTAAGGAGAAGAACACAAGGCCTAGGAATCCCTAGACTGGTGAATATGGGATTGCGATAAAGTTATATTGTGTGTAATTTGATGGGCCTAGGAATCCTCGACCAGTGAATGGCGGGATACACAGTAAATCCTAGAGGTTTATGCCCTATTTTAGACCTAGGAATTCTCAACCAGCAAATGGCGAGATATATGGTAAATCCTAGACGGTGGATTCTCAATTAGACCTGAATATCCTCTACTGGTGAATGTAGGGATATATGCTAAATCCTAGAGACTAGAGACAAACAAATTCATCATGGTTTAGGTGGAAAATCCGGAGGCATCCAAACTTGTATAAGCCTAGTGATTCGAGGACCGGTATATGGTGGGATTGTGGTAAAGCCTAGTAGTGTATGTTTTCTTATTTGGGCCTAGGAATCCCTTGGCAGGATTGGATCAAAGCCTAAGGAACCCTTGATTGGTTTTGTTGTGAGTCGCGCATTCATGATTGGAATATGGAAAGGGGGTGATTGTTTGAAAGAAATATTTGGTTCAGACCAATCTATGGTCGGGTGGTACATGGAAGTCCTTGACGTGGTTTCATTTTTCATATGTTAATAAGAGCTCTTTTCCTCTTGTGTAAATGTGCTTGTTATTATGTGATCTTAAAGGTTGTTCTATCATTATTAATCTATTGGTTATATTTTGGTTATAAGCATGGTTTTATGGCAAATCTTAGTCATGTATATTATAATTTTTTGTTTGGTAATTGAATTAATATGAATGTATGACCTACTGGATGGTAATGCAGCTATTATGAGAGGAAATTGGTCCTTCTTGGCGATTCTCGGATAATTATGAAGTCCCTATGATTATATGTATTTATATGACCTTTAGATTACATGTTCATGATGTTTTAGACCGAATGTTTGTCATGGCTAGGCCTTGTCAAATCAGGTCCATGTTCAATATTTGCATTAGAATCCTTTTCATCATGTTATTTTACATTTCTGTAAGTTTTATGAAGTTCTGGGTAGAGGCCCAAGTCCTAGCCCTAAAAAAGTGGCTCAAATTTCGATGTCGCTGGCACATAACTACTTGAAAAATGCTACAGTCACATGGATGACTTGTTTTTCATATGATTAGATGGTTTTATTCCCATGGAGGGCTAGTCGTCAGTGCAACTGGGGGCTCTAGGTAAGTCAAACAGCAAGTTCTCAAGGTTTGAGCACCTGGAAGGGTTGGTCGACTCTTGAAGGTCATATTTGTCTTGTCATGTCATTTCAACTTCCTTAATTTTTCTTGCTAAGTTGAACCATATCATAGTAACTCTTCATCACATGTTTACCTCGTTGGATCGATTAGCTTGGTTAAATGTGGGAGGAGGGTGTTACAGTATCGCAGGGGTCTTTGTTACATCGGGCTTTGATTTTAATCCCTATAAAGGACGTCGAGTATATGATAATTCCATATGTTAAAACCTTGACAAAAGCCCAAATCAAAATACACAAGCAGTCATCCAACACTTAATTTTTTTTTATTTTATTTTTTTTTAAGCATCAACGGGAGTCTGTCCATTAACAGAGGTTGAGAGACGGAACTAAGCTTCTATCAGGATTGTGCGATCAACTGATAGAAGTCGGGATGATGTGTCGTGTATGGTCTTCACTGGAAGGTTCCCATTGGAATGTAATACCATCAAAGGGCCCACCTTGACTCCTCCCGAAGGAAAAAGACTTATGCGCTTTTAAAAAGGCCAGGGACAACAATTAACGGAAGTTGGGAATGAATGTTGATGGGTACATTTTTCGTTCCGTGGGGACTATATCTTAGAGTTTTCTCTTTTCATTCACTTTGGAACATCCCAGGGTGACATAAGCGCGGGATGACATGTACAAGTCGACAAAATAAAGGAGTTGGGACCCAGGTCTTGAGTTGTGGTCATATTGCATAGAGTCGGAGGAAAGTGTAAGAATTTAGAGCAATAGAGTGGGAACATATTGATATATAATATATAAAGTGCTTGGTCTCAGTGGCTATTAACATAAGATTTGGTTTTAATAAAGGTAAGCCCCTCCTCTTTTGATTATTGATAAAAGGTTCATTTGCAGTGGTTCTTTGGTGATTTTCCTATATTTCCTTCCCTTTGGTTTATATATATAAAATTTCGGCTATGTTGGTTCTAGTTTAGCTGTGGGACATTAAAGGGGCACTTTTGGACCTAGCCACTATATATGAGTTAGAAAATTTAAGACTTACACCATCATGTCATGTTGTCTTAGTATTTATTTATGCAAGATTAAAAGTGCTTTGTCTCTTTGTGGCATTTATTTTCCACCATATTCACTCATAATATTTGAAATGTTATAGTCCATGCCACTTGTCGCAAGACACCTATTGTTTCATGTCTCAAATTAGTGTAAAATCCTCCAATATTGAAAGTCAAATATGGTAAACTCGTATGTGGAAAGTAATGATATCAATTTCTAATAGTTAATACTCTCCCCTCGTCATAGTTATCATTTTACATTCCCCTATGTTGCTAGGGAATTTTTTAAGGATTCAAAAATTATGTCTATTTATAGTATTGTATTCGACTATTTTGGTTTGAAAATTCATACATATAGAATGTGGGTGAATATTCAATAAAAAACATGTAAATTACTATTAAAATTGATAATTATTTGGCAAATATTGTCCATTTAATCATCATATATATGTAAAAAAATGAACGATTTTTTAACCAAATGAGTGAATAATTTTTTTGGAAAATGTCCAAAAATTACCCAATTAGTGAAATTTCACCAATAAAATTTTCCCTACATATCATTCCCTTCCACAACTCGTGCTTGAAATCACGAATATTGAAAGTCATTTTGGGTACTCAAAAATTTTTTTAAGGAAATATGTGCAATAGATCTACATCTAATATGTATAAGTTCCTCGCATGCAAAAAAGAAAATTGTGTCATGCCCAATTTATGTTGAATTTGTCATTAAGAAAAAAAAATAAAAGGAAAAGTCCATTCTTGAATGCAGCTCCATCGTTTCTTACAATTATATGTATATATCTTCTTGTATTTAAGAATGGCATGCAGAGGTGGTCAATTAGCCTCTATTAAACCAAATTCACTTGAGTACCATCCCATATACCTAAACGCCCATACAAGGTACCTCTTCTCACCTTTTTTGTGTTATTTTAAGATATTGTGACATACATCCAACCATATTTCCTTATTCTCCAAGGCATTGTCATATATTATATCCATGGCATGAGATTGTAGTCACCACAAATTTATTAAAAAAAAAAAGGATCAAATATAATCTCCCTAATCACTATTATGTTGCACTTGTATCATTATTGGTGTTTGATGTATCAATCACTACAGTCACAAATGTATACTTTTCTGCATACCATGTTTGCAAATTCACTCAAATATATTCCATGCATGATTATGAATTGTAATACAAGTGAATTGTAAATGTATCATAGTTGACTTTCTTGACATATTTGACACCTTGATGCACACAAAAGAGTTGATATCCCACTGACATATAACATCATTTATGTTACTCTCTACACTCTATTGTATGGTATTATGATGTTTCCATAAATGGTTTACATGGGCATAGAGATGTGTCAATTTTTTTTTTGTCATCCTCATTCTATCTACAAACTATGCTATCCAAAACATTGTTATTTTTTATTGCATGTATGAATAGTACCTTTCCCTTTGTAATTAATTTTTCCTTGTCTATGTTTATCAACCACTTTAGAATTTATGTAAAACATGATATCATACGATACTTTTACTTTTTCGATTATATGTTCATGCACTAAGATTAATGGTTGCATAACATATTTTCTTGGTGGCAATGCACAATGAGTTTCTTTAGTAGAGGTTCTCGAGGTGACTGAAGAGGTCGTGGCAGAAGGAAAAATGTGTCATGGAGGGAAAATAGAAAACAAACAAATTAGGTTTTATATACACTTTGATGCATACTCTAACGACTTCAACCAATTAACTCAAACAAGCCATTTATACCTTGCGGGTGCTCCTCCTCATCCTCCTACTCGACATGCCTCGCATAATTCACTTCCACCACATCAAAACATTATGGAGATCCAGGAACCTCACTTGCCTCAATAGTAGCCATGCAACATGAAGGCTAGTATCCTAATCCCCCCATACCAGCTTCCGATTTTCCTCCTTGGCCCATTGTCTCTCATCACACAATTCTTCCTGTGATTGCCACACCTCATGCACCTTATGCACTCTCACGTGTTCCCATGCCAACAACTCTATTCACTCACCTCCCCACATTTTGCTTGGCAAGTTTCATTTTTTTATGCCAGTGCATTCCCCTTCTGAGTCCACATCAGCACATTCGCACACCAATGCATCAAGAACATATATAAAGATAAATCTCTCTCCAAGATATTCACACGGAGATACAAGGAGATGAGAGGAGTGAATGAAAGAGCACAATGAAAGCTCTAGAAAACAACCCAAGTTATCATGATATTTCAGTTTCCCTTTACTTTTATTGTTCAAATTATTCATACATACTACAACTTACAATGCACATTATATTTTTTGGTATAGCATGTTATTTTTGGATCATAACATACTTTTGATAACATTACTATAGGAGGCACAAGGTTATTGCATATGGCTATATATATGATGATGGATGATGTGATATTTTATATACATATTTTTGTGATAATGATATTTCTTAATGATGTCATATTTACACGTAATTTATTTTCGAAGGATTCACAAGGTTTTATGAAAAAATTTAATGAAAATAAACATATTCGTAGACCCCGCCTATTAACATAAATTAAGTTAATGAAATACTCCTAAAATCTCTCTCCCGAAAATAAAAATAAAAGTTTTAACTTAATGAGGGGATTATTTATAAAAAAAGTGTACTCTCCAACTGGACAAAGAGGACACAAAATTAACCAGAAGACACAAGAGGGGATGCAAAATAAGAGTAAAGAGAGGTATGCTTAAATTTAAACGTCATTTCCCTGATAGATTGTTTTCTCAAATATTTTTATTTTCAAATGCAACCAAGGATGCATTGGTATATTTCTTCACTTTGCGATTAGGGTTCTGCGAGTGTTAGGTTTGCAGCTCGTTCTCGATTGAGCCAGGCTGCAGCACTCTTCTCAAATGCTAGTCAGAATCATTCTAAATTCCTCATAATTTATTGATCAATGAGTGGGCCCTCGTGGGAGGAGGGTGGACCCTCCTCTTATAGCAAAATGGTTAGTATAAATTGTCAATTTATAGACACAAATTCCAATGCGACGGCAGAAGGGTAGAAAGGGGTGGTTTCTCCAGTCATGGGAGCCTACTGGCAATCGCGAACTAAGGGTCGGTTCCTTTCTAAGGTCACAAATAATCCAAAGTTTTTCATTTTGAATAATCTCTTGGAGAAGATGAGACAATATATGAAGGATCATGCCCTCATATGTAAATTTTTGGGGATATGGCCCAAATAATATGATATAATCCAGTGGATCCAAATTAAATGGAACCCCCAATGGCTAGTGTAAATAAATTTGTGAGCTAAAGGATTATTTACAATAATATTTACAGATTTGATTGACCACGAAATAGTCTTTTAAAATGACCCATACTTGAAGAACAACGTCGGCCTCTTCAAGTTCTACAATCCAGGGAAGGAGAAATTTTCGGCAGCCCTAGTGTGGGTTAGGCTCTTCTCACTGCTGGAATATTTTTGGGAGCATGATATATTGGAAGGAAATGGAAACACCTTTGGATAATTTATGAAGGTGTCTGATATCACCGAACGAAGGTGATATGCAGCTTATGTGTGCATTTATTTCCATATGAATATCTTGCATTCGTTGCCTGAGCCAATAGATTTGGAATATCATGATATGATCTTGTCCCAACCCCTATATTATTAGCATGTACCATTAAAATGTCATCGTTGTCATGAATATGGTCATATTTTCAAAGACTTTCCACTAACACTTGTTGAGGAGCATAGGGCCAAAGAAAACAAAGATAATTACAGCTCTCAAACAGTTGGTCCACACAAGGGGAAACTATGGAAAAACTTTCAATAGACTCAAGGCCCTCCAACAAACCAAACCAAGCCACCACAATCGATGCAAAACCCCAAGGCGTATTTGGTGAAATCAATGCAATCTCAACCGAAAATAGGTTCAAAGGCAGTACAGAGGGAAGGAACTAGTAACCCCTTCACTGTCTTGGAGAACCTAGAAACAAATGGAGATATTAACAGCCAAATGAACCAACTGCCAATCCAGGTCATGGATGTACAACAAAAAAGAACAAAGGAAATGGAGAATATCAATCCCAAAAGGAAAGCGTCAGAATACCTGGAAGAAGTTAGAAATGTTAAATAGATCCTAATACACACTAGTAAAATTTTGGAAATGGAGGAAAATCATAACCACCTGAGTCCTTATGAGAAGATGATTTCATAATTCTTCAGAGTTTGGGTGAAAGTGGATGTCAAGGACATCCCTTCCAACCAACTGGCTTATTTTTTCAACTTGTTTGGGTAGTAGTGTGCTCGATTAGCCAAACCGGAGGGGGAGTGGAAGAACGAGAATCAAAGTAAAGAAGAGAACAAACTTAGCCTCATGGTGGTATATCTATGGGATCTAATCTAGGAAATTAGGAACGAAAATACACTAGGGAAATGATGAAGGAAGTAGGGGAGTTTCTACTCAACTCGGGGCAAATGGGCCAACTCACAGAATACTACCCCTGCACCCTACAACTTTCCCAATGAAAGTTGTATCATGGAACATTCGAGGCCTAAACAGCCTACTGGTAATATTTTTTATCTTAAAGCTATAATTACCAAGTGTTGTTTTAGGAAACAAAATGCAAGGTGTGAGATTGGAATGGCTAAAAAAAAAAAATTGGAAGGAATGTGAACTAATGTGCGTAGATGCTAATGGTTGCATCGGAGGTTTGGATATGCTATGGTACCTCACTTCCATGATATTCCAATATTGGATAGATACAAGATTCACTGTCACAAGAAAATTTTTATGCCTGGGTATGGAGGAATGGTATATCCTGACAATTGTATAAGGTCCTCATACTTTGATGCACAAAGATCGTTTCATGGATTTCCTAAAAATTCTAAATTAAGCCTCAATAGAAAATCGTTGGATCATTGGGGGGTAATTTAACATGATATTAAACATGAAAGAGAAAACAAAAGGTTACAGAAGGTTGGATCCCTCCTCTGCAATGTTTAATGATACCATTCAGGGTCTCAAACTAGTTGAAGTGGAAACTGGGAATGGAGTGCACACTTGGAACAATAGGAGAGGAGGGAGGGATCAAATTGCTTGCAAGTTAGATAGTTTCCTCCTTTCTGAAGAAATACTGCTACAGGAGGTCCCTATGGAAGCCAGAATACTGCCTAGTTTGGGATCTGATCATTGGGCCTATCCAACTAGAAATTAATTGCAATCCAAATCCATCCAATAGACTATTCCATTTTGAAGGATTTTTTCTAAGTCATCCGGACTTTATCAATAACCTAGAACAATGGTGGCGGGATATAAAAGTGGAAGGAAATAGAAAAATGAAAATCTTTCAAAAGAAACTAAAAGATATAAAACTCAGGATCAAGGCCTAGAACTGACAAGTGTTTGGCAACATCCACAAAGAGAAGAAGTGGCTAGAGGATAAAATGGAATAAATACAAGTAAGGACGATATGGGAGGGAAGAACTGAGGTTATCACAGATGAGGAGGGACAAACAAATCAGGAGCTAGAGGAGTGACACAAACAGAAAGAGATTTTATGGAGACAAAAATCGTGGATCCAATGGCTTCGATAAGGGGAACACAATATGTGTTTATTCCAATGGTCCATGACTAATCATCATCACCTTAATATAATATTCTCACTCTCTTAAGAAATTGGGAGCAAGGAACAACCCATAAGGACATGGAGGCAAAGTTGACTTCTTTATTTTCAAATCTCCTCACGGAAAATGACATTGACAGGTCTAAGGTTATAGCTCGGATAACAAAACACATTCTGAGGCTGATAACGGTGGACCAAAATGAAGCACTACTCAGAGAATTAACCTATGAGGATGTTGAGTTGGTGGTAAAGTAACTACCAAACAATAAATCGCCTAGTCTAAATAGCTTCACAATGGATTTCTACAAGAGATGTTGGAGCTGCCTCATGGAGGATATAGTGGAGCTCATAGAGGAATCTAGAACTCAACAGAGCATATGGGATGGACTGAACACCACCTTCATCACTCTTATCCCCAAGATGAATGTGGCATATGGCCCAAGTGGTTTCAGACATAATGTTTTATGCAATTTTATCTACAAAATTATTCCGTCAGTCATAGTAAAATGGTTAAAACCCCTCCTTCAGCATCTAATCAGCCCGAAGTATTCGGTATTTGTAATGGGAAAGAAAATACTAGATGGAATTATTGCATCCCATGAAAGAATCCATTCGTTGAAGATTACCAAACATCTAGGTATGTTGATGAAGCTTGACCTCTCTAAATCCTATGATCGACTAAATTGATCATTCTTGATTCAATTGTTGGAGGCGTTTGGGTTCTTTAAGAAGTCGATTCACTGGATTAAGTCCATGATTTCCACCCCCTTTTACTTTATTCTCCTCAGTGGATCTCCATTGATCACGTTCTGTGCATCTAGAGGTTTGTGATAGGGGGGTCCTCTTTCACCCTTCTTATTCATTATTGCAGTGGAAGGGATGAGCCGAAATCTGAAACATGTAGCCCAATCAAGACGAATCCATGGTTTGAAAGTCCCCAACACGAATCTCAAGGAAACACATCAGCAATTTTTGGATGAGAATTTTATCTTTGGATATCCAATTGTGAAGAAGATGTGAGTTATCATCAACATTTTGGATAATTTCAAAGATGCATCAGGTATGTTGATAAATAACTAAAAATGTAGTATTTATTCCTTTAATACCTCAGTCCCAATCCATAAAATTTTAGCTCAACTCATGGGATTCCAAATAGACTTATTTCTGACTAAATACCTTGGAGTCCCTCTAGTGGCCAACCCCCTTCAGATCTCCTGCTGGAAAGATGTTTGCAATAAGCTAAAAAAAATACTTGCAAATTAGAATTTTAGATCTCCTAACCGATGGACCACCCTAATAAAAGATGTGCTTCAAGCTATCTCGATCTACCACCTTTCGATCCTTCCTACCCCAAGGCACACATATTCAGAAAATTCTTATGGAAAGCGACATCTCCTAATAGAAAGTGGGCTCTATTATTCTAGGATAAACTCTGTATGCCCAAATTGAGTGTAGGATTGAGCCTGCATGACCTAGAACCCTTATCAAAGTAATGGGATCCAAGATATGGTGGTGGTGGCTACAGGGATATTTGGAACTATGGAAAATAATTCGGTATAAAAAATATGGCCATAATCGTTCTCAAGTAGAGAAGCTATGAACGAGGGACTTCCCGAAATGTTCAGCCTTACTGAAATTGGTCAGGAATAACAGTATCATCGCTAAAGATCATTTGTTTTGGGAAGTTAGGGATGGTACCAAGGCAAGATTCTGGGACGAATTGTGGAAAAAAACGCCACGAATGGATAGATAGGTAGATCTCAACAATGTGAAGGACATCCTTCAAGCCCAAAATGCACATCTTGTAGCATACTATTGGTCAATCACAGCACCCCAAGAATAATGGAGACGATGGAAAAAGTCGAAGGACTAGAACTCTGCTAACAAAGTCATAAATTGGAAATTGTTTGTGTCTGTTATGAGGGACATGTTGATTCCAACTGTGGAAGAAAGTGATGGATTAATATGGGGTCGTAATCCAAAAGTGAAATTTTCGACCAAAGAGGCATATTAATTGATGGCATGGCATAACACTTTACCAAGGGATCCAGTATGGTGCAATACATGGTCCACAAAATTTTGGTCGAAGGTGGCACACTTCCTATTGTTGGTGGGTAGGAGACGCATCCTAACTTTGGATTAGTTAATTCATAAAGGCTATCAAGGTCCCTCAAGATACGCAATATGTTAGCCCCAAGAGGAAACCTTTAAACATCTTCTGAAATTATGCCCAGAAATAGAGACGCTTTGGAATAAGTTATAGATCACCTTTGGGAAAACAGATCAATCCTGAAACAGTATAAAGGACACAATTGAGCAATGGTAGTAGTACCTCTTCAAAAATCATATTGTAAACCGAGCATGGATCTTGGCCCTCGATTTTCTCCTATGGAATACATGGAAGAGCAGGAACAAGATGATATTCAAAAATCAAAGCACCACTTCACAAGAAATATGCGAAACTACTCTATCTAATATTTGAGAATCAATATTAGCAGAGACATGGGCAAAGATGAATTGGAAGGCTTCGTAGGTGGAAACTCAAATCTTGGTAATCTTGAACTTATCCTCATCCATGGTGGTCGCCCCTAAGGTTCAGGAGTTGCGGAACCAAGTAGAGTCCCCTTCTTCCTTTATCCCCCCCAAGAGGGCTTTGTGAAGCTAAAATTCGACGGTGCAGCAAAAGGAAACCCAAGCCTAGCAAGTTATGGGGGACTACTCTGAAACTATGAGGGACACCCACTAGGGATATGTGTTGGATATTTTGGTTCTACCACAAATAATGTAGCATAGTTCATAGCCCTCAAGAAGCAGTTGCGATTAGTAGAAAAATTAGGAATACTCAAATTCCAAATCACAAGTGACTCAGCCATGGTGATACAAGTGGCTCAGAAGTTACTCATCGGCAACCAACATCTAAAGTAATCAAGAGTTGGAGGCTAGAAACTCAGGAAATATGCACCAGGGAAATCCTCCTCTCCTTTCCATCTGTCACTGACAAAAAATTAATGTGGTGACAGATTGGATGGAAAAATGGGGAATTGTCCAACCCAAAAGGGAATTGACCTCTTGTTAGCCTCCTAACCTACTACCCCAAGGCATGGAAATGGTGCAGATATTGATTGATCAAGATTCTCCTTCCCCGATGGGGTGTGCGTGTTGTACCTATGTAGACAATTATAGGATAAGGAATTATGTCAAAGCATCTAAAATATTTTGTTTTGATTTTGGATTTTTGGATGAGCAATGTTTTAAATTGTTAAATAGGTGTAGACTCTTAATCAATTAAAATTTATTAAAAGGGTTGAATCTTCACCTTTAACAGCATTTTAGCCTAGAAATGATATGTAAATTTGAACTTAATAAAATATATGATTGATCAAGTCTTCAAACAAAATTTTTAACTAACCATATATGATTGATTAAATATTAAAACAGAATTTTTAACTAACCTTTTAACTTGTAACTCCAACTCCTTGTCGTTGTTCTCCAATTGCACCATTAAATTCATCTTATTCAAAACTCTTTTGACTTCCATTATTGTTGCAGTTATTTCCTCGATGTTTAGATATTCAAGTTCTTATTTACTTTTAGAATTTAATATTCTAATGATCTTCTATGCTTCTTTTGGTGTGTGCTCAATATCTGCTTTAGTGTGCTCTATTGTTGTTTTGACTCTTTGGACTAGTTATTCCTGTTCAAAAATGATTTGAGTAAAAGGCCATAAATCTGTAACATTGGCATTGATATTATGCCAAATGTTGAGTTTTGCTTCTGCCAACATTTGAATGATAATAGACTGGTCTTCATACTTTTAAATCTGTTGCATAAGTTTGAATTTATTTTGTACTTCTGCTAAATATGCATTATCTGACTTTATCTTTTTTTCTTCCATTTTGGTGAGGGTTGCTGACAATTTTTCAACTTCCTTATTTGTGAATGACAATTTTCCAAAGGCTTGAGTTAGTTTTTCTGAATAATATGACTTTGATACTTGTGTTTTAGGTTGCGTTGAATTTATTGTTGTTGATGCTCCACCAGTTTCCCGTTTCTCTTTTTCCTTAAGTAATATTTCCATTTCTCGCTCCATTTTCTATATTTTAGCATTTTCTTCCACCACTAATGTAAACAGCTTTTCTTTTTCCACCTCTAAACTAGTAAGTTCTTTAGTTTGAGGGTGTTTTGTAGTTGGGAGTTTAATTTGTTTCCTGAGAGACTAAATATCTACATTTTTACTTTTTAGTACCTCCTTTGTTGCCTTGACATCACTAGGATCATATCCTAGTTTGAGAACCAATTCTTCTAAAGTTTTGATTCTGGTGTCTTTGACCATAGAGGAAATCTCCTAAATATTCAACTATGAATGCATGTTGTTCAGTGAAAGCTGCAGCTTTGAATCGGGCATGGAGAAAATGGTTAGAGTTGAATAAGTTAGCTCACCTACCTATTTATGAAAATCGATTTGGTCAATTGCATGAACTTATTTAGTATCAACTGAGAATATGGAGGCCTTGTAATCTTCAACACTTTTGGGGGCTACAAATTTAGGCTTCAAAAATGCCATTTGAAACAGCCATTTTTCTAAATCAAAAGATGATAGCAACATGTGTTGAGTGGTGCTAGTTTGTTTCCAGAATTTTGAGTAAGTCGAAGCTTTAAGAGATTCATTCTTCAACTTAATCTCTTTATACCTTAGAAAAATTCTTGGTTTTGGTTTATCTTGAGAAGTAGATAAAATAGGATATTCATTGGTCTCACCTACATAAGGGGGAGAGGTAGTAGGATTTCCTGTCAAAACCAAGGTAGTTTGTTCCTGGTCATCCCTTTCTTCTGAAGATTCTTCATTAGTGTTGATTACCTCGGGATTTTCTTTGCTACCAGTTTTATTGGAGGTTTGTTGATTTTTCTTTCTTCTCTCGAAAACTACAAAGTTTGTATCTTGTTTCTTTAAGTCTGTGGGAGACATGCTTTCCCTCTGCCTTTCCCTAAGTCTGTGGGTGGCTCCTATTTTATAAATAGGAGTCTGTAGAGAATATTGACTCACCAACTACTCTTCTGCTTCTTGCAATGTTCCTTCTGCCCATTCTTCCTGGTCGGCATATTTTTCTTTCTGTGGTCTTGGTGTATGGGAATATGGAGTACTTTTTTGTTCAATTCACAACTTAGATATTAATCCCAAGGGATCATAAAATAATGTAAAACTAGGCTTGAACTTCATTTGTTTTAATATTGCTTCTGCATCCTTTGTAGCTACTCTGGTGTTTATGATGTAAGGGAATATTTGTTCTTTTAGCTTGAACTGTGGTTTCTTGTTGTTAGACACAAAATTTAGCTCATCCATACTGAGAATTTTCCTAGCATGTTCCAAACCAAAAATCCTAACTGGTACAAAAAATGGTAATCTATAAGGTGGGAGCTCACTTCCATAAATTCTGATCTTTGTATAACTTTGGTATAGATACCAATCCCCCACCTTATATTGTTTTGAGAGGTGTAGGACTTTCTTGATTTCTGGAGATATTCTTGGTAAAATATCACTGGAAAATAAACATAAAGAAATATGAAGGAAATAATCTACAAAATCTGTGTAAGTATATTCTTCTGAATTCCTTCTTACCAATGAAGTCCAGTGGATAACTGACAAAGGGTTACCCTGCTCATCCATATTTTGAAATTGAAACTTGAACCTTTCTTCTTGATGATATAACATTTAGTATACTAACACTGACTAATATTTAAAACCTCCTTCAGCTTTAAATTTCATAAATTTTTCATGCATAGCATCAGACATAAATTGACTACAATTAAAACATATTAAAGGCTTTTGTCCAATTGTGAAAATTGATCAGAATCCTAAGATTATTTTGGCAATCCATTGATCCGTGTAGTATCCCAATAATCAAGCCACCATGGATATTACTTGCTTTGACATTTCCAGGAAAATTGAAACAAGATATGGAGGGTTATTTATAGGGAATTCAACGGTTTCAGGTAGAAAAGTTTCAAAAATATGGGTTCTCTAAGGAAATGTAAGCTTATTCTAAAATTACAATAGTGATTCAAGGGAAAAGGGATGGAGGGAAGCTTGGGGATCTATCTACAGACCTTGACAAATACTTTGAGGGGAAATTGAAAATATAATTTCATTATTTGGAGCAATCAATGCTTTTTTCTAGTGAGATATCTAAGATGGCACCAGGTAACAAATTCAGGGAAATAGCGGGTTTGAGGGAATATAAATTGAGGGAGAAGAGACTCCAATATACTTAATTCATCGTTTTGATCAAGAAATTTTTATTTTTCCCAATTTTGAAGTTTGTAGAGGTCGAATTCACAATCAGTCTCAACAACTTTGAATTGGGTGTCAATTAGGGGATCTTGATCAAGGTCTAGTACAAGCGGAATCATGGGGTCCTGTTAATTCATTTTTCCCTTTCCCTCCTTGTTAGTCATTATGAATTGAATACAAGTAGAACATAAATAGGTTACCTAGGAGGGAAATTTGATTGAATTCTTGAGAAATTGCTTACAATAAGTGGTCGTTTGCTTAATCATCTCAATAATGACTTGCAAGAATGAATGGACTTAGAAGGAAACAGTCGCAGACTCATGTGGTAAATTTATAACTACAATGGCGATGAAAATAATGGAAATGTTACCGTTTTTGGGAGCGGGAAGTATTAATTAGCGAATTTTTAGTTGGTGGGAGTTTTTTTTTTCCAATGGTCGGCTAACATGGGAGGTGATGATGTGCAGGGTGGAATCGTGGACAAGTGGCAAAAGGTAACAGGTTGAGGAGACAGGTAGAAGCGCCAGCAAAAAAGTGACGAAAAAGGTGTTTTTTCGGGGGGGTGTTTGCGGTAAAAGGTTTTGGGAGAGGACCCCCGAAAAGAGTTGTGGGAATGACACATTGCATCAGGAAGTTTTGGTGCAACCACTTCCCCCCTCCCTCTTTGTTAACTATCTATAGTGCGGGGGGGTCCAAAATTGTCTTCTCGTCATTGATCCAGGTGGGAGTGATCTAGACCGTAGATTCAAGCACAATATTTATTCACAAAACGGCAAACACATTTTGTCATGCGATAAATACATAACTATAGTTTAAAATAAGATTAAAACTTTAATTTATTTATTTTTTGAAGTGGCATTTTGACTTGCACACTTAGAGGGGTTTTTTTATATATGTATCCTTTAACTTTTTTTTTCTTTTTTTTCTTTCACATTTTCTTTTATCCCCTTTTTTATATATGTATCCTTTAACTTTTTTATTCCTTTTTTTATTTCACATTTTCTTTTATCCCCTTTTTATTTTTTGTTTCTTTTCTATATATATTTTTTATAATTTTTCTTTTTTTCTACAAAAAATAAAATGTATATGATACAAAAAAGTTACAACATTGGCTCCATCTGGGGATTGTTTCCCCCTGTGGGATACATAGAACATGCAGATCCATGTGCCTTCTCCTCGGACTATGGAGTCTTTGCTGTAAAAATCACACTGACAGCAAATTTTAAAGAAAACTGGTGATGTACAATGAATACTATCTATGAGAAATTTTAATATTGAATGTAATGTTTAAGATATTATCCATTGACAGATAATGTAAAATATCTTCCTTCAAGATTCCGTAAAATAAAAGTGTTATTTCCCTTGAATTATGAAATTTTGAATGGTCCTAACCAAAGATTATAGAATTTACCATGTTTTCCTCTTTCCTCTCTTCTGGCATCCCATCTTAGAATTAAATCTCTTTACCTGAAGTCTCCTTCCCTAGATTTTCTGTCAAATAATTTTTTCATCTTGTTGTGATATTGACGAAGTTTGTATTGAAATTCATTTATGTCTTGACTAAACTCAATGATCTGATTGATTCTTCTCGAAAAATCATCAAGCTCCTCATATGATTCCTGTAAAAATTTCATAACAGGAAAAGCTAGTTGTGTGGGAAAGATTACCTCAGTTCCATAAACAAAATGGAAAGGGGATTTACCAGTATGCCTTTTAGGTGACACTCTATTAGCCCAAACTGCATATTTGAGATGACTATCCCAATTCCTTTTATGATCTGCTAGTACCTTCTTGGTAACTTTGATCAAACTCTTGCTTGATGATTCTGCCAATCCATTTCCTTGAGGGTAATATGGAGTTGAATGATGCAATAAAATATTATACTTTTGGAATAATTCTATCATTTTGATATTTCTAAAATAGTGTGCATTATCAGTGACTATTTGTTTTGGACAGCCAAATCTGGATAATATGTTTTCTTCAATGCATTTGATAAAAATAATGTATGTTGCATTTTTGACAGGGATGGCTTCCACCCATTTGGTAAAGTAGTATGTAGCATTCAGGATCCATCTGTGTTGATTACTAGATGCTAGAATTATTTCTGCTATGAAATCTAATCCCCATTGTAAAAAGGGTGCTTCAATCAATATTGGAATCAGTGAAAGTATTGCTAACCTCTGCTTGCCAGCAAAAATATGACATGGAATACAACTTCTGACCTTTTCTCCCACTTGTGAAAATAATTTTGGCCAATAAAATCTCGCTCTTAGAATTTTATATGTTGTTGCTAGTATGCAAGATTGGGTTTATTCTTCTCAATTTTTGTTTGAAATGTTTAGCTTCTAGTTTGAGCGTAATTCTATGTTCAATAAGGGTTGTGTCATAGATTTTGAGTTCTTCATCTGACCACGCAAAGACATATTTATAGTATTTAAGAAGATTAAAATAATTGTCTTTTGTTTCCTGAGGCAATGATGTTGAAATTTTTACATTTCTGATTTGTTCATTTGTTCCAATATTACAATCCTCCACATCCTCTTGTTGTGAACTTGATAATGAAGCTTTTGAGACATCATTATTATCAAAGAGTTTTTCAAGAGGAATTAATCCTTTTGGAATGTAATTATTAAGGAAATGAATGATATCATGATTAGAAACTTTTTTTATTTAACTGTGAAGTTTCATTTTCATCATTTGGTGTAATTTCATTGATTTGTTCTTCTTCAATTTGTAGAGTTGAAAAATCATCAATTATTTGTAAGAAAAATTTTAATTTTTCGTCATCTTCAAACACTTGCCAATGTTTAAGGTTTTCAGGGATTGAAGGCTTGTACTTTACTTGAATCTGATATTGAAACTGCATGGGATCAGGAATTTTGAAAGAGCTAGTAGAGACTGCTAAAGAATCTGCATAAATGTTTTCATCTCTACCTGGGATTGTTGTAATATTGAAATCTTGGATATAATTTTCCACAAAATCCCATACTTCATTTCAATAATATCTAGGCCTAGGATGTTTTGCTTGGCATAGAGTTCTAATTTTCTTCACAATTAACTCTGAATCACCAAATACAACCAAGTTTTGGACCTTTAAACTTTTGGCTAACTCTAAACCTAAAAGTAAGGCTTCATACCCTGTCACATTGTTTGTAACATCTAATTATAACTTGAAAGATTGAGTTATATTTTCATTGTTTGTATAAATTAGTACAATTCCATCTCCAGCTCCATCTTTGGAAAAGGCACCATCGAAGTACAACTTCCAAACATCAGTATTTGTATAATGGGATTTATTTAGAGTCTGTTCAACACTGAGCTAAAATTTTGGAGATTATTGGTTCTTAAGGAAAAACATCAAAAATCTCTATCAATTGCATAAATGGGATGATTTATTGCTTGATCATCTTTACAAATAGTATTTATAAATTTTTCCTCTTTGTATAGTCTTAAATGCTCTCCCCCATAAATAGGAATTGTGGCAAAAGACATATCCATTTGCAAACTTCCCCCTGTTACACAGTAATTTGTCACCGTCCCTACCATTCCCCGTCCCGCACAATGGAGGACCCATTTTGTGACCTGTAAACATTGTCATGCCTTGAAAACATCATCAATGCATTCCTCTAAACCTGAGCTTCAATTGCCCTAAAGACATCTCCTTGCAAAAAATCATGAAAACATCTCCTTTTGCATTGGCGCGGGCAAACAGTTCATAACTCGCGCCAATGAGGAAAATCCTACAAAGAGGCCGCGCCAACTGGTGCTCTGTCCCAGAGCAGTAGTCGCACCAGCCAATTTAAGGAGTGTTTTTTTAAATAAAGATGGTGGAAGTTGTGTTTCAACAAACTCAGAAACCATTGCCTATCTTGAGTTGGGAGGTTTGGCTGCGGAAGTTCTATGGAAGGGAAGTGGTTTTGCCACCTCCCATGGAACCTTCCTTGTTGATAGGGCCAATCCCACAATAATAGGAATCCCAACTCCCTCCTTCCCCATCTATAAAAGCCTGCTCAATTCCATGGCAAGCTAGTCTTGAAGTGCCTAAGCTTTGAATCTCCAAATTCCCAAGAGCCTTTTGTGCTGTAAGAGCCCTCTTCCTTCCCTTAAGGCCAACTCAAGTAAGGAGACTATCGTCGAGAGACTCAGGAGAGGTTTGCCCTTTCCCTGGCGAGCTTTGCGAGACGTGAACGACTGGAGACCCATCCGAAGGGGAACACGACATCAGAACATTGGTTGTAATCTTTCTTCGATTGTTATTTAATGAATGATTACGATTATGGTTCCACTCTGTTTTCGATTATGTTAATATGAGTAATATCCTTTCTGACTGATATTTAGTTACGTATGCTGGATTTTATGCTTGTATCTGTTTGTTTCTTGCACGTGCAGGTATCCATCCACGGAGATCGTAGAGGATCGTGATCTGTCGAGGCTGAGGAACGGGAACGCTCTCTTCTTCAGATCGTAGCATTGGATTCCAGGTAGGCCTCCATCTTGGTCTTTTCATTTCGTAACTAGGAACTTGCGTCGTAACATTTCGTGATTGTTGCTAGACCCCTGCTGGGCTAGTAGGGATCGCCTCTGTCCGCAGAGGGGATTTACCTCCTCAACAATTTGGCGACTCCGCTGGGGATCGTCTAGATTTCACTGTCTCGTTTAGATTGTCTCGTTTTGATTATTTTATGATTTTCCTTGCTTGATGAGCCTTCTGGGTTGGGTTCTTTTGCTGTTTTTTGCTTCTTGGTTTGCTTAGTATACATTGATCTGCTTCTGGAGTAGTTATTTTTTGTTTTTGGCTGAGAAACTCGACTTGCGCGCTTTTTAGCCCGACAGTCGCGCCAATTGGCGCATGTTGCTTTTGTTTAGCCCGCGCCAATTTCTTTCTGGCGCCAGTTGCAGCCTTACAGTCGCGCCACTCCTGTAAGGTTTTTTGAGTTTGCTCAGTTTTGGGCTCTCTGGGTCTGGTCAGTGCTTTTCTTCTTGATTTCCCGACTACCTGAGTGTGTTGGAGTCCTGTTTGACTGGGAATTTGCCTCCATCCTTTGGTTGTTTGCTTTTATCTATCGATTTCACGTTTTAAGCCCTAGGGCATCTAGTGGCTTTGTGTATCGAGCCCTCCTTGGGAGTTTTGGTGTTTCGTTTGTCCAGTCGACTTTCTGATTGCTCCTCCGCATCCTCTTAGTATTTGTTCACTGTTTTGTTGCGATTTTTGGGTGATTTCTCATTCCTTCATTCAAATTTCGTTTGGTCTTGCTTTGGGCCTAAATCACATGGTCCATTGGAGCCTTTGAGTCTTTTCTTGGTTTTGAGAGACTTTGGTCGATTTGGGATCTGATTGTTTGTGTCGTTGAGTGAAATTTGCTTGTTTTTCTCTCTCAATATCATTTCTCAAGTTGTTCCGTTTGTTTTCATTTTGTTTAGTGCATTTAGCTATCAAACGTTGAAAATTTTAAAAAAAATCTCTTGTGCTTTTGGTTGAATTAGTGAAAATTGAAATTTTTCGATTTTACTAGTAATTAGTGATTTGAATGAAAAGTTTTCAATTTCATTAGTTGCATTAGAGATCTCATTGTTTGTCTTCCGAATCATTTTGTTTGTGTAAAGACTCTCAACTCTTCTATAGCTAGTTTTCATTGAACAAAATGGTCTACTGTGGCATGTAGCTTTGCATTTAGGAGTTTTTTGAAACAATACATTCGTTAGGGCCTGAAAATTGAAACCTAATTGAAGATCAACTTTAAAATCCACTCAATTAACCTAAGGCAGCATTGAAATCTAATGAAACATATTTAGAGGTCTAGGCTAGAGACGTGTTCCGGCGTCTTTAAACCTAGCAGCTGTCGTTTGCCTTTTGGCTTTAGACAGCGCTAGTACGAACTTGTGCTCCTCGTACCGTCGCGTATATAAAGGGAGACCCCTCTAGGTTTTCAATCCTTTATCCACATGAAGCCGAGTCTGCCGCCCTATACCCGTGATACACCGAACACCGCATTCGGGGAGATTGCCTGCACGTACGGAAAGTCCTTGGTCGATTTCTGTTTCATTATTGAAACCAAGGTGTATATTGCAGTTCACGGATATTTGGTACACCCTTTGTGCCTAGTTTTTCCTGAGCAGTCATTTGGTCTTTTCTAACTCCCTAAATTTGAAAAGACCGTCAAGCGCTTGTCCTTTCACGCTTGTATCAAATCTGAAAGAGATAGAGTCATATTTCTATCGTTTCTCGACTCTTAAAACATGAAACGGTAGAGTTTCTTACTTTTCAATGTGGTAAAAATTAATCACCCATGATTACACGCCCGCTTAGATATTGCTTTTTTACCGTTTGATCGTGTGTCTTGACTCTTTTTCAGCCCGTGTGTGTGTGTGTGTGTTTTTTTTTTCTTCTCTTGTCGTTTGCCACAGTGGCGGAACCCTCGGTTTCGTCTACTGGTAGTCCTTACACGGACGATTATTCAGAGGCTTCCCAATCCTCTGTTGAACCACAGCAGCCTGTTGTTTCCGAGTTTCCTGACGGGGGACCGGTTCTAAGTTCAATTGGCCCTTTTCGGACCCTGTGTCTGAATTGAGATTAGGAGCTGATTTCCTTTCTCTTACATCGGGTTCGCCTTTTGTTGCTACTGTTTTTCCTCCTAGTCCTCGCCGTCTCTTGTGAGATTTAATGGCAGGATCAACCATGAGTGATTCTGGTGAGGAAATCCCAACGTCTGGTGAAGACTATCAGCTCTTCCCACGAAGATTGTTTCAGGGAGACAACTCTGATCTGGCTAACATGTCAACAGCCAGTCCTTATTTACCACAGGGATACAGATCTCTGGGTCAGATCATTTCCGCTGCAGCCTCTATGGGAATATCATCTCCTGCTTCGAGGCCAGCTGCTACTACACCCGGGGTGTCTCCTCAGACGCCCGTCACTTATGTTCCTGTCCGGCCCACTGTCTGTGTGGCCGCCTCTTCTCCTGTTGTCTCAGCATCTGCTACCAGGGCTGGGCCAAATCCTGAAGATGTTTATCTAGCCACTGCTATACCGAAGAACATCTCTCCGGAGGAGTATCGGTTGTCTTTGCAACAGCCGAACCCCGAGGTTGGACCGTCCTCCCAAGATCCCTACCGATCTTACTTTTCGCACTATGCACAGGATGGTACTCCTGTGTATGCTTTCCTAGGTCAGTATGACGAGCACGGGGAGATTTTACGTCTACCTGCTCCTGAGGCTTATCTCTATGCTCAAGGTTTACCTTATAACCACGCTTATAACCCGCAAGGACAGCCTTTCCAAGGCCAACCTACGGGCCAACCTGGCTATCTTAATTATCCACAGGGGAAGCCCATTCAAGGCTATCCTGTCGGCCAACAAGGGCCATCGTACGGTCCGCAAGGACAGTATTATAGCCCTCCTGGTCAACCTGTTCAGCCTCAGCCGGGGTATCAACCGAGACCGGTCTATGGTCCTGGGGAGCAAATCCAGCCTTCTTTACCGATGCAACCGCAGTATCCTGTTGTTTCTAACGTTGCATATCAGCCGGGACCATCCTATGGTTCTGCTTCAGGTCAAACCGGTTTCCAGCAAGCACCTGGTCCTGTTCCACCACCGGGCCAACCGGTTCATCCGGTACAACCCGGTGTCCCGCCTACAGGCCAACCGGCCCATACGGTACAACCTGGGGCTCACTTACAGCTAGGTCAACCTGCACAACCGACGCCCCCTGTCTATCCGGGTCAACCTGGTCATTCAGGTCAGCCCTCTCACCCGGGTCAACATGTTCACTCAGGTCAGCCCTCTCAGTCGGGTCAACCTGTTCATTCGGGGCAGCTCGCTCATTCCATTAACCCTGCACAGCAGCCGGTTCATTCAATGCCGCAGCCAAATCAACAGCTGCGCCCTACTTATCAGGCTCCGCAGGGTTCCACTTTTCAGCAGCCTACTCATCCTAAGGGTGGTTATTATCCTCATGGTCAGTCTCAACCGAACTATAACCACCCCAGAGGTTCTCAATATTATCCTCCTCCACTCGGTTTTACCTACACTCAGCAGCCAAATCCAAACGCTGCTTATACGGGGCCGACACATAATCAGGGTCTGTACCCTGGTTATCAAGCCCCACACTATGGTTACCAGCATCCAAATCAGTCTGGTTATACGACCTACGCCCCCTACGGTCAGAATCCTGCAGGACAGAACCCGTGGGCGCAAGGATATTCACAACCATCGTGGAGTATGGGTACCGGACCTCATCCTGGGCCTGGCATGACAGTTAATCCTCCATTGCCGTTCCTGGCTACCTTGGAGCTGCCGGATGTTTCAAAGTTGACCAATGATCCGATTTTACATAATCCGTATTGGCCTCTGATTCCCACCAAGATACCAGGTGATTGCCCCAAGTTTGAGGGAAAAGCTGGAGAGGACCCCCAGGCGCATGTGATGACGTATCATCTTTGGTGTTCTTCTAACTCTTGGGTCGACGATTCGATTCGCCTACGCCTCTTCCAGCGTACTTTAACTGGAGCTGCTGCTAAGTGGTACATAGAGTTATCCCGTGGCATTTTCCAAGATTTCAACTCTTTAGCCATGGCTTTCCTCACGCATTTTCAGTTACCAGTTCGGTATGAAGCCGGGACGCACCTCCTGACCTCCCTGAAGCAAGATAAAGCCACTCACATCTCAGATCACATTCATGAGTGGCGGCGTCATCGTAGACTGATCAAGTTTCACATACCTGATCAGATACTGACTCACTGGTTCACCACCTCCTTTGTGAATAAAATCGCTCAGGATATTGCGATGGGAGCGTGCGTGACAGAGGAACAAGCCATCACACGTGCCCAATACCTGGATCTTGTCTATTCTCAGTCTGGCACGCTTTATGACATCTTGACCGATGCTCCATGGCCCGGAACCTCTAAGGCTCCGCCTACCCCTGCGGTGGATGGTGTCATTGGTTCTGTCTCTCAGAATTCGAAGAAATCTTCGAATGGGAAGCAGAAGGCTAATTCTTCCAACAATACCTCTGCTAATCCCGCCTCATCCGATTCTGGTAAAACCGCCGAGGTAAATGCCGTCCAGGCCAATCCTGCGGACAAATCCTCCAAGGGGAAGAAAAAGGGCAAAGGCAAATCAAAATCTGATGCCCCGAAACCGGAATCTAAATCTCAAACTGAGGATGGCTCCCAACGTAAGCCGAAATTCCCTTGCCTCATCTGTGAAGGTGACCATTACACTAAGGATTGTCCACGACGGTCCGAGGTTAGTCAACTTCTTAAAGGCCCAAAAGGGACTCCGGCTGTTTTAAAAGAGCCATTTCCATCTCAGCAGACCCAGATGGTCGAACAGGCGTCACCATCTGTACCGTTTGGGTCTCAGGTTTTCATGGTGAAGAGTATTGCACCTATCTCTGTCGCTACGCGGTCGAAGGATTACAACGAACCGCGGCAGGCACCCGGGAAGGCAGTTGCGGATGGGCCGCCTCCCCCACCTGTCTCCGGTCCATTGGAAATCGAGAAGCCTTCTCTTGAACCCGTTGTGAAGCCACCTCCCAAAGGTGTCCTTCGAAGATCTTCTTATAATCCAAACGCTCGTGCCGCTCAACATTACAACATTGTTGAGGATCTGCCACAGGCGCCATGTGCTATGTCTGCACTTGAGGTTCTTCAAAGTTGTCCTTCGCAACGGAAGGCTTTACTGTCTGCGATCGGGGGCATTGATCCCGCCGACTCGAGTCTTCTCACCTTCGATCTGGAGAATTTCACTCCCCGGCTTCCACATCAAATCGCTTTGGTTATTCAAGTCGGGATTAACGATCTGAACATTCATAGGGCCGTCGTAGATGAGGGTGCATCTACCTGCGTTATGTCCTCCGCTTGCTGGAAGGCCATCGGCTCTCTAGCCTTGTCGTCATCTCCCAATGCCCTTGAGGCATTTGATGGTCGGGAATCTAAACCCCTGGGCGTTCTCGAGAGTCTTGCGATCACATTACAGGGAAAAACTGTCAACATAGAAGTGGAAGTGGTTGACGCTAAACTCAACTACAATATACTTCTTGGCCATAGCTGGACCCATGCCATGCTCTGCGTGCCATCCACCGTCTTTCGATTCATTAAGTTCCCTCACGAGGGCAAGATTGTCACAGTGGATCAGTTGTCATTTTTCACCTCTAACTCTGAGAACAACATGCCATACGTGGATCAAATTCTGATCCCCCAGATAGTATAGGACCTGGTCTCTTCAAAGACCCAGTCCTCATGGGTATTTTCCCCGCACCACCCCCTGAGCCTCCTCCTGGGAGCTTGTTAGAGCATAGTTCTTTCTCTTGTGTCAAGCTCTTCGAATAATGAAACAAGATGCTACGAGGATAGTTCTTTTAAGTGTGTCAACCTCGTTAAAACAATGAAACATGAGCATATCCAATTCGAGTTTTGATAGATTTAGTTCAAATCTCTTTTGCTTTCAACCTTCACTCTATTTTCTATAGACTGAAGCTTGGGGGGCATGCACCTCGAATTGAGACACCATGCTGGGGGGCATGCCCGTCTTGTGTGTACATAGGTGTGTGTTTTTCATTTGTGTGCATGTATTGTGTGGTGTGCTTTGTAAACATCTTTCTGCTGATCGGGTCTTCCTGGTTGTGCAGATGTCTTTTCATCCATTTGTTGGTTTCGCGGATGGTGCCTCCCGCAGTACCAGGAATCTGTCTTCAGCAGCCTGGGTAATCTATGATCCTGCTGGTGAGTTGATCAACCTGCAAGGAGTGTGTCTAGGATGTACCACGAACAACATCGCGGAATATAGTGCTGTGTTAGAATTATTAACCGAGGCAGTAAACCTTGGTATCCGTGAATTGCTCGTGTATCTAGATTCGCAACTTGTGGTGTTACAATTGAACGGACACTATTCGGTAAGGAACCCGTCCATCTTATGTCTGTATCTGTGTATTCGATTACTGGAAAGGAATTTTGACTACATTACATATCATCATATACCCCGGCATTTGAATACACTAACGGATGCAGTAGCAAATCTGGTATTAGACAGACATTTGCGCAATTTATAAATCATCATCATCACATGTAAAGAAAGATCCATCCAGAAATAGATATGCACATATATATAGATATCAAAATGTTTACATAGAGTGTGTCACATAAAAGTAAAAAATATACATAATCGTCTTAAGTACATCCGGAGACGATATGTCTCTCAAAAAATAGGTGTGGTATAAATCCTAAGAGCTAATCCGCATGGTGCTCATGATAGCACGTAACTGCACGCACTAAGCGTCTCAGGATTCGGTGGATCCGACTCGGAACTCCCACCGTGTGGCGCTGGTATGCCATCGGTACATCTGCCAGCCGAGCATAGTCTGGGATCCCGTGGGCAATACCCTCGAGATTCTGGATCAACTCCTCTCCTCCGGTGCCCTCTCCCTGAGGATCAGGTGCAAGTTGTGTCCTTCGGGAGATTGGAGACATCCCAGCTGGTCTCTCAGGTCCCACATCTGCATGCATATATAAAATGTGTTAGGACGAATGTGTATTAACAAAAAAAAAACATAAAAATATAAAATCAAAAACATGAGGTCTTACCCAACTCCTCGTCCCAGTCATCTCCTTCTGGCAGTGGGAGATCTGGGTCTCTGGTGAAGTCAATTCCTGCATAGGGCCAGTCTTCCACGACAATCAGCTGGCGCCGTAACCACCTAAAGAATTCCGGCCTCCAGGACATCTGTTGGTCGCCTCCAGCTCTGGGCATAAATGCTGCCCAGCGAGCCATTCTTGGCTCTCGTGGTATCGGATCTGCTACTGCGGCCCCTTGGCCCTGGAAGATTGGTAAGCGTTCCAGAATGAACGATACCAGGATGGAACCATAGCCAAGTGACTGGTTAGTAGGTTACCTTGTTTGCATTTTTGTGTTTGCCCTTTTCATATTTATCGTTTGTTGTTACCTAGTCGAACCATAAGGGACTCATGCATTCGAGGCCGGCGAGTTGAGCCTTGGTGGCCTCGTGCGATGCATGACCACAAACCCGCGTGATGGTATGTAGGACAGCTCTCAATGCCGAGGTCGAGGATAGTGTGGATATCTGTGCCTTCTGATCCCATTTGTGCTCCTACGGATCGGTCGCCATCAGTTCTTCTATCTTCTCCCCAGATGGTCTGCTACCAGTCAAGACAGGGATCGGACCTCTGCGGAACAATCCGGTGATAAAATAAACATCATAAACCTCTAGCTCTAATACCTGATCTCGTAACCTGAACACTTGTTCATGTTCATCCCAGATACTGATCAAATACTGGAGGAGCTCGGGCTGAGCTCGTAGACAAGGTGTGAGGAAGAACTTTTTCAACCCACAGTTTTTGAGGGCATTCATGCAAGCTTCACTTTGGATGGCCTATTCATCCTCTTCTCCATGCTCTCGTTCTTTCCATTCAATCGCCATTTTGCTTGATTACCTGCATTCATATGGTCATAAACCCTTAGTTAGATCTCTGATAGGCCTCAAATTCCATGCAATTTGGTTTAGATATCGATTTTTTAGGCGGATTTTTAGGTTCAGCCGCTGGCGCGGCTGTTTTGTGAACATTCGCGCCACGTGGCGCGAGCCCTTTGTATAAAAGAGCCCATTGGCACGGGTCCATGCCCGATACCCGCGCCAATGACCGCAGCCCTAGAATTTCAAAAGTGGCCACATAGAACTGATTTGCAAAGGGAAACTATTAAAAAATGGATGAAAATGTAGAAGGGAAAGCGCCTCTTACACATGTGACGAAAAGCTGAATGGTCCTTAGGATGCATCACAATCATCGTCCAATTTTAAGCACTCCAAATGGACCACTGTTGCTTTTTACTGAGGTAAATAGTAAATGTAATTTTATTTTTACCAATTTGACATATTTATAACTTTTTGACATAAATGAGTTGTAAAAAGTCATTTTTATCGAATATTTTTATATGTTATGTCGAAAATGGATTTTACACTTGCTTGGTATGTGCAGCAGTAGGTTTTTGCGACTTTAACGATGGAAACAAGTTGTATTTTATACTTTTTTGGACTCGGTAAATACACGAAAAAGTCACTTTGGATTCATCTTTCAGCTCTTTTCTGACTCTCTAAATATGAAAAGATTGCCGAGGCCCTTGTCGTTTCGATCTCGTTAAATTGGACACGAATCAACATCTACCCAGTATACGTTTAACCTTTTTTCGGGCTGGGATGGATTGATTACGAAAAAGGAATACCCTAGCCTATCGCGACTAGGAGGTTTTCCCGGATATTGTTTTCTACCTTTTCGGATCTGGGGAACTATTTACGAAAAGGAACACTGTGGGGTTTACCTTTGTCTTTTCAAACTCTCTAAACATGAAAAGGCAATCGATTTCTCCCTTTGTCGGACTCGTTAAACCCTGATGACATCGGATCCGATCGAAATGACGTTCTCTGAGTTTCTCCTTCCTAGGACTCGTTAAATGCACTAGGATGGATTCGCCCGAAGGGCGGACTTATATTACAAGCATATGCTATCCCATTCAAGCTTGTTATAAAAAATAATTGGGGTACTCGCCAGAAATGGTGGGGAAAAAAATGGAACCATCATCGTTGTCGTCGGTAGTATGTCGCTCTTGAACATGGCACTTGTCTGCATTCGTGTTGGGTTGGGGAAATCTCATCTCATTTCTTCACTTTGCCTCCGTGGGTTTGGATAATCCTTTTTGACCTCTCATACGCAGTCCATTGTCGTGTCGTTTATATGTTCAAGAGAAGTTGACCTCTGCGGATATCAACCTTCCTCTGTTTCTCATATGATCCTGATTCACAACAAAACATTATGTTCCTCTGTCTCGTGTCGATGATGTGGGAATCATTATGGCCCACCTTCGATCAAGGTCACTTCCTGTCGACTTCAACTCATTATCCAGGAAGTTAGTCTAGAGACTCCTGATGGTACCTTGGAGCCTGCATGCCTTAATGGCAGGTTCGTCGCATTCGACGAGAGGTTTTCATTATTGGCCTCCGATCGGATGATTCTGCGGGTGTTCGACGTCAGCTCATTAATTCACACGCCGTAGATTGTACCTGTAGTACCTTGAGGACCATCGTCATTATTGGTGGTTTCTCTCGCGTCTGTTAACAGCTTTCATCATTGGCTGTTAATCAGACGATGTTCTTGCATGTTCGACATCAGCTCACACATTCGCATGCTAGAACTTGTACTTGTTTGGGTCGAGATGGAGCGCAAGACCCTGGATTGTGTCTGTTGTAATCCAGGCTGCGATTGTGGATTGTTATCATTATGTACATGACTCACTGATTGGATGGCTGCGACCATACCTGAGTCTATTTGTTTGATCTTAGTTGGATGGCTGCGCCCATACCCTAGATCCGAATTATAGCATACTCTGTTTCGGATGGCTGCGTCCATACCACATATACATCATGTACTTGAGATATCAGTTGTATCTTTCTGCGCAGGTTTTCCGACGGCGGGCCTTCAGTTGAACATGTTCTCGTAAATCATTTCACCCCTCTCTCTCTTGGGCCTCATACTTTAGGGGGCATCTGTTACACAGTAATTTGTCACCGTCCCTACCATTCCCCGTCCCGCACAATGGAGGACCCATTTTGTGACCTGTAAACATTGTCATGCCTTGAAAACATCATCAATGCATTCCTCTAAACATGAGCTTCAATTGCCCTAAAGACATCTCCTTGCAAAAAATCATGAAAACATCTCCTTTTGCATTGGCGCGGGCAGACAGTTCATAACTCGCGCCAATGAGGAAAATCCTACAAAGAGGCCGCGCCAACTGGCGCTCTGTCCCAGAGCAGTAGTCGCACCAGCCAATTTAAGGAGTGTTTTTTTAAATAAAGATGGCAGAAGTTGTGTTTCAACAAACTCAGAAACCATTGCCTATCTTGAGTTGGGAGGTTTGGCTGCAGAAGTTCTATGGAAGGGAAGTGGTTTTTCCACCTCCCATGGAACCTTTCTTGTTGATAGGGCCAATCCCACAATAATAGGGATCCCAACTCCCTCCTTCCCCATCTATAAAAGCCTGCTCAATTCCATGGCAAGCTAGTCTTGAAGTGCCTAAGCTTTGAATCTCCAAATTCCCAAGAGCCTTTGTGCCATAAGAGCCCTATTTCTTCCCTTAAGGCCGACTCAAGTAAGGAGACTATCGTCGAGAGACTCAGGAGAGGTTTTCCCTTTCCCTGGCGAGCTTTGCGAGACGTGAATGACTGGAGACCCATCCGAAGGAGACCACGACGTCAGAACATTGGTTGTAATCTCTTTCGATTGTTATTTAATGAATTATTACGATTATGGTTCCACTCTATTTTCAGTTATGTTAATATGAGTAGTATCCTTTCTGAATGATATTTAGTTGCGTATGCTGGATTTTATGCTTATATCTGTTTGTTTCTTGCATGTGCAGGTGTCCATCCGCGGAGATCGTGGAGGATCGTGATCTGCCGAGGCTGAGGAACGGGAACGCTCTCTTCTTCAGATCGTAGCATTGGATTCCGGGTAGGCCTCCATCTTTGGTCTTTTCATTCGTAACTAGGAACTTGCGTTGTAACATTTCGTGATTGTTGCTAGACCCCTGCTGGGCTAGTAGGGATCGCCTCTGTCCGCAGAGGGATGTTGAAATTTTTACATTTCTGATTTGTTCATTTGTTCCAATATTACAATCCTCCACATCCTCTTGTTGTGAACTTGATAATGAAGCTTTTGAGACATCATTATTATCAAAGAGTTTTTCAAGAGGAATTAATCCTTTTGGAATGTAATTATTAGGCAAATGAATGATATCATGATTAGAAACTTTTTTTATTTAACTGTGAAGTTTCATTTTCATCATTTGGTGTACTTTCATTGATTTGTTCTTCTTCAATTTGTAGAGTTGAAAAATCATCAATTATTTGTAAGAAAATTTTTAATTTTTCTTCATCTTCAAACACTTGCCAATGTTTAAGGTTTTCAGGGATTGAAGGCTTGTACTTTACTTGAATCTGATATTGAAACTGCATGGGATCAGGAATTTTGAAAGAGCTAGTAGAGACTGCTAAAGAATCTGCATAAATGTTTTCATCTCTACCTGGGATTGTTGTAATATTGAAATCTTGGATATAATTTTCCACAAAATCCCATACTTCATTTCAATAATATCTAGGCCTAGGATGTTTTGCTTGGCATAGAGTTCTAATTTTCTTCACAATTAACTCTGAATCACCAAATACAACCAAGTTTTGGACCTTTAAACTTTTGGCTAACTCTAAACCTAAAAGTAAGGCTTCATACCTTGTCACATTGTTTGTAACATCTAATTCTAACTTGAAAGATTGAGTTATATTTTCATTGTTTGTAGAAATTAGTAAAATTCCATCTCTAGCTCCATCTTTGGAAAAGGCACCATCGAAGTACAACTTCCAAACATCAGTATTTGTATAATGGGATTTATTTAGAGTCTGTTCAACACTGAGCTAAAATTTTGGAGATTATTGGTTCTTAAGGCAAAACATCAAAAATCTCTATCAATTGCATAAATGGGATGATTTATTGCTTGATCATCTTTACAAATAGTATTTATAAATTTTGCCTCTTTGTATAGTCTTAAATGCTCTCCCCCATAAATAGGAATTGTCGCAAAAGACATATCCATTTGCAAACTTCCCCCTAACTTGGCACAACAATATCTGGATAACAACATTCCAAATTTTGGGGGGAAATATCAAACAACAATATCTAAGACCACACTTTTAACAAGTATTTGAGCAAGTGTTACAACTAGATCTTTTATTAATCTAAGACAAGGTACTTTCTTTGAATCAAAGGTATATAGATCATGATAAGGTCTTGTGATTTGTAGTTGAAGTTGGTCCATAATTACTTTAGGCACTAGATTATGAGAGGCCCCAAAATCTAACACACATTTATATAAGAGATAATCATGAACTTTCAAAGTAACATAGAATGGAGGGACATTTTCATCTATCATATCAAAACTAGGACCCAAAACCATTGACGGTTTTTCATCTTGCAAACTAATTACACCCCCTTCGGCATCAATACTTGAAAATTGAATCCATTTTGACACTTGATTATTATAGCTTGGGTTTTTAGAGAGTTCAGATAATGGAATTGGAATCTTGACTCTTTCTAATTCTTTTTTCACATCAAAATCTGTTGGAACAAATTTTTGAGATGCATTTTGTCCATTTGATTGATTTATTGGTTGAATCAATGTTGTTTTTTTTTCAATTGTTTTGACCTGAGGTTCATTAATAGTTACATTTTTAGCTAGTCTACCACGTCTTCGTCTTCGTCTCAAATCATATCTTCTCCCTAGTTCATAAATTAGATATTCATAAAAGGCTCAATATTTTGAAACTTGAGAGGCCTCTTGATTTTGGACTGAAGGTTGACCGAGAGAAATTGGGATAAGAGCATTTTGTAATGATGTATCACTAAAACAATTGATATCATTTGTAGCTAAAGGACCAGTTTCTTCAGGTCCCTAATCATCAATCATCAATGGAAGTTGGATCTGTTGATCAGTATTTGGTCTTTGCAAGATTTGAGGTTGAAAGGTCTCTAATATTGAACTTAAGTTCTACTCGACATTGGTTGAGCTACTCTAGGTTGTGCTTCCATTTTTGAAATTATATTTGAAAGATTTCTTAATAGAGAAGTAATTTCATCTCATTTATGATCTTCATCCTTACTTTTTGAAAAATAATTACTTTCTTCTCTAGTGTTCATCATTCTCTCGTCATTTTCAGCCTTTGCTTTAAGTTTATTTGATGCTGATATATTTGCTTCAACTTCAATATCATTTTTTTGCGTATATGCCAAGGAAAAATATCTTCTTTCCCTAAGCATGACAGCAAAATCCTCGTCAAAACCTTTATAAAATCTAGCCTTAGTTGTAGCCACTGGTGGTTTACAATCTGGAGGCATTTTTTTGTAAATTTTATTGAATCTTTTAATGAAATCAAAAACAGGTTCACTAGGATTTCTTTTCAAATCATCAAATTTTATAAGATAATAAACATGATCCTTTTTACTCCCCATTTATTTTTGAAGATATTGATTAATTCATTCCATGCAGGAATAGAATGGGGTTGTAATTGTTTGAACTAGATTCTAACATTTGCTTCAACAGATTGAAAAAATATTCTGATGTACACATCTTCATGCTCAATATTCATATTATTAGCAAAAATCCAAAAAGGAATCTAAATGATATTCAACAAATAAACTTGTTTATCCATTAAACCTAGGTAAATGCTTTAGATATACATCTGGAAAATCATTAAGCTTACAAGGGAGGATTAGTGTTGCATAACGATCCTGAATGATAGGTTGAAAACCAGCCATTCTGTAGGTGGATGAGGTGGAGATGATGAATAACTTGAAGTTGAAGATGAAGATGAAGGTGAAAATAGCCTACCTTTGAAATGATCAATAGAACTTGTAGAATTTTTTACAAATGATGATTGAGTAACCAACTTCTTCACTTCTTGATCAAATTTCTCTTCACTTTCAAATAAAGGATTTGTATAAAATGTAAAAAAATCTCTAGGTTTAGCAGAAGTTGATGGAAAGATATGAATTACAGAAGAGATAAAATCACTTGGTTTGTATTCAAGTAATTCTAACTCTAATTATGCTTCTGATTTGGGAGATTCTGAAATAGTTTCAAGAATTTGATATGATTTTAATTGATAAACAGGAAGAATTGACTGAATATCAACCCCTTTAGATATAAGTTCTAACAATTTTGGTGTGAAGTCTGATAGTTCCAGGGGAAATGAAACAGGGTTAAAAGGATCATTTTTTGAAACAATTTCGGGTGGAAGTGAAACAAAAGCAGAAGTAGAAGCTTCCAATATTTTTCTTAAAGAGGTAACTCTCACCAGCCTCTTTGGATCTGACAATGGAGAATAAGGATGAGGATCTAAGTGAGATCTTGTATGCTTTCGTGAAGCCAGATTTGTTTTATGGAATCGCCAGGTGAAATATTTTAACCTACTGAAATTTTATTCACCATTAAAAGGAAATCCTAATCATTGTCCCAGGGAAAATAATTCAAAATTTTCGTTCCCCGACAACGGCGCTAATCTCATGTTGTACCTTTGTACAGAATTCTAGGTTAAGGAATTGTGTCAGAGCATCTAAAATGTTTTTTATTTTGATTTTGGATTTTTGTATGACCAATGCTTTAAACTGTTAAATAGGTGCAGACTCTTAATTATTTATGATTTATTAAAAGGGTTGGCTCTTCACCTTTAAAAAAATTTTAGCTTAGAAAGGATATCTAAGGTTGACCTTAAGAAAATATATCATTGATTAAATATTCAAACGGAATTTTTAACTAACCATATAGAGTTTATGCGTGCAAAATCCTTTTACAACCAAAAATAATAATTTGAAACTTAAGGAGAAGTGACAATTTAAAGATGTAGATGAATTAATTAAAACAGGCATTTCCAATTAACTAATGTTTGTAATTAATGATAAATTCATAGTGGCTTTCAGATATATTGATATTCAATCTTATCTTACCCAGATTTCTCAGTAATATCAAATATATGTATAGTTAAACAAAATGAATATAGAATTAACAAAGGAGTGCTCATAGGAACATAAGTTGTTTCAAGATGAATCTATAATCCTTCTATTTATCATATAAAACTCAAAGGATTACAATTTTGCTTAGTAGTTTATCACAAGGGTTCAACCCTTATCAAGTATTATTACAACATACTTATATATTTTCTGCTAAACTGATCTCGGATTCCAAAAGAGAATTCATTACAAAATGATATTCTAACAAAATTACACAATTTTCTAATACATAACTCAAAATAAAAGTATTGGATAAATTCGACTGTCTGTTGAAATTTTGAAGGAAATTTCTTCTTAACTGTGTCTATTTCCCAGTTGTTGGCTTATGTTTTTGTGCCAAAATGATAGGCCTTTTGTTTTCTTTTATTCTATCAACTCCAATAATTTTTCCCAGCTTTCTTCACTTGGGGTAGAAAAAATCACCATGTTTCTAAATTTTTCATCTACCTCAGTGTAAGTTTGAAAAGTTGGTTTATTCACAAATAAATGATGAATCTCGTGCTAAATATTCAAATCGAACTGCAAGCCTTCTAGAAAAGATTCTCCACTCATGACTCATTTTTCCTTGGCAAACCTCGATGTATCTACAACTATGTTGCACAATTTCTCCTGGTAATTCTCTAATGGAATCAATTTTCCATTAGAATTTCTAAGATTGGGAAGTCATTTCTCCTGTAACAAAGAAAAATTTTTGTTCAACCTTTTAACTTGTAATTCCAACTCTTTGTTGTTGTTCTCCAACTGCACCATTAAACTCTTCTTATTCAAAACTCTTTTGACTTCCATTATTGTTGAAGTTTTGTCTTGGATGTTGAGATCTTCAAGTTCTTCTTTAGTTTTAGAATTTAACATTCTAATGATCTTTTGTGCTTCTTGTGGCACGTGTTCAATATCTGCTTGAGTATGCTCTACTATTGTTTTGACTCTTTGGACTAGTTCTTCCTGTTCAAAAATGATTTGAATAAAAGGCCATATGTATGTAACGTTGGCATTGATATTATGCCAAATGCTAAGTTTTTCTTCTGCCAACATTTGAATGATAATAGATTGGTCTTCATATTTCTGAATCTGTTGCATAAGTTTGAATTTATTCTATACTTCTCCTAAATATACATTATCTGATTTTATCTTGTTTTATTCCATTTTAGTGAGGATTGCTAACAGTTTTTCAACTTCCTTGTTTTTCAATGACAAATTTCCCAAGGCTTAAGTTAGTTTTTCTAAAGAATCTGAGTCTGATACTTGTGTTGTAGGTTGGGCTGAAGTTTATGTTATTGATGCTCCACTTGTTTCCCATTTCTTTTTTTCCTTTAGTAATGTTTCCATTTCTCGCTCCATTTTTTTTATTATACCATTTTGTTCCACCACTAATGTAAACAAATTTTCTTTTTCCACCTCCAAACTAGTAGGTTCTTTAGTTTGAGGGTGTTCTGTAGTTGGGAGTTTAAGATGGTTCCTAAGATCCTAAATATCTACATTTTTACGTTACAGTACCTCCTCTACTTTGATAACCAATTCTTCTAAAGTTTTGATTATGGTCTCTTTGGCCATAGAGGACATCTTCTCAATCTTTAGATGTGAATGCATGTTTTTCAATGAAACCTACAGCTTTGAAGCAGCCATGGAAGAACTGGTTAGAGTTGAATAAATTAGCTCACTTGCTTGTTTATGCAAATCGATTTGGTCAATTGCATGAACTTGTTTAGTATCAACTGAGAATATGGATGCCTTGTAATCTTCAACACTTTTTGGGGCTACAACTTTAGGCTCCAAAAACACCATTTGAAACTGCCCATTTTCTGATTCAAAAGTTGATAGCAATCTATGTTGAGTGGTGGCATTTTGTTTCCAGAATTCTGAGTATGTTGAAGCTTTAAGACCTTCATTCTTCAACTTGATCTCTTTGTACCTTGTAAAAATGCTTGGTTGTGGTTGATCTTGAGAATTAGATGAAATAGGAGATTCACTCGTCTCTCCTACATAAGGGGGAGAGGCAGTAGGATTTCCTTTCAAAACGAATGTAGGTTGTTCCTAGTCATCCCTTTCTTCTAAAGATTCTTCATTAGTGTTGATTACCTGACGATTTTCTTTGCTTCCAATTTGAGTGGAGGTTTGTGGACTTTTCATTCTTCTCTTGAAAACTACAAATTTTGTATCTTGTTTCTCTGAGTCTGTGGGATACATGCTTTCCCTCACCCTTTTACTTTCTTTATCTTTAGAAATATGAGTCTATAGAGAAGACTGACTCACCAACTTCTCTTTTGATCCCTGCAATGTTCCTTCTGTCCATTCTTCCTAGTTAGCATCTTGTTAAATCTTTGTTGTTGGTGTATGGGAATATGGAGTGCTTTTTTGTTCAATTCTCAACTTCGATATTAATCCCAAGGGGTCATGAGACAATGTAAAACTAGGCTTGAAATTCATTTGTTTTAATATTTCTTCTACATCCTTTGCAGTTGCTCTGGTGTTTATGATGTAACGACCTATTTGTGCTTTTAGCTTAAACTATGATTTCTTCTTGTTAGACACAAAATATAGTTCATCCATATTGAGCATTTCCCTAGCATATTCCAAATAAAAAATGTTAATCGGGACAAAAACTGGTAATCTATAAGGAGGGAGTTCACTTCCATAAATTATGATCTTTGTATAGCTTTGGTATAGATACCAATCTCCTGCCTTAGATTATTTTGAGAGGTGTAGAAATTTCTTGATTTCTGGAGATATTCTTGGTAAAATATCACTGGACATTAAACATAAATAAGTATGAAGGAACTAATCTACAAAATATGTGTAAGTATATTCTTCCGAATTCCTTTTGACCAGTGAAGTCTAATGGATAACTGACAAAGGGTTACCCTGCTCATCCATTTTTTGCAATTTAAACTTGAACCTTTCTACTTGATGATATAACATTAATTATACTAACACTCATCGATATTTAAAAACTCCTTCAGATTTAAATTTCATGAATTGTTCATGCATAGCATCAGACAAAAATTGACTGTAATTAAAACATATTGAAGGCTTTTTTCTAATTGTGAATATTGATAAGAATCCTAAGACTACTTCATCAATCCACTGATCTGTGTAGTGTCCCAATAATCGAGCCACCATGGAGATTACTTGCCTTGACATTTCCGGGAAAATTGAAACAAGATATGGAGGGTTCTTTCTGGGGAATTCAGCGATTTCAGGTAGAAAAGTTTCAAAAATATGGGTTCTCTAAGGAAATGTAAGCTTATTATACAATTCCAATAGTGATTTAGGGGGGGGAGGAAGGAGGGAAGCTTCGGGATCTATCTGTAGGACTTAACAAATACTTTGAGGGGAAATTGAAAATATAATTTCAATATTTGGAGCAATCGTTGCTTTTTTGCTAAGGAGATATCTAATATGGAACCAGGTAAAAAATTCAGGGAAATAGTGGGTTTGAGGGAAGATGAATTTACGGAGAAGAGACTCCCTGATACTCAATTCATCACTCCGATCAGGATACTTTTGCGTTGCCTAATTGTGAATTTCGTAGAGGTCGAATTCACAATCGGTCTCAGCAACTTTGAATTGGGTGTCAATTAGGGGAGATTTATCAAGGACTAGTATAGGGGGAATCATGGGGTCCTAGTCATTCATTTTTCCCTTTTCCTTATTGGTAGTCATTCTGAATTAAAGATAAGCAGAACAGAAACATGTTACCTCAGAGGGAAATTGGATTGAATTCTTGAGAAATTGTTGACAGTAAGCATTTTTTTGTTTGATTGACTCAATAATGACCTGCAAGAATGAATGGACCTAGAAGGAAACAGTCACAGAATCATGTGGTAAATATATAACTGCAATGGTGATGAAAAATAACAGCAATGTTACCATTTTCGAGAGTGGGAAGTATTAATGAGTGAATAGTCAGTTGTTGTGATTTTTTATTTGCCAACGATTGGCTGACATGGGAGGTGATGACGTGGAGGGCGGAATCGTGGACAGGGGGCAAAAGATAAAGGGTCGAGCAGACGGGTAGAAGCGCCAACGTAAAAGTGAAGGGAAAGGTGGTTTTTTGGGGGGCGTGTTGGCGATATAAGGTTTTGGGAGACGACCCCCCGAAAGAGTTGTGGGAGTGACAAATTGCATCAAGTGGTTTTGGTGCAACTGTTTTTCGTCCGTCCCTCCCCCCAATCCCCCCTTTCTTCGTTAACCGTCGATAGTGTGGAGGTGTCTAAAATTTTCCTCCCACTGTTGATCCAGGCGGGAGTGATCTCGATCATAGATTCAAGCACAATATTTATTCACAAAATAACAAAAACATTTTTTGATGTTGTAAATACATAACTATACTTTAAAATTAAAATCAAACTTTAATTTTATTTTTTTTTAAGTGGCATTTTGACTTGCACACTTATAAGGGTATTATATATATCTATGTGTGTGTGTTTTTCTTAACTTTTTTATTCCTTTTTTTTTCTTTCACATTTTCTTTTATCCCATATTTATATATATATATATATATATATTATAATTTTTCTTTTTTTCAAAAAATAAAAAAATGTACATGATACAAAAAAAGTTACAACAATGTGCACAATGATCACATGAAGGAACAAACTGGAGGGACAATTCGGCACACAACCCCACTAATGGGATCGATGGCAGGGACGTGTGATGATGTTACAAGCGGAGAGATCCCCAAGTGGCAGAAAACAAGAACAATCGAAGAGGCTTGGTGCGTTTCCACGGTCGTTGGAGTTTAATTCGCAATTCACACTAGTTGGTTATGGGAGTAAGGTGCAGATGGGACGGATTAGTGCTGTGTGCGCAAGTGGTACCCTTGTGTATGCAAGCTCAAGCTTGTACATTTGAGGGTGTTTTTTGCAAGGGTGGTTGGGGTTTGGTGTTGTTGGTTTACTTCTGGTCCACCAAGAGGGAGATTTGGGACCCTGGTTCTCATAGTGGATTCGGCGGCTTAGTAGCCACTGCGACCCTCGCCTTCCTCAATTATCCTCTGAGTGGCAGAGATGGGTCTCGTGAAGGACACCTGTTGTGTTGGTTAGTGTTTCTGCCTTTTTCTTGGTTTTTGTCACAAGGTGGTGGACGACACTGCTTTGTGGATTTGCGTCCTTACGGTATTGTTGGAATTTGGCACTGGTTATCAACACCTGGAAATTTGAGGGGTGAATTGAATCATGTAGGAAATCCGCAGCAATGGAGAGCACTACCAAGTGGTATTTTGCGAGCTAGGGACCCAATGAATTTGGCATGGCAGTGGGCGACGGTAGCCTCATTGAGGCACGCGAGCCCAAAAAATCTAGGTAGAGTTGGAATGAGGGTGGGCAAGGGACGGCGTACAACAGGGCTGGCCATGCTTAGAAGAGAAATAATGTAGCGGAAAAGGGGTAGGCCGAGACATGATGTTGGACACCTGGGCCAATTGGAAGGAAGTGTTGCATGGGGATTCTGGCAGGTTTTTCGGCACTAAAGCCTATTTGTTTTCTGGTGTTTTGTAGCTGACACTTTTTGTTCTCCAGGTACTACATAGCTCTCTCGACAAAAAAAATCTAGTCAAAGTGAGTCTGTTCATGTGTAGTTCTTGTTTGAGAAACTAATATAATGAACTTATTGACAAACAAAAAAAACAAAAAAATCTCAAATATTTAGGCTTACCTGTTTTGGCTGACAGCATAATCATTCGAGTGCCAAGAAGGAAATAAGTACATCGTTCATGGATTGATTTATTCAAGTTATATTTTTACTGCATTATTTGTGTTGTTAGCAAGTCTGACATATTTCATATCAGTGCTAATTGGTGCTCATTTTGCAAAAATATTTGTTGATTCAATCTTATCAGAGAGATTATGCAGATAACAAAGGCACACGTTAAATATTCAATACACTAACAAATTGCGTTCTTCACAAAGCACCAAACCGTGCAAATGGATAGAGTTTATACATTCTATATTTTTTTCTATAAATAAATTATACATCAGTTATCTTTTTTTCAATGAGCAATTTGAACCACTGAAAAAAATACAAAATGTGCAGGCCGCAATATATATACCCGAGGGTCTCTATCTCTAGTAATCGGTTTGTATTATCAACCCAACACATAATCAAGGAAGATGCGGCATTCTGATGCAAATGCCAGCATAAATACTAATAGAATTCTCACCAGACAGGTAGCTTTGGGCATAAGTGAACGATGTCGACTTGGCATGCATTTGCATTGAGGGTACGTTGTTAGCGTAATTGTGAATTTTGTTAACCACCGTTATATAATTATAAAACACATATTACACAGTGCGATTCTTACAGCACTCTCATCCAATCGCACAATAAACAGCGAGCTCTTTACATGAAGATCCAACGTCACACCGGTTATGGCAATATGGGTTCACCTACCATTTATCATTTCAAGCGGTCTCAATCCCTAGCATTCACGATCAGGCTTTCACTATTCGACTGTCACTCCATGCTACGCCAATCTCAGCATTTAGCATCCACGGTTGGCTTGTACAATGTGGTTACCATTCTGTGTTGTCTTCAATCCAGCAATTGGCCTTCATGTTGAAGTTATACGATCCGTTTACCACTTCCGGTCTACACAATTTGAGGTTTTCTGAGATCGATTTCACCAATCAGCGTTTGTTCCAATTGCGCACCTGTTCCTGCAATTAACGCACTCGTCTATTGCATATATATTATTGCATAGTCAAATAAACAAATGAAAACATGGAATAGAGAGAATACATTGAATGATATAATAATAACTATATCAATTTAGCATGGGCCAAATATTTCATTGGTTGCCCCTTTGCGCTTGGCATTCTTCACACTGTTACATTCATTCTCTGCAATCTTGTTTTTTTTCTCTCTATTTTCCTATTATTTATATTTTAATATGAAATTGTTTTCTTTAAAATAGATGTTTTCTCGAATTACTCCAACCAATGCCTTCTTATTTTTAAGTTCTTATTTTTACTTGGCCCTATTCCACTCAGGGAAAGAAACCAATTTCTAATTTTATTCCTAATTAATTAAAAAAATACAAAACAACTAACTACTCTCATAAATAAATAAATAATAAAATATTAATGCTAATGTTTATTCCTCTTGAATGAGCCACAACATGTAAACATATAAGACTAAGTCCAGAGGCTCCTGCATCAAGAGATCAAAGGCTTTCCAACTACATTTCCTTACATTTTTTAGAATTCAATTTCTCATGTATGCGTTTGTTACAACTTAATTATCTAAAATAAATTCTAGTCAAGATTTTCACAAAATTTGCCCATAACAATTTGTTGTACTTACATATTTTTAATTAAAAAATCAATATTTGATAGTCTTTTTTATTATACACCTCTAATTTTTTATGCTTTATTCTCTTAACCTTGTGTAGAATCATTGGCATATGTTGTTGAAGTTGTTAATTGATATGCCAACTTTAATTATATTCACATTGTCTTGTGGCCAACAAAATGCAATTATAAATCTACTAAATTTATTTTATAAATTTGTTTATTATTTTACAATTTGCACTGATTTTATTTACTTCTTGTACATATTTCTTTTGTTTTTGCTTTAATTTATTTCATTAATTAGATTTAGCACACTTAAAACAATAAGTATCAAACTCTATCTCATTATCTCACCTGCATTGTGAGATTGTCAACTAAGTAAAAAAAAATTATACCAATAAAAAATAATTTAATGAAAAATAAAGCCATATGAATTATCAATTTAAAGAGGTCACCCCACACAGACATATATATATAAAGTTGTCATATTAAAGATCGACTCTTGCCATCATAGAGAGGAAAACAAAGATTAATACTATCACAATTAGAGTCATCCAGTGTTATCGAGAAGAGAGCCATCACTGCTAAGACAAAGCATAAAATGAAAGCTATTTCTACTCTAACTTGAGATATAACGCAACCACCACTAGTTAAATAAAGTTACATTCAAAATTCAATTCATGTCATGATTTTGTTGCCATTGACTATTCTTAAAGAATCGGAGTGAGCCAACATATCATATCACATTGGAGAGGGTACAAACATCTACACAATTTAGACATAAGAAACCCTACTAGAATCATTTTGTATATCTTAGAATGTACGTCTAAGAGGAAAATATGACTTGTATATCATAGGCAACACAAATTTAAAGGCGTTTTTTCAGAGAATTGAATATGATATATGTTCAATTTTTTTTTGGTTCCATTCCAAAAAACAGTCAAAGAAAAATACTTTTTAAGTTACATTATTTCCAATATTTATTTTCAACAAGTGTACTATTAACATTAATAAGATCGATATTTTGTTCGAAAGAAAGCAAGTTATATATCTAAGCAATGAATGATGCGAGTTGTTCCATTCTGTTTTGTTGTGCAGGCGAGTTGTTGCCTCTATCTAAAATATTATCCTAGAGAACTAAGTGAGCTTATGTTAAACCTTCTATCAATATTTCATTTGATGTAGAAAATAATCATTTAACCTTTGATCAAAACATAGAATAATAAAAACATATGATACTTTCATGATTAAAAAGACCCACACTTTACAGACAATGAAGAGATCTAATGTATATACAGCCCAACATGGATGGTTGTCAAACTAGTTTGGAATATTGTTAATCTTGGGAATCATACCCTCAAATCACAAAAAGTGTGATGACGCATCGTGGATGAAGAAGAAGAAGAAGAAGTTATTTTAATGTCTACGAGGCTAAATGTAGCCTATGGGACAGATTGCTCCTCTATCTGGCTCTTGTACTCTGCACTTTTCTGTGTAGTTTCACAATAAGCTCGCCCAGCTTTTCAACAAAGCCCTTGCTGAATAGAATATCCCAAGAGCTAGCTGCCAGAATATCTGCATACTTTTCCCTGTTGTCTTTGAAGGCCTCGCATTCTATAATGAAATGCTTTTTTTTTCCACTTTTCCAGAAGAGAAAAAAATACATACTCTTTCCTCCCACACTCCTTTTGGCCTTTTCCAGCACCCTGTTTCACAATGGAGTTGATGCGATTTAGTCCTTAATTCTACGATAAAAATTTTGTCTCTCCAAGAAATATTGGCCCCTATGTACACTTTTTGTTGATGATTATGAGAGGGATTAAACTCTTCAATATAATACTTTTGTTTTCTCCCTAACTCCTTCTCCCAAGTACATTTGTGAAACTTATCCATAACAAAATATTTTATCTCTTTACTGTTTGTGGGACACATGCTCAAGCAAATGCCCCATTTGCTAAACCATTTGTTATTTTGTCGCATCCAAGTTTTCTTTCTTGTGCACAATATTTCATTAAACACAACCTCATGCCATCTTCCCTCTTCCATTTTCTCAATTTTTTTAAATACCTTATGACCCATATAATAGCCATTGCTTCAATAGGAGTTGCCCCTGTTTCACTTAACAAGCTAGCATATGGAACTACACTTTTAATTTTGAATTTGTTTGTGATCAAACGCTTCTGAATTTTCTCAATTTGCTTCCACTACATGTCGGATGTACTACTGACCCACAGTTCACAGCCGTAGAGAATCACTGGAATCACTAGAAGCCCAAAAAGAGTTAGAGTGGTTTTCCAGTCCCATAACTCTACCTCTCTACACTTATTTTGAAGAGCATAAATGCTTTCCAACCCCCCAAAGTTCTTTTCTTTCTACATCCACCCCAACTTAGATTTTTGTTGAAGTCAATTCCGAGGTATTTGTAATCCGCAACTTCCTCGAGAATGTTTCCATCAAAGTAGAACTTATGCTGGTTATGATTTCTTTTGTTAAAGAAAACCACTACTTTCGTTTTGCTAATATTGACTTGCATCCAACATTTCTACAAAAATGCTCTAGGGAAAGTAAGTGCTCTTGCAAACCACGAGCAGAATTAGCAATTAGAATAATATCATCTGCATGCAAAAGAAGTCTTATAACAAAATTGCCCAAATGTATCCTATCACCCCCTTGCGAATTTAGTCACTCTTCAAGTTTGTCGATATATAACCCAAAGAGGGTAGGAGACAGTGGACAACCTTGTTTGACCCTGATATCGCTTCTAAAACTTTCAGAAATTCCTGTTGAAGTTCTAATTTTTACTTTCACCTCTTCGTACAACCTATGCACTGCTGCTCTCAAATTCCTGGGAACCCCAAGTTCCTCCATTCAGTGCCAAAGCTTGTCCTTAGGAACCGTGTCAAAGGCTTTTCTGAAATCAACAAAAAAACAAAATACTTCTTCCTTTTTCCCCCAAACTTTCTCAATGGTATGCCTTAGAGTTATACCATGATCAATTGTGGAATTCTTAGGTCTAAAACCCGTTTTTCCTCCAGCACGTTTATCTCTTTTTTCTGTCAATGCACTCTGTTAATTATCGGATTAGTTTATTTGCTTAATAGTGGGTTGGAGCGGGAAAACCTAAGGCGCAAAGTGGGCGGGAATCTCTATTGCGGAGTGGATAGTGGATCCCTCGCGGGTGGTATCCTCAGCCTCCTTCTTAGGCACCCCACACCCCATTGCTCGAGGCTCCCTGTCCCTTGGCAGGTTTGGATCAGAGAGTTTCGCAGCTCATCGAAAACTTATCATTGCTTCCCACACCTTCCCTCCCGGATTCTATTGTTTTTACCTGCGGGGTGTGTTAGTTCTTATGGAAGCACAGGCCCAGGTCGTCCCATCGCAGGCGGACGAGTCTTTGGGGGCACAATCAAATGCGATGCCCTAGAAGGTAGAGGTTGCAGCCTTTGACCGTCTTGTGGCTTATGCCCCCAAATTTTAGAAGCAAATCCAATCAAATTTTCTTAAACAGGGTGATGCAATCTCGAACATAGTTATAAGTGCCCCTCAGGCATGCTCAAGAGCGCTTTAGTTGGTTGATCGTGGTCTCATAGGCCAGTTTATGGGCTTATGGCCTTCGTCGCAGACGGTTAAAAGTTGGATAGAAAAGAACTAGAAACCTCTGATCTCTGGAGAGGTTATCTCCTCCTTCTGTGGGAAAGGATTTTTCAAATTCTACTTTGAGAATAGAACGGGTCATGATTTAGATTTCCAAAGTGACCCTTACTTTATGGGCTCTCAAGGTTTATATCTAGATATATGGAGCCCGAGTTTTAAGCCTGAATGTGAGGTTCCTACCTCGGTCCCTATCTCGGTCAATCTGCCTTAATTTCCTTTGCATTGTTGGAACGATGCTACCTTCAAGTTGATTGGAAACTCCTTGGGGAAATACATTGATTACTAGAAGTCGCGAGATGGTCTCTTCTCCTGCGCATGGATCTGTGTTGAAGTAGAGTTGGAAAAAGGCGTGTCGGGAGCTGTTAATCTATGTATGGATAGTTGGCCCACGAGCAGGAAGTGGAATGTGACCAACTCCCTTTTAAATGTAAATTATGCCATGAATATGGCGATTTCGCCAAGAAATTCCAGAAATCTCATGAGCATCGTGAGTCTCTTTCTAGGGAGAAAAATGAACAATGGAAGCAATTCAAGAGGAAAAAAGGAAACTCAAAACTGTATCTTGGTGTAAACATGGGAGTTCGACAGTCCTCATTGCCTGGAGGACAACAATCGACAGTCCCCCCCCCCAGGGTCGGCTGATGTGGAAGGGGCAGAGATGGAAGGAATCTTGGCCTCAAATCAGTTTGAGGCTTTGGTATCTTTAGTTGGGGAGGGTTTCTCCTCACAGATACATATCGATTCCTCGATTCCTCCAATTGATCCCTCACCTAGCTTAGGTCGGATGACCAAGGCTCATCCTTCTGAATCCAAAAAGAAAAATATATTCAGTTCAAGAACAAACTCGTGCAGCTCAAAAACTTAGGAAGAAGAGGACGGATTTGTCTCATCAAAAGAAGGACCAGGACCAGGACTACCCCCTATCTCCATGGATGAAAATTCAAAGGATGTGAGATTCGAGGAGTCGAAAAGAAAGGTTAGAAAGTCAGGAAGGAAAACGAATAAATAAATAAGGCGAGAAAAACAAAAAAGGACAAAGAGTTGGGGTTCCAACGCACTATCACAAAGCAGCTAGCAGGGTTTGGGAATAAAATTGGGGGGGAAAAGGACACCAATCAGGCCCGAGGAAGGGAGAAACACAAAACAAGAAGTAAATTATGATTATACTCTGTTGGAACTATAAAGGTATGGGGACCTCAAAGAGAATAGAAGAAATGAAATCATTAATCCACAAAGAAATACCTACTATCATGTTGTTACAAGAGACCAAAATGAGGGAGCTAGAGATCCCCAACTGTCATAATATAATATGGAACAAAAGGAAATTGGTTGCGTAAAGCTCCTGAGGTGCCTTCAGAGGCCTATACAGGTTGTGGCATCCAACAAAATTGAAATTGGTATGCTCTCTAAATAACACTCACTTGATAGCAACAACTTTCAATATAATAGAAACAAATCAATGCTTTACGATTGTAAATGTATATATGCATGTACACTATCGGGAGAAACTGGAATGTTGGCAAACTCTATCATATCTAAAACACATGGAATTTGGCAAAAATTGCATATTTGGAGGAGACTTCAACGCCACAATGGATAAACGGGAGAAAAGGGGAGGGAAAATAGTGAGAGATGTCTTCCAAGAAAACATGGAGGATCTCGTCCTGGAACTTAAACTCTTTGATGTAAAACCTCATAAATATATTTACACATGGAATAATAAAAGGACTAGTCTGGGACATATAGATGCTCGCCTGGACCATTTTTTGGCATCAGACAAACTATTGTCCTTAATTTTTTGTATAAACTCTACCATCCTACCTTGGTGTGGATCGAACCATTGACCTACCACCCTTTCGATGTCCCCTCCCCTCAATCTTGTCCCTATCCCTTTCTCTTTTCCCCAATATGGATTGAGGTTGTGGGTTTCAGGGAGGTGGTTTCCTCTTCTTGGGCAGGCTAGGTGAATGGGAGCCTAGTGACGATCTGGGAAACGAAGATAAAATGGTTAAAATTTGATATCAAAAAATAGCTTAAAGAAAACAATCCATATAGAAAATAAAGTGTAAATGAGATGGAGAAGTTTTTGGCTTCCATATAAGGTCAGATGGAAACCATACAAATCACACTATCGGAATTTCAAAAGGAAGCAGATACCTTTAAAGCCATCCATACTAGCCTTAGGAAAGAGGAGGATTACAGGAGGCTAAATGTTGAGATTGCAACAAGATGATGAGCTTAGTGGAAAGGAGTCGCCTTCACTAAGTGGGCCCGTAGGCTATTTTTGGCGCAAAGTCTATTTTTAGACATATGGATAATGTTCTATGAGTTGCAGGATGCTATTTGTGGATGGTTGGTCAAGTCGGAAAAAATAGATGGACTTCTATTTTTAGACATACTGGGCGGAATCTATTTTTAGATTGCCAGTCTAAAAATAGATATGTCGAATAGTATTAGCTCTTAATAATATTTGGACTATAAACATTATCTTATTCTCTTGGAGCACTTCAGTTAAGTGCACAGATGTGGCACAGGAGCTGACAGAAGGAATTGCACTATTCCTGAGGGTTAAGTGGAGCTATTTCATGGATACTTCAGTTAGAACTCATGTGACAGAGTTTGATGGAGTTGATTGAGGAAGTTAGTGGAGTTGTATTCAGTTTAACTAATCTAAACATAGTTGAGCTATTTGTATTCAGTTTAACTAATTGATACAATTAGTGAGAGTGGTGTGAATTAATTATTAATTAATTCACTAATTATAAACTCATAAATCAACTAAAGTATGCATCAGTTAACTTCAGTGCATGGACAGTTTCAGTGGAGACCAGTGCAGAAATAGGTGAAAGAGCAGGTTAACTATCAGTTGTGACTATCATTTGCTATAGTTTGCAACACACGGATAAGTGGAGAAGCCCATGAGGATTGCCGAGTTCAAGCCGGTGGTTTATCTATTTAATGAATCCATCCCATAGCATTAATTACGCAATAGAGGCTGGCTATCAAGTGGCAAAAGATTGGAGCATGTGTTTTGCTAGATCTAGCTTGGTAGTGTGTAGCAATTGAGGGTGTGCATGAGAGCTTGTGAGGAGATTTTGTACTATGATTGTTACATGATCTCCATGACATATAATATACAGATAGTTGGGGTTTTCAGCTTTAAGCTTTCCCATTAAATACTGTGTTCATATGTGTGATTGTTTGTGGTTTTAATGTATGCATGCAATTGATTTTATTTACGCATGTGATGATCAATGGTAGAAGAGATTTTGTATTATGCATGAAGCTAAAATAGTGTGTGATCAGGAGAATCTCGGTGAATAATATATCAGTTATTCAAATTTCTACATGGTATCAGAGCGATATTGATCATTGGAGCAATTGCAAAACATTGAAGCGGTTGAGTTTTGAGCTGGTGGAATTCGAATTTGCAGCAATGTTTTCTTGGTGTCGAAGTTGAGATGTCTTTCAACGGATTGCGATTGGAGTATGCCCTTGAGGGCAGCTCGAATTATATTGCATGGAAGGACAGGATGGAGGCGGTGCTGGATGATAATGGGTTGAAGGAGTTCATAGATGTTGAAGTCCAAAAGCCTACTTCTAGTGATGCTGCCGCACTTGACGCATGGCAAAAGAAGACAGCAAAGTGTCAAAGGATTCTGTTGGAGGGCGTGAAGGATCACATAGTATCTAGCCTTCATGGTACGACTTCTCCATTCTTGATGTGGAAAGCTTTGACAGATTTATTCCAAAGCAAGAGCGACCAGAGGAAGTTGGCGCTCATGGATAAACTCAGAAACATAAAAATGGAGAAAGGCGATAGTATGCCCAAGTACCTCACGAAGTTCATCCAATGTAGGGATGAGCTGGGAAGTGTGGGGTTTACTGTTGATAATGAGGACTTGGTGAGCTTGGCTCTCCTTGGGCTTCAGAAGAGTTGGCATTCCTATCAGGACTCTGTCAATGGTTGGGAGAAATTGCCAGGATGGGAGCGACTTTGGTCGGATCTTGTGCAAGAGGAGATAAAGCAGAGTACCAGGGACGGATCTTCATCAAGGAACTCTGATGAAGAGAATTTCACTTTGGCTGCCAAAGAAAAGAAGGGGAAGAGCAAGAATGCTTCTCATTCTGATGCGAAAGGAAAGAAGTAGGACATGTCCAAGGTGAAGTGCTTTCACTTTCACCAACACGGACATTATGCCACAAATTGTCCGCAGAAGAAGAAAAATAATTAGGTTGCTGGATCTGCAGTTGGAGAGGCCTTAGCCTCACAGTTTGAGCTGGATTTTTCACTGATCGCATGCTTGGTCTCAAGTGTGATGGGTTCAGTGTGGTTTCTTGACAGTGGTGCATCTTTTCACATGACAAGAGATTGAGATTTGTTTACTGATCTGGATGAGAAAGATCTTGGAGTGCACATCGAGATGGGCGATGATGGTAGATACAGTGCGACCGGTATCGGTACCATTTCCTTTGAGAGGGAGTCTGGTAAACCCTTCGTATTGAAGGAAGTGATGCATGTTCCGGGATTGAAGAAGAATCTTATCTCTGTGGCGATGTTAGAAGACAAGGGATATGATGTTGTCTTTAGCGAGGGAAAGGCTTTCCTGCGCAGTAAGGCAACTGGTGAGACCCGGAGGATAGGGGTTCGAATTAAGAACCTTTATCAATTGCAGGTAGATGGCTGTGCAGCAATGGCAGGCAAGGCAGAAGGAGTGGTGAGCCGGGATGATGGCGAGTTGTGGCACCGGAGATTGGGCCACCTTCACCATGGAGCTTTGAAGATACTGCAGCAGATTTCTATTGGGCTTCCTAAAGGCACTCTTGCGCAGTCAGATCAGTGCAAGGGGTGTACCTTGGGAAAATTTGTGAAAGCCACCTTTCACGAGAAGGATAGTTGCGCCACGACGATCCTTGAGAGAATTCACACAAACGTGTGCGGACCTTTCTCAGTAGCTTCCACAACAAAGCATAGGTATTATGTGATATTTGTTGATGATTTTTCTCGTAAGTGTTGGATCTTCTTCATGCAGAAGAAGAGCGAGACATACTCAAAGTTCTGTGAGTTCAAGGCACTGGTTGAGAAAGAATCGGGGAAGCAGGTGAAGGCTCTTGGGAGTGACAATGGTGGTGAATTCATCGGCGGTCAAATACTTTGCGATGCGGAAGGGAATTAGAGAGCTCATAGCACCTCATAACCCACAGCAGAATGGGGTTGCTGAGCGGAAGAACAAAACGATCATGGGTGTTGCACGGGCGATGTTGCATGATCAGGGCCTTCCCATACACTTGTGGGCTGAGGCATGCAATACTGCAGTATATGTGCAGAACCATTGTCCTCACAGGATACTTGGCATGAGTACACCCGAGGAGGCATTTTCTAGTAAGAGGCCTGATATTTCCCATTTGAGGATTTTTGGTTCACCTGTTTACATTCATGTGACGAAGGATGCCAGGAAGAAGCTGGAGCCAACTGTGGAGGTTGGGATATTTTTGGGGTACACTGATATGCCCCACAACTATCGTGTGTATTTTCCAGACAGTCGCAAGACTGTTGTGCGACGGGATATCAAATTTCAGGAGGAGAAAGCCATGAAGTGTTCGCTTGAGAGGGAGCCACACTTGCATGCAGATGAGGAGCTATTAGTTCCTAAGGATGAGTCTCGGGATGTGGATCAGCCACAAGATGAGGTTCATGGAGTGGAAGAGACCACTCATGTAGCGCCAACCATCAGAGGGCGGAAGCGCACTACAGAAGCTGAGCGACTGGCTCAAGATGCAGAGAAGGTTGTAGGAGCACCTACATCACAGCGCAGACAGAGACAGTCACCTGACCGGTATACTGGATACATGGCTCTTATGAGCAAGTGTATCGTGACAAAGCCATCCTCTTTCGAGGAAGCTGTGGAGGACCCCGCATGGGTAGATGCCATGGTGGAAGAGTATGATTCGATTGTCAAAAACAGTGCATGGGAGAGTGTCCCAAGGCCGGAAGGGAAATCGGTGGTGGGTTCGAGATGGATATACAAAGTGAAGCAAGAAGCTGACGGGAGTGTGGAGAAGTACAAGGCAAGATTTGTTGCCCGAGGCTTCTCACAGATTGAGGGGATCGATTGTGAGGAAACCTTTGCACCTGTCGCAAGGTATTCTTCCATACTGACGATTCTTTCTCTCTCACCACAGATGGGGTGGAACATTCATCAGATGCATGTGAAGACTGTGTTCCTCAATGGAGTGATTGAGGAGAGGTGTACCTTCAAACTGACCCGAAGGTTTGAGATCTTCGGTAGGTCGCATGTGTGCAGGCTCAAGAGAGCGTTATATGGGTTGAAACAAGCACCTCGTGCTTGGTACACACAGATAGACAGTTATTTCACCGAACTTGGATTCTCCAAGAGTGAGGCGGATCCTAACCTATACCAGATTGTGGTGGAGGGTAAGTTGTTGATCATTGTACTTTATGTAGATGATTTGATTTTGACAGGTGATGAGCTGTTGATACTCTCATGCAAGGAGGATATTGCAAAAGAGTTTGAGATGAAGGACTTGGGCCTCCTTCATTATTTCCTGGGATTGGAAATTTGGCAGCACAGTGATGGACTGTTTCCTGTGAACTACGTGTCTGAGATCTTTGGAGAGTTCAGCATGCATGTTGCAAACCTGTTTGATACTCTTCTTCCTAGTGGTTGGAGGAAGGAGGATGCTATGGCGGAGGGTAGTGGATACCAACATTTCTCGACACTTGGTGGGGTTTGCTTGTGTCCCCGGGTGTGCGACCCCGTGCTATTACTTTATACAGTGTGAGCTTTCTGTAAGCTAAGGTTAGAGCCTGCCAGAGAGAGAGAGAGAGAGAGAGAGAGAGAGAGCTCTTTTGGAGAGGCGGGGAAGGCATGTATTGAGATATCTCGAGCACATCGGGATATGGATTAATAGTGAGATGATCGAGATGAGGTGTGTCTATGTAGCTTCACGGGGATCCGGGTGGGCGGGGAGCCCAACGAATGGAAAGAGCACATGCAGAGGATTTGTTCTCGGGTCGGCAATGAAGTTTCTTGATACGACGAGCAGAGAATGCGTGGCCCTTCAGGTTGACGGGCCGAGTATATGGCAGCGAGTTTGGCTGCATGAGAGGCTATATGGATGAGGAAGATCCTGGTCGGGTTGTTCGGTTCACACTTAGAGCCTACTGTGATTTATTGTGATAATCAGAGTTGCATCAAACTCTCGGTTAATCCAGTATTTCATGATAGATCTAAACACATTTACATCCGGTATCATCATATCAGAGATTGTGTGCAGCAGAGAATCATGTTACTTTCATACATTCCTACGGAGGATCAGGATGCTGATATCTTGACGAAGGCGCTCACGAGGAGCAAATTCGAATACCATGGGCGAGATAGAGGTTGCGGACAATCCTGCTATCTTGTTGAGAGGGAGTGTTGAGATTGCAACAAGATAATGAGCTTAGTGGAAAGAAGTCACCTTCACTAAGTGGGCCCGCAGGCTATTTTTGGCGCAAAGTCTATTTTTAGACTATGTCTATTTTTAGACATATGGATCATGTTCTATGAGTTGCAGGATGCTATTTGTGGATGGTTGGTCAAGTCGGAAAAAATAGATGGACTTCTGTTTTTAGACATATTGGGCGGAATCTATTTTTAGATTGCTAGTCTAAAAATAGATATGTCGAATATTATTAGCTCTTAATAATATTTGGACTCTAAACATTATCTTATCCTCTTGGAGCACTTCAGTTGAGTGCACAGAAGTGGCACATGCAGCTGATAGAAGGAATTAGGCTATTCCTAGGGTTTAGTGGAGCTATTGCATGTTGACTTCAGTTAGAACTCATGTGACAGAGTTTGGTGGAGTGATTGAGGAAGTTAGTGGAGTTGTATTCGGTTTAACTAATCTAAACATAGTTGAGCTATTTGTATTCAGTTTAACTAATTGATAAAATTAGTGAGAGTGGTGTGAATTAATTATTAATTAATTCACTAATTATAAACTCATTAATCAACTAAAGAATGCATCAATTAACTTCAGTGCATGGACAGTTTCAGTGGAGACCAGTGCAGAAATAGGTGAAAGAGCAAGTTAACTATCAGTTGTGACTATACTGTTGCTATTTGCAACACACAGATAGGTGGAGAAGCCCATGAGGATTGCGCAGTACAAGCCAGGTGGTTTATCTATTTAATGAAGCCATCCCATAGCATTGAAAACACAATAGAGGCTGGCTATCAAGTGGCAAAAGGTTGGAGCATGTGTTTTGCTAGATCTAGCTTGATAGTGTGTAGCAATTGAGGGTGTGCATGAGAGCTTGTGAGGAGCTTTTGTACTATGATTGTTACATGATCTCCATGACATATAATATACAGATATTTGGGGTTTTCAGCTTTAAGCTTTCCCATTAAATATTGTGTTCATAAGTGTGATTGTTTGTGGTTTTAATGTATACATGCAATTGATTTTATTTCTGCATGTGATGATCAATGGTAGAAGAGATTATGTATTATGCATGAAGCTAAAATAGTGTGTGATCAGGAGATTCTCGGTGAATAATATCTCAGTTATTCAAATTTCTACACTAAAGACGAGAAATAACTGGTTAAGAGCGGGGTACAGAAACACTAAATTCTTTCATAAACAAGCCAAGTGTAGGGAGGTTAAAAACAATATCACCCAGTTTACCCATGAGGAAAAGACAGTTACGAAGTTTGAGGCTATAAAAAGAGTGGCAGTGAATCACTTTAGTCTTCTATATAAAGCAGACAAAGAAAGAAATGAGGAGATTGAGGATGCTCTAATTGAGAATGTACCAAACCTTATGTCTCAAAAGATGAATGATGCCTTGACATTGGCCCCTTCTTTGGAGGATATCCGTGAAGTGGTTTTTTCCTTTTCTGCGGAGCCCTAATGGCTTCTCGGCACACTTATACCAACAAATTTTTGGAAATCATATATAGGGATATGAGCATAATTGTGGGATACTTGCTAAAAAAATTTATAATCGATGGAGGGATTAACTCCTCTTTTCTGGCCCTCATCCCGAAGGAGAAGAATCCTTCCTCTTTTGCAAGATTCAAACCCATTTCGTTGTGAAATATGTCTTATAAAATATTCTCAAAACTTTTGGCCCTAAGACTCAAGCCTTTGTTGCCTAGTATAATCTCGGAAAATCAAGGGGGTTTGTCCCAGGGCGACAAATCATCAACAATATAATTCTAATCCAAGAGGCAATAGACTCTAGTTGGAGTAGTTGGAGAAGAGGAGACCAAGGCCTAATTGTAAAATTAGATTTTGCCAACGCCTTTGATAGGGTAGGGCATGGGTTCTTGTTAAAATTCCTGAAGAAACTAGGGTTTGATGAGACCTTCATTAGATGGTTGGCCTTATGCTTTGAGTCTCCTTGGATTTCCCCTTTAGTGAACGGAAGAGTGATGATATTTTTCAGAGCTTCCAGGGGGTTGAGACAAGGGTGTCCACTATCCCCCTTTCTTTAAATCATAGTAGCAGAGGCACTCAGCAGGAAATTACAAAAGGATCGGGAAGCTCAACCCCTACCGGGTATCAAATTTAAATAAAGCATCAAGAGTATAAACCACAGAAAATTTGCAGATGAGATTATTCTTCTAGGCGATGCCTCTATGGTTATAGCCAAGAGATTTAAAGCAACCATGGATCGGTTGTTGTGTACCTCAAGGGGGGATAAATGACAGGAAATTTTTTATCTATAGTTGGAATATCTCCCCCCTGAAGGACAGAAATATGGAGGATGTATTTGGGTTAAAAGTAATCAGATAATGGAAGAAATTCATTTACTTAGGTGTTCCTATATTTCTCAAAAAATGAACTCCTTTAGCTTGGAAAAAAATACTGGAAAAAATAAAATGTAAAATCACAAATTAGGGAGGAATATGGTTAAACTTGGCAGGAAGAACCATTCTTGTGAATGCAGTATTAAATGCAATACCACTATATCAATTTTTTGGACTCCAGGCCCCAAAATATGTGCTTTCGCAGCTGGGCATGTACATCCGCAAATTCTTGTGGGAAGGGGGAAAGGTTGACACCAAAAAATACCATTTAGTAAACTGGAAAACCATCAAATCCCCGAAACTCCACGGGGTCTGGGTATCAGAGACCTTGAGCTTGCAAACTTGGCAATGGGAGCAAAATTGCATTGGAATTTGACAACCAAAAAAGAGCTCTGTTGGTCTCAAGTGTAACTAGCAAAATATGATAGCCCTGGGAGGAACAGACAACTATCAGAAAAAGGCTCTATGGGATCTCCAATATGGAAGCTAGTGAAAGCATGTGCGGAAGTAATACAAGATAATTTAAGCAAAGTGCCAGGAAATGGCGCCCTGACGTCTATCTTCCAAGACTCAATTTTGGGTTGTCCTCTGATAGGAATGGATCCTATAATGCATCCACTAAAGTGTTATCTAGCTCAGAGAGGAGTAGAATTTTTTTTCCAAATATCAAAGTGGAATGAATAGTGTTTTTGGATGAATTGGGATTTGGACCACATCCCGGATGCCCTCACCACTCTCTGAGATCTCTTGCTCCTGAAACTTAGGGGTTGTGCCCCTGTTGAAAACACGATCAATGACATTTGGAGATGGAAACAATCAAAATAATCAGTGAAAGAAGGTTACACTCACTTGCTTTTCAAATCTCAGATTCCCCCCAAAGCATCAAAATGGAGGAAGATCTGAGCCATAAACGTTATCCCGAAAATTAACTTCTTTAGCTAGTTGTTGGTGCATAAAAACATTCTCACAACTGAGAATATACAAAAAAGAGGGCATCTTGGTCTGTCTTGGTGCCCGTTATGTGAAAATTCAAAGGAATCAATAACTTATATATTCATGCATTTCCAAGTTACTAAGGAAGTATGTGTGACAGTCCTAGGCCCTATCTATAATAGAACAAAGTGGCGAGAGGATATTCATCGGTACTTTAGCTCATGGCCCTCTCAATATGGGGGCTCCCTTCAAGCCAAAGATAGCTTCAAAAAAGTGTGGACTGCCCTTCCAAAATACGTGTTGGCAAATTTTTTTGTCTCGTAACAAACCCATATTTAGAATGACTTGAGCCCCAGTAAGAATAATAGCTTTAAAAGCACTCTCCTCATGCATGGAATTTCATCAAGCATACCTAGAGCACACTCTTGATAATTCTGAAATGATTTGGCTATGTCCCTGGGTTAAAGAGGGAGAAAAAAGAAATATTACAAAAGGCCCCAGCCTGAAACCTTCTTGGATACTCTGGATAAAGGAAAAATAACATGGACAATGGATGCGAGAGCAAGAGAAGTGGATCCTTCAATTTGATGGGGCATCTAAAGGAAATCCTGGGGTGGAAGGAGGGGGAGGGATTATTATAAATCCCGAAGGAAAAATAGAAATAATATATGCATGGGGTATGGGGACAAAAACCAACAATCAAGTAGAGGCCTTGAGCCTGATGCTAGGACTATCTCTAGTACAGGAAAAAGGAATTAGGGAGGTGATCATTCTTGAAGACTATTAATTATCAAACATATGGTCAATGGGTCCTTGGCTCAAAACTACAATCTTAATCAAATCATAAAGAGAACTAAAGGCATTGAGAGAGCCCAAGGAAAATCCAAGTACTATCACATTCATCGAGGGCAGAATAAAGAAGCAAATAGACAAGCGAACCAAGCCTACCTACTGGCAGAAGAGACCAGCGTGGTAAATGGAAAAGAGGGTAGACATCCAATCACATGACTTAGTTCAAATGAAGAAAAGAAATGGGGAAAATATTCACTCTTGGTGACAACGAACTAGGAAATAAGTTGGTTGATCCACCTAAGAGAAGGAAAACTTGGAATAAAAGAAAATGGTGGAATTGGTTAGGTAAGGTTGAGCTTTATCCCATCGGGCTCCTCCTTCCTCCTTCCCTCCCCCTTGCCCCCCGGTGGTCGAGCTCTCATTGGTTGGTTCCCTTCCCCCCCTTCTATTTATGGTGGTGCCCTCCCACTCCCCTCGTCACTCTCACTATGTCCCTCTTTATCTTGTTGTTTTACCATCCCTGTCACATGTCCCTGTTGCTTAGACCTCCATCACCCTGGCCTCCGCATCTCACTTCGAGACCCCCATTCCCATGTCCCATCGGGCCTCTTTTCCAAAGTGGGTTAATGGCGACTCGTGGCGTCTACTTCAAGATGGATGGTTGTGGGTATATGACGTGTATTGTATGGTGCCTTACATGTGGTTCACATGTCCACACCGCACACAGAAGCAGAGACATCAAGGAAAATGGAAACGAGAGTATGAAGGTATGTCGACGAATTCATTGCAGGATCATGCGAGCCATGGATTTATAAGGGAGGCAATTAAAGCTAAAGTGCATAGTCAGTCAGTTGGCATGGGTCTATCTCTACAATAACAGGGGCAAGGAGAATTCAAAGTACAAAATGGAAATGGTAGTTAATGAGGAATATTGCAACACGATGAGGAAGAGGAATGAGGTCAACCATGCCAAGCCCGGCCCCTATAAATTTAGCTACTTCAAAGACCCGAAAGACAAAAGGAAAAACAAATTGCATTACCGGTTGGAGTTTTTTGTTGAGGCAGACTCTGACTAGAGCGATGAGCAAGGAAAACGTTGGGTCTGTGCTAAGTTATGTTCCGAGGGTGATAGTCAAGGAGAGGAAAGTGGGAGGCGGAGCTAAGAGTACTTGAATTTTCATATAAGTTCGATGAGTGGGTTTGATTAGAGAGCTTGGTAATGATTCTAGTTTTGTTGCCTATGAGAAATTCAATTTGTGGCTCATACCAGGCTACATTGTTGATAAATGGTGCCCAACCTCGGATAGCACAAGGGGGGAGATAGTTGGGGTTAACTTCTTATCGTGGGGTTCTCTGTCAAGGTTGGTTTTGGGCGGCTGGAGGGGAGGTAGGAAAATTGGCAAGTCCCTTGTTTGCTGACCAAGGGGGGAGGAGGTTGATAGCGGTGAGTCGGGAGGAAAAAAGTTTAAGTTGGAGGTGAGCAATACCCCACCTGTGCAAGGAGTTGGAGTGTGTGTGAAGCTGAAGGGTCCGAGGAAAGTTAGGGATCTTAAGAAAGTACAGTAGCTAGCCACTGCTGGGAAAATTTACACTAGTGCACAATTGTCTAGTGTGCAGGATATAGTGCAAATTTAGGAGTTGGTTGGCAGAATTGAGTGGTTGTAGACTTCTTGCAAAGTGGTTTGGGAACACTGTGGAGATTGTCAAGATGGATTCGGATGTGGGAATTTTGGCCACGAGGCCTTGGGGACGTCATCGACTGTTATGAAACCAACTCCCAAAATAATAATAATAATAATAAAGAAAGAAAGATTGACGCCTTAGAAATCAGCCACTTTGAGGGGGCAACCTCCTTTACATTACATAAATGAACAATTCTTGGATGATACAAATGAAAAAATCTTCTTTCTATATATATGATTCCATGGGGTCACAATATAATCCTAGCTGACCTGACAGTAATAATGTAAGGGCACAACAATAACAATAAGGGGGTTACACTAACAATAACAATAAGATGATACACTAGTATTATAGGGACCTAACATGCCCCTCTCCTTCAAACAAGTGTTGTCCTCAACACTTGATTATTTATGGATGTTTCTGCATAAAATTATCATCCTCCCATGTGGAATCGTCAGCGAGTAAGTTCTTCCACTTGATGAGATACTCTAAAATTGATCGATTTCGTAGCTATCGAGTTCTTGTTTCTGTGACTGCTTAAGAACTTCTTTCGCTGCAATGTTGATCTTCTTGTTGTTTCATTCGATTTTGCACCAAAGTTAAGTTATCCTTTGAGAGTTGGAAAACTTCTTTTTGATGCTCAATGTGATCTTCCACTGCTTTATCATCCATATTAGCTTTCATTTCATTCTTCAAATCATCCATCTTAGCTTTCACATCTTTCTTCAAACCATCTGTATCATCTTTGGTTGTTCTTTGTAAGATCGAAATTTGTTGCACTTGGTACCGTAATTTTGATATATCATACTGCGATTCTTCCTCTTCATGCATCATAGTAAAGCTTTATGAGGGCTTAATGGGTGTGGAATTCTTTTTAGGGGCCATTTTAAAATTCTTTCTTCAAACCATATGTATCACCTTTGGTTGCTCTTTGTAAGATCGAAATTTGTTGCACTTGGTACCGTAATTTTGATATATCCTACTGCAATTCTTCATCTTCATGCATCATAATAGAGCTTTCTGAGGGCTTAATGGGTGTGGAATTCTTTTTAAAGGCCTTGTAGAACCCAACACTAATATCTATGCTTCAATATGCCCTTGAAATCACTTCAAACTGATTTTTCAGACAAGACTTACGCAATTTGGAAAAAAAATACTCACATTTTTCTTGCTTTTGAAGAGCTCGATATTGAAACTGTATCTCTGGAATTTCGAATCCCCAAGATTTTATCTTCGGCCCTATAGTAGCCCTTTGAATCTTCTTTCCAATGTCACAGGTCTGACCTGATTTGGATTCTTCTAGGCAAAGTTATGTCTAATCTCTCGCAATGACCTAATTATGGACTGGTTCAATAGAGCGAACTTGTACGACATGTCACATGTCATTGTTTCCTCCTTCGGCTCTGAAATTGATACACAGTGAACTACAGTTCGTGTACTTTTGGCTACTTTTTACAAAATTCCAATCTGATGCTCAAAGAGAGTTATGACGATTTTCCCAAGGTAACCTCTTTGAGATAAAATTCAAGAGCTTACAAAAACCCTAACTTCTACATATCATATCTCTGAAAATATTGTGAACCAAGATCTAAAAATTTTACACGAAATTCCTCAGGATTTCTTCGCAAATGGGTTTTTTCTTAGCTTCTAAACCTTCGTAGAAAAAAAGTTATAGAGAAAATGTCACGATGACCTATTTGAAGTAGTGAAACCCTAGAATCCAAAGCTCTAATACCAAATGTTATGAAACCAACTCCCAAAATAAAATAAAAGAGAGATCAACACCCCACTTCGAGGGGGCAACCTCCTTTACATTACATAAATAAACAATTCTTGGATGATACAAATGAAAAAACCCTATTTCTATATATAAGAGTCCATGGGATCACAATATAATCATAGCCGACCTAACAATAATAATGTAAGGGCACAACAATAACAATAGTGGGCTTTATGGGACACAATAATAACAATATGGAGACTACATGGGCACAACAATAACAATAAGGGGGCTATACTAACAATAACAATAAGGAGATACACTAGTATTATAGGGGCCTAACACCGACCCAAATAGACCTGTTGACATTGCAAAGTAGGTAGAGGTTGTAGGACAGGGTCAGTGGACTGTGAGAAATGCACCTCTAAGCTAGACAACATTCGCACGGAGTTGAACATAATCCACCTAAACTTACATCAGCAGCAAGATGGCATGCTCAATATCCAAGAGCGGAACATGGCCAAAAGAGAAAAAATTAAGCAAATGTATGATGAAATTGATGCCCTTCGACGCCAACTGGATGAGCTCAAGTTCCGACAGAACAGCAAGAACAGGGAGGAAGACATGAAAGGTCTGGGATTTGATCTAAACATCCTAGCATATATGGAAGAATGACCAATCTTTTAGTAGTTTTTGTGTATAGGGTTTTTTTGTTGTTTATACGCAATTCTGTAAATGCAAGCTTATGTTGAAACAATTTTGTCGAATATATCGTTGTATGACCGTAATCTAGATCTATAATAGAATTTTTGTAATTTGGAAAGGTCCTGAGATATCAGAACAGCAAATGGAATCCTCAGTGGAAATGAAATGTAAAAGTAAATCCCCCGATTACTTGTCGAGAACAGGCTCAAGATTAATATAAATTTATACTCTTTTCTGTTAAAAATAAAATAATTCAATGGATTCATAATTCAAAAGATCATGGAGTTGGAACTCGAGAGCAAGTATTCAACTCAACACACCTTTATAGAGGTTACAAGCTAGCTTCATGGAACCATGTTTAAATAAGTTACAATGTAACAATAACACAATTACTTTGTCATTGATATAAAGGGGGCCAACTCCATCATATCAAATTACTTCATTGTCATAAAAATAAGACAACTTCGTGGAACCATGTTTAAATAAGTTGCAATGTAGCAATAACACAATTACTTTGTCATTGATATAAAGGGGATCAACTCCAACATATCAAATTACATAATTGTAATAAAAATAAATCTTTTCCATGGGCCCACGGAGTCTATTTATAGTCATGTTCGTAAACCATCTTGTATATTTAAAGAATTAACATGTACCATTAGATGTATAAAGGGGGTCAATTCCATCATATCAAATTACTTCATTGTAATGAAAATAAATCTTTTACATGAGTCCACTAAATCTATTCTAGTCATGTTTGTAAACCATCTTGTATATTTAAGTGACAAGTACCATTAGATGTATAAAGCGGGTCAACTCCATCATATCAAATTACTTCAATGTAATAAAAATAAATCTTTTACATGAGCCCATGTTTGTAAACCATCTTGTATATTTAAGTAACAAGTACCATTAGATGTATAAAGGAGGTCAATTCCATCATATCAAATTACTTCATTGTAATAAAAATAAATCTTTTACATGAGCCCACTGAGCCTATTTATAGTCATGTTGGTAAACCATCTTGTATATTTAAATAAGTAACGAGTACCATTAGATGTATAAAGAGGGTCAATTCCATCATATCAAATTACATCATTGTAATAAAAATAAATCTTTTACGTGAAATAAAACTTTTGTTGGTAAACCATCTTGTATATTTAAATAAGTAACGAGTACCATTAGAAGTATAAAGAGGGTCAATTCCATCATATCAAATTACATCATTGTAATAAAAATAAATCTTTTACATGAGCCCATTGAGTCTATTTCTAATCATGTTTGTAAACCATCTTGTATATTTAAAAAAGTAACAAGTACCATTAGATGTATAAAGGGGATCAACTCCATCATATCAAATTACTTCATTGTAATAAAAATAAAACTTTTACATGAGCCCACTACAGTCGGTTTCTAGTCATGTTTGTAAACCATCTTGTATATTTAAAGAAGTAACAAGTACCATTAAATGTGAAAAAAACCAAATACTGTTTCACTATTATGTTAAATTTTCATTCTACACGTCTCTAATAACATTGTCAAAATGTAACTTTTCTTTTACTCATAAATATATTTTAATTTTAATAATTAATTAATTAAATATTTAGTTTATAAATCAAAATTTTAGAAAACAAAGAATAAAAATAGATAGATAGATAATGATAATAGACTGAACTTCATTTAGCACTTGAATCTGTTAATTCAATGTAATTTGAAATGGTGAGCAATATTCAATGTAATTTGAAATAGTGAGCCTTAAATTATCTTTAAGATAATTTTAAAAGAATGTCTAACGATTGATAATAACTGAAAGCAAATTCAACTCATTCCAATATTTATATATTTATAATACAATTAATCTCATTATTAAGATGAATCATAACATAATAAAATAAATCATAGCTATTCATCCACCATTGTAATGATAAATGAAACACTAACGAAAATAATAACCCTTGTTTAATGAAAACAAATCCAACCAATACCAGTACACCAAAATATAAAGCACTTTAACATGAGAGCACGTGAACCCAAACCAAAGTAACTCTTTATTGAGTTTTGTAAGCCGCGGCATAAAGTAAGTGGAACAAAGAAATATTATATACACTTGATTATAAATAATACAATAGACATAAAATATACTCCACAAATAGTTTTAAGTTTGCAAATAATTCAAAGAAAACTGAACATGTGTTGTCCACGAGGTTTGGATAGACGATAAACAGGTACATTGTTAAGACACTCCTAAATGTTAAGTCACTAGTTCATTTCCATGTTCTATATGAGTGTTATCCTTAGACATGACTATAATGTAAATATGATAAAAAAAATAATAACAATAATAATAAAATAAATAAATAAATAATAAAAAAATGTGTTTGCCAAACCAAAGTAAATCTTTATTGAGCTTTCAAAACAGTTACATAAACTAAGTGGAACAATAAAATATAATATAACAGTTGATTGATTGTGCCATAAATATGTTTGTTGCTGGACCTTAACCAAAATATGAGTTTGTAAATAATTCGGAGAAAAAATCATTTTTCAGACTTTTGCAATTAATATTTTGTTGTGTTGTGTCTTTCGGATCCATCGCATCAATTTTTGTTAAACCGATGTTTCGAACCATCAACCACAGTTCATTATCAAGGTAGAAAAAAGTAGAAAAGTGAGATAGAAAGATCTCAAAGGTGAGGAATAAAATTGTAAATACATATGACATGAAATTGAAAAAATCGACACCCAGAACTGTTCAACTTAAAACAAAATGGAATACACGTTATATTAACACCATACATCAGGACAAGGTTGCAGTTCAAAATGACATTTTTTAATCTTGATGGGATTTGACTGCAAAGCTAATGGATAATTGGCAGCACGAATACGATGTATGATGTGAGTGATAGACAGCAATAGCCCAGCAAGAGCTAGCTGAGTATAAAGTCCAGATTGCTTGCAATTGCAATCTTATAATTTAATTCTTACAACCCCAAGAAGGTTTAGCTAAATTGATAGATGCTCACATCAAACTACAAAATCTCCCTCCTGTAAAAAATCGAAACAAAGACTTCCACACACAACGAGAAAAAAAAATCCTTGTTTTGTGAAAATATAAACAATGAACTCCACACACAATAGATAAGGTTCAAAAGCACAAAGGTTTTATTTTAGGTTAATATATAAAATGACCCGTTGTAGAAAGTGCTTGGATTTTCACAAGACCAACAAAGGTAGTTGAGATAACAATTACGAACAAATGTATTTTAAAATGACTAACAAACATAATAAACATAAGAGTTATCTTCACTTAGGTAGAACATTATTATATGGAAATTGGAATTAAGGATATCAACAGAGAAGGTAACGGCCTACTATTATTTTTAGTAAGCATTATTTGAGCCTTCTATATAATTTGGAAGAGAATCCAGCATTTGGACTCTCTTTCCAAAAAAAGCGCAATTCGACTTGAAAATAGTGCTTCTCTGCAGCTCATTGACCTCATAAACAGCGAAGGACTATCATATTTCAGGTATTGGTAGTGAAGTATTCGGCATGTGATTGTACTATCTATCTATTCTGATTCTTTACCATTAAGCTATTGTTCAAGTACAAGATTGTTCATTTTCCTCCCTTGTCGTGGGTATCTCTCAATAAATTTATATTAGCAACTGAGCCCAGTGCAAGCTAAAACATACCATCTTTATAAATGTATGTACATACCATCTTGCAACATTAGCGGGTCGCAATAACCAAATCATTGCATTTTTTTAAGGAACATTTACAATCGTTAAAAAACAAAAATCTAATGATTACTGAGATTAAAAATTCAGATTCATAGAATATGGATTAACCCAATATTCAAAGATATTTTTTACATTCACACAAGGAAAGAACTATTGTAAACTGATTATAAACTTCTGAGCTAAATGAGAAAATGTAATTTTTTACCACAAAACTGAAGGTACACAACAACAATTGTCAAACTCATAATTTTCAGAGTATTTCCATGAGAATCTTAAAGTTTACAATTACCTAGTAAGAATCTTAATCAGAATTTTATTTGATCCATTGAGAGAACCAGATTAATGAAAAAATCCAAGGATCTGAATTCACCTTCAACAAAACAGAAACCATAGAAATAAAAATATCCATGCCAAAAGCCATTGAGATCTAGCATGGTTTGCTTGATAGATTTCACCTGTACACATTAAAAAAATGTTTTTGTTATTGCCAGAGCCAGTAGAGAAAAAACACAACACCACAAGAAGAGAAGTGCTATTGGAAAAATATAATGTGTGCCAAACACTATAATTTAAAGCATTGTAAGAAAAATACAACCCACCCCCCCCCAACCCACCGCTCCTCCCACCCCCCCCCCCCACTCCCCACACACAACAAAAATGGATTTGAAACTAACAGCAAGAACATGACAAGTTACCAGAGGCCAAATGTTAATTTTAGGTTAACAAGTTCTTCGCTTAGGACAGTTACTTCAGAGATCCATATTAGCCCGATTTTCTAATCATTTCATTTCCATTAGCAATCACATAAAACAATAAAACATTATAACATTGACAGTAACTGATGAAAGAACATAGACGATATATGTAGAAGACAAGGCAAGACAAGAGGACACAAGAATATGGCTCAAGCCAAGGAAAAAGTTAAAACCCCAACATGGGGAAAACACTTGATCAATTCTTCTTATTATTAAGATCAAATGTTCAGCAGAGAGAGAGAGAGAGAGAGAGAGAGAGAGAGAGAGAGGAGGAAAGTACAAAAATATAAGTCAAAATTGACTTGATGAATCACTGTCCACAACTGCCCTGTAAAGTCTGCAATTCTTGCTGATGTACCTTGCTGCCTGGTTAGGGTTCCTAATATCCACTGTCAAATTATTCCAAACAGTTCCTATAATCTCTCGACAACTGCGGCTCTCCTTCCTAATCTGCATTAACACAAAACACACCTGAAGTCTCCTTTGATCTGGGTCTGCTTCTCTGCTGTAGGATCCGGTGATCTGGTTAGGGTTAGGCATCAGCATTTTAGCCCCTCTTACACTGCTCCAAAATACCTCTGTTAGCTGCGGTTTTGCTTGACATATAATGAGCTGTCCTTCGCTGGCCCTTAGGGCTTATCTGAACCCAAATTAGGCCTCTTGGCCCCCTGGTCTATACTAGAACAGACCTGCAGCCCTACCTGAGACAACAGATCAGAAGTGTGTCCTCATAAGGAGAGAGTTTCTTCCTCAAGATGACCACGAACTAGCACAGAAACAATTACACAAACTCAGCCCTATTTTCTGCTCTTGAATTTGGTCCTGCAATGACAAATTGACCCATACAAACTGCCCAGACTTTTTCTCATGTCCTGCGGCTGTCTCTCAGAAGAATCTCGGCCTTGTGACAGAAGAAAAAGCCCAAAACAAAACAGCCCTTCGTCCTCCTAGAACTAGGCTACCTCAGACATACTTTTAGAGCCCTTGGATGTGACAAATGAGGTAGAAGGACACCTATATATATATATACAAATTCATGAGGGTCAAGGGACATGACGTTTGGGCTTTATGAGCCTACATGGAGGGGTGAGGCCAACCTTGACAATTTGCATATGAGTGGGCATAAATTCAAAAACACATTTCTCCTTATCCAAATTTGATGATCTTTAGGTCGATTTTGGTCCTCTCGAAAGAGGAATTCAATACAATAATCATCTCCATCAAATGAGTTGTCCAAAGTGAAATTTGGCCCTAGTTTCCAATTTCAACACTCCCTTTCAACTAGGGAGAATTCCACCTCAATCCATGTCATCCTGTCATCAAGAACTATCTTTGCATCCCATCTCAACTCTGCTGAACACTAATATAGATAATGAAGAAGAATTGATCGAGAGTGAGTCACAAGACCTTACCACTCTCCACTGTCAAAAGTCAGTCCACGTAACCAGGGGTAAAACTGTAATCAGACTTGATCCCAAGAGATCAAGTTTGTTGAACATCACGTATCCTAAATATAGGGAGTACGGCAGTACACGATGTGTCCATCGGTATTGCTATGGTCCCAAACCACTTTTCCCAACTCATTGGCCACATGAGAGGTACTTCCCATGTGTCCCAGACTACATGGGTAGGATGATGTTGGGGCAACAACAGGAAAAGAATAAATCACATCTTGCTCACAATCACATGTAGGGAAAGGATAAACCACATCCTACAATCACGTGTCACAACCATTGTAGGGAAAGGATAAACCACATCCTACGCTCATGCAAACCACTGAGAGTAGGGAAAGTATGAACCACGTCCTACATGCATGCCAACCATAATCGTAGGAAATATCCTACATGTGGGGAAAGGATGAAATACGCCCCACAGACATGCCAACCATCGATCATAGGGATTGAGCATCCTACATGTAGTGAAAGGATGAACCATGTCCCACCGACATGTTCACATCTGACAACTAACAGATGCCTATATGCATCTCTCACTAGGGTATCCGTAGGCGAAGGTGAACCACTCATCCTATATATATATCATCACAGAGCATCACAAGGGAAGGTGTACCACTCACCCTGTACACAGCGTACCTATATGGGAAGGTGAACCACTCACCCTATGGTCACACATAGGTCCAAAAAGTACCCCAGGCCCCAGGAGCTCCCAAAGCTCAATGTTCAACTGCGACCATCATAGTAGGGTCTTTCCACGACTCCAGCCTCTTTCTGAGAAACTTGATCTTACCAAGAGGCTTTACAAGAATGTTGAACCCCTGTGCACCCATCCTAGAATGATGGAGCTTAATTGCTCCCATGTTGTACCATATTCCAAATAAAGTTGTACGTGATGCCAATATGCTTAGAATAGTCGTGAAACACGGGATTCTCTGAAATACGAATCCCATTCTGCAATATACAACGATGATTTCCAACATTTGCACAAATGGCTCACTGAAGAGCTTCTTCAACCGATGGCTTCATAATAAGCCATGCTTGTTGCTTTATACAATCAACCTCAATGGTGCTCCCAGACCAACAGACATTAGTCTTTGATTCATCCACGATATAAAAGGTGGATCTCAGGAGCTGCAACACTTGGATGTGCTCTTTCCACTCTTCACTCTGCCAGCTCAGTTAACATCGGAAAGTCCATGGAATCTTAGATTCCTGGTAGAGTACATTAGATCATAGATAAATAGGAAGTTATCTAGGCTTAACCATAAATTGTAGCAAGGTAGATATTTGATCAGATGTTAAACCAGAACATCAGGATTCCCATAAGTTGTCTATCTGAATTAGCAGCTCCTCTGTTTTATCAGGCCTATCTTTTATTTTCTTTTTCTTAAAGGTCAACTCCCTCTCATATTGATAAATGAGAGAATCATCATCTGTTGAGCAGAAATCATTAATAGTTGTATCCAATCATCATAGCTCTCTCTGAAACCTTGCTTGGGTGATCATCTAGTCTTAAATCATGAGCTACCCATATGAGAGATGAGACTTTCCACGAAGCAACTGCAACAACAAACTCAAAACAGTGTGAATTTTCTTTTATTGCAAGCTGACAGCTACCAACGCATCAAATTACCCAATCCATAATGAGGAGGGGTCCTTGGCTTCCAGGCATCCATATCTACAAGACTATTCTTCATAAGATGTTTAATGCAATTAAGATGACAAAACAAGGATCTTCTGCTTATAATGATCGTCAAGATATAGAATCTGACAAGATACCTTTTTTTTCATGTTGATGTTACAAAGAACTGTTCCAGAGGGCCATGCACTTCTTCTCCCAGTTGTTCTCCAAGAATGATTCAAGTGTGCTGCACCCCCTATCAAACAATTTCTTTTACTGGAGAATCCCTGTAGCTTTTTCATAGTAGATAATCTTTCAAAAGATAAGCTATGCAAAGTTAACATCTGTTTGTTCACAACTTCGCTTGTGAACAAGACTATAACACTGTCATCAATTTATACTTACTGGGCTGTAACAATATCATGCATAATGCAGGACTGAAAGGAGATCATGTTGAGTTGAATATACTTAGATGCAATATATAGAGTAGTGCCACACATAGCAAAACTGATGTCACATATAACCAAGAATCTTCACTGCACATGGTTCTATCTTTGACTTTTAAGATAGCTTCTTGAGAGATCCAAGATCTTTGCCTACTGACATGTCTTCATCAGAATCTATACTTTGCTAGTGAAGCTTACTATAGAAAATTTCAAGGAGACCATTTCTTCTCAAAACTGAAAGAGGATTACAAAATCAAATGCTTCCACCGCTTGATGCTTGTAGCTATCCTTTTTTCCACTGTGACCAAAAATATACGGATGTCTATATCGTAGGATCTCAGTGTAGCTACTGTAAATCAAAAATCTCCACAAGTTGGATCAACTGATATAAGAAGTTCAAATTGTGTATATATATGAGCTGATCATGTCACTATATCTCATATAGAGACTTATACTATCAGCATATCTTCTTTTTACAGAGGAGGGGTGTACAGATGCATTAATCCTTTTATACTACTGTCCAAAACAAGGTGATGAGCCATCGTCCTAGGTTCCCTCAACTCCTTTTCCTTTATGAAAGAGGTTGGAATTAAGTTGCAATTGTGCTTAGAACAATAGAACTGCGCTTCTTTTCTAGCCTTTATTTGAATGATGAGGATTTTGAAAAGAAGCTTAGAATTTTAATCAAAGAGATACAGGTGAACATGCTACCCATGCCCATGATTTGTTCACAACTTTGATTGTGAACAAGTCCCATTATCAGAATTTCCATACGAGACTGTTTGTCAAAATACAGGTGGTTGTCTCTCAGAAGAATCTCAGCCTTGTGACAGAAGAAAAAGCCCAAAACAAAACAGCCCTTCGTCCTCCTAGAACTCGGCTACCTCAGACATACTTTTAGAGCCCTTGGATGTGGCAAATGAGGTAGGACACCTATATATATACAAATTCGTAAGGGTCAAGAGACATGACATTTGGGCTTTATGAGGCTACATGGAGGTGAGGCCGACATTGACAATTTGCATCTGAACGGGCATAAATTCAAAACCACATTTCTCCTTATCCAAATTTGATGAACTTTAGGTCGCTTTTGTCCTCTCGAAGAGGAATTCAATTCCATAATCATCTCCATCAAATGAGCTGTCCAGAGTGGAATTTGGCCCTAGTTGTCAATTTCGACACGAAAATAGCAATATCAACACGAAGACTCAAGAATAGCCCAGGGATATCTGGGTTCCTCCAGATAGAGAAAAGCTGTCTAACATAACCAATTGTGCTGAACAGTAACCAATGGCTAGCAGATTAGAAACAGCTGACCACATAAGACACATTAGATGGTAAATAAATATTAGCATAGATCCACCTTAACTCTAGAATCTAGATCTATTAAAACCAACAGGGATCAAAAAGAAGTTAACATGCAAAATTCTCTGTGCTGAAAATATCCTCCACATGTCTGTGTATGAGTATTGCTTGGGATTTCCTTCACGGTTGTTATTTTTTTAACATATTATATTGAGCTGACTTATGCCACATGTCGGATCATCTTTAGACATGGACATTACACATCTCCTTCTTGGCTGCAGAATGCACCTCATTTATCTCGGTGCAATCAACGATAGAAACAATCATGTTAAGAGCAGTGTAGATCCATCTTTACTCAGGGTCTACACATCCATCATAACATTAGATGCTGCACATCTCATCAAACTGCATTGTTATTAATTTAACTTTTTTGAAATATTATATTGGCCTGACAGGTGTCACATCAACCTTAGGTGCAATATCCCGTCTTAATTATTTGCATTATATTACAGGAATTTTTCTTCAGAAAATTATGTCGTATATTTAATCCAGAAATACCATAGAAATTTCTCAATTTATACCAACATAAAAACTTAGAAATTAATAATTACTATAAACTCCAACAAAATTAATATTAAAGGCGGCAATTGCAATATAAAACAGATGCAGCGGATCTCGTCTTATTTATATTAATATAAATATGATATTACATGCCCATACAAACAATGGAAGAGCCGCTGCAAACTAGATCTAGCCTCAAAATATATCTACTGCAACACTGGATCTGACCTCCAAACTGCAACAGATAAGCACTCTAGTGAATTATAAATGAATACACCAAAGGATGAGATGGGTTTTTGTCCACTCTCAACAAATCACCTAAGGGATTTCACCTAGGTTACCGGAAACATCCCTCAAACCCCCAGAGACATTATTCAGCATTTCAGAAACAGAAACGCATACAATTCGTCGGTGAAACGCCACTGAAATGTTTCATAGCCGTTTCACATTTTCAGAAACATCGGATCCCAGTTCTGAAACATTTCAGAAGTTTGTATATTTTTTCGGATTGGTTTCCAAAAATCCAAAAATGTATCACGTAAAATTGTGGTCCATTTCTGGATTTCCGGAAACGGATCCACCCATAAAACCACAGAACCGGGAACGGGATATCATTTTTGTGTGGGAAAAGTCATGGAGTTTGCGTATGTTTTGGGCCCACCCCCTTCTTAACCTATATCACCCCATTTCGATGTTGGAGGAGGCCGTCAACATTCATTTCCCGAAGGAGGACGTCGCTGCTTCGGGTTGGAAGAGGTCATCTCAAGGAGAGCTTGGACTCAATATTATTGCCAGGGAAGAGATAAGAGCAAAATATGTGCCTTCAGTCAATGACAGTCAGTGATTAGCCAATATAGGCAGTCGACTTATTCTATCAGGGAAAGTCCAATGCAAGGAAAACCCTTTGATCAAATCTTCTTATTATTCTTCAAATTCAGCAGAGAGAAAAAGTACAAATTTCAGCAGTCAACAGGATGCCCTAGCCAGCAAAGTCAATGTTGGTCAAACCAGCAAAATGTCTCCCAATGGAGCTCGGTCAAAGCCAGTCAAACTCAGCCTCATGAAACAGTCAAATTCAGCCAAAAACAATCCGCAATTCCTCAGTCAAACCTGGTCAACACTACAGTCAAACTTCGGTCAAATCCCCGATCAATGCAGCAGTCACATCAGCCCAGCTTTCTTCGATTTATGTACAACCAAACTCGGCCTCCCAAAATTGGAATCTGTCCCAAAAGTCGAAGTCAAACAATGTGAGTTGACCCAAGATCAACATTCGTCAACACTGCAACAAAAACCCTTAAAAAGTCTGAAATCTCGAGCTTCTCTTTCACACGTGCGGAGGAGCGAGAATGTCTCCTAAGGCTTGTACAAACCAATCAGGAGAGAGAATGTGAGAGGAGATGATGTCCAAATGCAGTTTTAGTCTCTCCTATTTATATCCATCAATGAGGGTGTGTGACACATCTTTTGGGGTTTGTGAGACTACATTACAATTCTGGGCGACCTTGAAAATTCAAAATCCAACTTCTGCTCATCCAAACAACATGATCTTTAGATCAATCTAGCACCTCTCCGAAAGAGGAATCCAACAAAAATATCATCTCCATCATATGAGCAATGCAAAGTGGAGTTTGGCCCTAGTTGCCAAATTTAACATTCCCTCTCAACTAGGGAGAACTCCACCTGTCCATCCATCTGTCAATCTATGCAATCCTGTCAGCCAGTACCATCATGTACTATCATATATCATCTTGTCATCCTACTGTCTTTGTACTTTGCTAGCTCTGCTCTACTGTAGAGGAAATAATGAAGAAGATATGATCGAGAGTGAGTCACAAAGACCTTGTCACTCTCCACCGACCCAAAGTCAGATTAGAGGTAAAAACCTCAACCAGACTTGATCCCAGATCAAGTTGTTGGACACAACCCATCCTAGACATAGAGAGTACGGCAATACACAATGCGTCCATCAGTAATGCTATGGTCTCTATCCTCATTTCCCAACTCATTGGCTAGATGAGAGGTACTTCCCATGAGTCCCGAACTACATGGGTAGGATGTATGTGGGGCATATAGATCAAGAGAGGTTGAACCAGCTCAATATCACAAAGGTGGGGACATAGCACAACAACAAGGTAAGGCGAAACTAGCCCTGTGGTTGCTTATAGCTCCAAGAAGCTATCCCCAAGCCCCCCGAAGCTCCCAGAGCTCAAATTCCAACTCAAGCGAGACCCCCTCGTAATAGGGTTTGTCCATGATTCCAAGCTTCTCGCGGAAAGTTAAGAATTTGACCTTCCCAGGGGGTTCGTGAGAATATCTGCGACCTGCTCATCAATCCCAATGTGATGGAGCCTTACGGCGCCTTGATGTACCATATCCCAGATAAAGTGGTACCTGATATCAATATGCTTGGAGCGGTCGTGGAACACGAGATTCTCTGAAAGTCTAATCCCACTTTGGTTGTCACAAAGGATCACAGCGGTATCCAGCACATGCCCAAACAACTCCCTCAAGAGCTTTCTCAAACAAACAACTTCACAACAGACCATACTTGCTCCAATGTATTCGGCCTCAACGGTGCTCAAAGCAACCGATTTCTGCTTCCTGCTCATCCAAGAGATCAAAGCAAAACCTAAGGTGACGCAACATCCAAATGTGCTCTTACAATCCACCACACTGCATTCCCAATCGGCATCGGTATATCCATGGAGCCACATACTCCCAACAGTGTATCTCAGCCCATGGTTGATTGTGCCCCGGAGATATCTCAAGAGATTCTTGGCACCAATCCAGTGAATGTGATGAGGCTCGACCATATATTGACTCAACGTGTTCATTACAAAACATATGTTCGAACGTGAGTTCACTAAGAACATTAGGGCCCCTACAAGTTGACGATACTCGATAAGATTTCCCAAATCGGGCCCAACAACACTTCTACACAACTTCTTAAAGTTGAGTTTCATCGGAGTAGTCATGGACTTACAGTCCACCATCCCAAATCTTTCCAGCAACTTCACAATATATTTTCATTGAGAAAGGAAAATCCCACCGAACTTTTGCCAGACCTCTAGGCCTAGGAAGTAGTACATCAGTCCTATGTCCATCTCGAACTCAGAAGCTAGCTCCCTCTTACAATGATGAATAAGAGGGTCAACACCTGTCAAGAAGAGATCGTCCACATAGAGAACCACAATGAGAGGCTTATCATTATCAACCTTAAAGAAAAGTTTTGGATCAGCATCACTTTGAGTAAAGCCCAGTTTCATCAAGTAGTTATCGATCCTCTCATACCAAGCCCTAGGGGCTTGCTTCAACCCATAGAGGGCTTTCTTCAACCTGCATACATGTGTATCTCTATCTCGAACTTCGAACCCCAAAGGTTGTTCCACATAGAGCTCTTCCTTGATTGAACCATGTAAGAAGGCAGTCTTGACATCCATCTGATGTAGACTCCATCCATGCGATGCAGCAAGGGCAATGATCGAACAGATGTTGGTGTAGAGGGCAACAAGTGCAAATATTTCATCATAATCTATTCCTTCTTTCTACGAGAAGCCTCAAGCAACAAATCTTGCCTTGAATTTTTCAACACTTCCATCAGCTCCATGCTTGATCTTGTAGAGCCATTTAGAGATGACAACAGATTTGTCCTTCAATCTAGGGACCACATCCCAGACATCATTTTTCATGATCAACTCATATTCTTTGTTCATAGCATCCTTCCAGACTTGGTGCTTCACGGATTCTTCAAACGTTCCAAGCTCAGATTGTACAATGGTGTTCATGGCTACTAAGTACTCTTAGTACCTATTTGGCTTCTTACTTTCACGGAATGTTCCCCTTGGAGCAATATGTCTCTCGGCATTTTCGAGAGTGTCTCTAAGCCATGAGGGTCTTCTTTTATTTGAAGAAGGTGGATCTATAGGATCCATCAAACCTTCAACATCGGGCATTGGTTCATACTTCGGTTCTTCCTGCTTTCCTGATTCTTCTTTGTCTTCCTTTAAAGTAGGAAGATCTCTAAACTTGCTGAGGGTAGCATCTTCATTGAAGGTGACATCATGACATATCTCCACTTCTCTTTGACTAGGCACATAGATTCTATATGCCTTCAAGGTTTCACTATAGCCCACAAACATTCCCTTCTTTCCAGAATCATCCAATTTGCTTCTATTTTCTTTCGGCACATGCAAATATACGAGACTTCCAAAAATTCTAAAATGAGAAACATCAGGTTTCTTATCAGTGAAGACTTCTTCGAGAGTTTTGGAATCCAATGTTGAATGTGGGCATCTATTTTGAACATACACAGTGGTGTTGACAGCTTCTCCCCATAGGAACTTCGGAAGACCTTGGTCATAAAGCATGGCATGGGAAGCTCCGAGAATGGTTCTATTCTTCCTTTCGGCAACACCATTTTGTTCGGGAGTAAACGCAGTAGTGATCTCCCTCTTAATGCCATCTTCCTTGCAATAGTCATTGAATTCATTTGACTCATATTCGGTTCCATTATTGATCCTCAAAATTTTGATCTTTCCAATTTGATTTTCAACCAAGGCCTTGAATATGCGGAACCATTTGAATGCTTCGTCCTTTTTCTTCAAAAAGTATATCCATGTCTTGCAGGAGAAGTCATCTATAAAAGTGACATAATATAGGCATCCTCCCAAGGATGTTACGGGCAACATATATGCTTTCCTTAGGCACAACCCTGAGGACATACAAATTCATGTATCATCTTTGAAATCGGGCATACCTATGACCCACCTTCCTTGCTTCGAGAAGGGCTTTATAATGAAGGTGCAAACCTCTGGCGCCATAGCTCGGAATGAAGAGTTGTGTTACATGTCATGGCTCCCAACCAACTTCCTCCAACCTGATAGAGTGTATCCACCCTGAAACCAAGAGTGAATACTTTTTTGAAATTCCTCTTCCAAATGTGTACCTTTCCATCGATGAATGTTGAGATAGACATTAGATTCTTCTTCAAGTCAGGGACATACAACACATCTTGCAAACAGAGGATTTGACCTTGATTTAGATGAAGGGTCATAGTCCCTGTCCCTTTCACGGGATAGGTGGCATTGTCTCCAAAGATAATTTCCAAATTTGCATCCTTTTCAATCAAATCAGAGAGGGCCTCTTTATATCTAGTGAAGTGCCTTGAGGCACCACTATCAATCAACCAGTTATCTAGGGTGTCGGGAGGAGATGCAGCAGAGAGGACAGATATAAGAATATATTCATTTCTCTTGTTATCAACAATATTAGATTCATCATACCTGGGGTTCCTTGACCTCTTGAAAGGTTGACCATTTCCATTTCGATCAGAGGGAGCCTTCCTCTTTCCTTTGTTGTTGAACCTGTTGCTCCTTTGATTTCCATTCCACCTGAAGAAGTTGTTGTTATTATAGTCATCATCTCGGGGAGAGTCCCTTTTATTGGGGCACTCTCTAGAATAGTGACCAAATTTGTTACAGTTGTAACATCTACCCTCCCTTCCTTTGGGACCCGCTCTTCCTTGATTTTGATTTCTCGGACCAGCATTATTCCTCCTCTTTGCATGAGCAGTGAAGGCAGTAGGTTCACTTCCATTTCCATTTGAGGAATGGTCTCTCTCCATCATCCTTGTCTCCTCTTGAGTGCATCTCGTCAACAATTCATCAAAATCAGGAATTATATTATTATTGAGAATAGTGGTATTGAATACATACCATGGAGAAATGAGAGTGAGCTCTCGATCAGCCATGACCTCTCCAATAGCTAAGAGATCATTCTTCATTTCAGTGAGCCTCGTGAAATAGGATTGGATGGACTCTCCTTTGTCCATCTTGATATTCTTCAACTTGTTCTTTAGAAAGATAATTTGATTAGCATTGCTAGCCCTGAACATGCCAACCAAATTATCATGCATCTCGTTAGATGTGCCCAGCTCGAAGATATAAGCAACCAAGTGCTTGTGAATAGAATCCCTGATGATCTTCTTCGCCTTGTTTTCCCCTTTCTTGTACTTTGTTTTAGTGGCAGTCGGTGCATTTGATGGAGGTTCAGTGATCTTTCCCTGCACATAAACCATAACATCTTGTTCCTCCAATGTCGGATCCAAGGACCTTTTCCAAGCATGATAATCAGACTTATCATTGAGCTTGTCATCAAATTTGAAGTATGATGAGAAAGCCATTGACCTTGGTCCTTGTCTATTCAACTTTCAGTGATTGTTCTTCTCACTCTTGCTTGGGCTTTATCTTCACCTCAGCTCTGATACCATGTTAATTTTAGTTAACGATGGTATGGCTTAGAGCAATTTACTTCAATCTTTCTTATTAGCCTAATTTAATTTCCTGTTATGCAATCACATTAACATTGACAGTAAATGTTGATAGAACATAAATTAACAACCAGAAGACAAGCCAAGACAAGAGGACACAATAATTTGGCGGATGCCAGGGAAAAACCCCAATGCGGGGAAAACCCTTTGATCAAATCTTCTTATTATTCATCAAATTCAGCAGAGAGAGAAAGTACAATTTTCAGCAATCAATAGGATGCCCTAGCTAGCAAAGTCAACACTGGGCAAACTAGCAAAATGTTTCCCAATGGAGCTCAATCAAATCTAGTCAAACTCGACCTCATGAAACGGTCAAATTCAGCCCAAAACAGTCCGCAATTCCTTGGTCAATGCTACAGTCAAACTTTGGTCAAATATGTGATCCTCGATTTCTGTGCCACCAACTCGACCTCCCAAAATTGGAATTTGTCCCAAAAATCGAAGTCAAACAATGTGAGTTGACCCAAGGTCAACGCTACAACAAAAACCCTTAAACAGTCTGAAATCTCCAACTTCTCTTTCACATGTGCAGAGGAGAGAGAATGTCTCCTAAGGCTTGTACGAACCAATCAGGAGAGAGAATGTGAGAGGAGATGATGTCCAAAATGAAGTTTTAGTCTCTCCTATTTATATCCATCAATGAGGGTGTGCAACACATCTTTTGGGGCTTGTGAGACTACATTACAATTATGGCCGACCTTGACAAATTACACATAAATTAAAAATCCAACTTCTACTCATCCAAATAAGATGATCTTTAGATCAATCTTGCACCTCTCTGAAAGAGAAATCCAACACAAATATCATCTCCATCATATGAGCAATGCAAAGTGGAGTTTGGCCCTAGTTGCTAAATTTAACAATTGGCCATCAAGACCTTGTCACGGGTTGCTAGTTCCTCTTCAGCAAAAAGGAATTGTAGTACATATGGCTTCATCCATACGGTGAAGCAAAACAGATTGGGCTCCAAGAAGGCTAAGAAACTAGTGTATATTCATCCGAACCTTCGCCTTCTGTCACACAAGAGTTGGCGAATACAAATTTGGGGCCACCAAACTATGGGATGTGGAACCAGAGTTGCCTAACTTGGATATGACGTTGAATGCCATGTCTCATAAGACCTTGTTTGATGAGGAGGCACCAATAATTGCATCTTCAAGTGGACATGGCAACAATGCTCCCACTCCTGGAGAGGATTCAAATGTTGATGTGGATCCTAAAGAAATATTTGACGATATGTAAATGTAAATTAGGACGATGTTTTAAACTTTTGAGCAATGAACAATGAATAACATAATATGTCATAACTAGATCCCAAACCCATCTCTAACTCAACCTACCATCAATAGATCCACCTAGATCCCAATGCCAAATAGGCTCTGGGACCTGTGGGTTATGACACCACCTTGGCCCTCCATCATTGTCCATGCCTAAGGGCTCATGTTGTGTTATGCCCCATACTATCACCCAAGAATCACCCCATCAATAGGATACCAACTCATAATCTCCTGCCAATCCATCCCATGTGAAGAATTGAATGCATCGAATTCCTATACATCGAACAAGTCTACTATGCCAATATTGCTCCATGTTGTAGAATAATATGGACTCTCCTTTTTGAAAAAGGTTTGTTGTTATGTTTTGTTCTTTAGTCCAAAGAATCATTGTAGCCCAAGGAACCAATTGATGCACAATTGCACTGATTCAAAAGTAATTTTTACTGAAAATTTTAATAAATTTCAGTCAGTGATCACATATTTTCAATTGAAAAATGCCACACCAAAAAACCCAACCAATAATACTGAGGACGAATCTTTCTTTTTTGACTTGGCAAATTTAATTAACTACTCCACCAATAAATTCAACTACCGAAATGATTCGGCCTCTTCACCAATAAATTTAGCCCAGCAAAATAATTCTATCCAACAAGAAAAATTTGGCCCAGCAAGATAAAGTTGGCACAACAAGATAAATTCAACCCAACAGAATAAGTGTGGCCCATCAAGAGAAATTCAGCATAGTAAAACAATTTTGGCCCGACAACAAAAATTTGGAAAAACAAGATAGATTTGGTTTAGCAAAATAATTTCGTCTTAGCAGAATATTTTCGGCCCTGTAAGAGAAATTCAGCTCAACAAGATAAATTTGGCCCAGTAAGATAATTTTGGCCCAGCAAAATAATTTCAACCCAGCAAGATGAATTCAGCTCAGAAAAATAAATTCAGCCCAACAAAATAATTTCAGCCCAGCAAAATAAAATCAATCTCAGCCTTTTGGAGAATGATGTGATTTCCCGCAATTTCAACACCTACAAACGATACTGTTGCTCCGGCCAATAAGTTCCTTCTTTGACAGTTGGAGAAAAATCACCTACAACAATTGTTCTCTGGAAAATAGATTAAGAATTTTAACCCACGAACTTGGCTCCTTTAATCTTCAAGAACAATACAGCAATACGGAAAACTTTGATTTTAACCCATAGTTAGGCAAAATCATGCTTCGATACCACTGTAATATCTCATCTTACTTATTTGCGTTATATTAAGGAATATTTTCTTCAAAAAAATGTGTTGTATATTTTATCCAGAAATACCATCGAAATTTATCAATATATACCAGAGAAATCACCAACATAAAAACTCATAAATTAATAATTATTGTAACTCCAACAAAATTAATACTAAACACAATAATTGAAATATAATACAAATGTAACAAATCTCAACTTATTTATATCAATATATATATGATATTACCTACCCATACAAATAATGGAAGAATGTTGAGATAAAACTCTCTGAGTTGTTGCAAACTAGATACGGCCTCAAATATATCTACTGCAACACTGTATCTGACCTCCAAACTAGAACTGCCACTGATAAGCACTCTACCAATTTTGAATGAATTCAGCAAGGGATGAGATGGTTTTTCGTCCACTCTCACCAAATCACCTGAGGTTTTTCATGCTGGGGCTATTGAAGTTGAGATTCAAGAACATGGTTCTCCAAAACTCACCAAATAGAAAATACAAACCAAAGAAGATGTCTCAAATAATTTGCTTCCCCTCCTTTTAAAGGCTCGATGCATCCTTCTCTCGCTTTCTAGAAGCACTTTTTATTATTTTATTTCCCACTCTAGAAGCTTCTCCTCTTATCCTTATCTTCAGTGACTTTTTATTTTATTTTATTTTAGTCACTTGGCCTTTTTCCTTAATTAAGCATTTCCCCTTCTTTTAATTAATTAAATGACTAATTAAAGTCACTTTTAATCCAAGAAAATAGTAAATTTGCCTCTATGATCTCTCAGGCCACTGAAAGTCACTTTTCACCATCCCATCCTATAGATCTCTTCATTTTTGTTCCATCAAGCTATTACACTAAGGTGTTTCATCAAATATTCTTCCCAAAATGACACCTTGAGCACATTTAATTAAGATATGCTCATTAATAACACTATTTTATGAGAATTGTCGAAATGCAACAAAACCAAGAATAAACTGTGTGAAACTAGCCCTGATGATGAAATGTTGTGAGTGATCCTCGTCAAACCCCATAAAATTCCTCCAAAATGTTAAAAATTGGGTACCAGAGAACAAGTGATTCCGTAAGGCTTTTTGATCTTTGGCCTCGAGAAAAGTGTCCAACTTTATTTGTAATTTTCTCCTAAAGTGACTTTATAAGTGGTAAAGTCAATTTATTTAAAAAGTGACTTTTATAAGTGGTAAAGTTACGATCTAATTTTTATGTGACTTTATTAAAGTCTATGGAAATAAAAGGCTAAGTGGGTCTTTATTTAAGTGGGTGAGTTAAAAAATAGAAAGTGAGAATTAAATGCACATTTATTCTCATCCCTAGATCTAAATGAATCTCAGCCATTAGATCTTAGGGTTACCCAAAAGGTCACTTAGGGTAAAAGGAGAGGAGAAGAGGAAAAGATCACTTCAATCTTTCATGAGCAGATTGACAGAAAAAGAGAGAGAGAGCAAAGGAGATTTTCTGAGTAAAGAAGAAGAGAAGGAGAGCAGCAAACCTCGGCACACATCCCAAGGCATTATTTCAGTAGTTCGTACAGCAGGATAGAGGCACGATTTTTTATGCAGCTTGGCACAGAAATCGAGGAGAGAAGGTGCAACATTTATTGCAACGTTTTCATGCACGAATTTCAAGGGTCGTACTGCTAGGTTTCAGCACATAAATCAAGGCAACATTTACCACTATTCTGGCACACATTTCGAGGCAGTCCATATTGTTGTTTTTGGCATGCATTTCCAGGCAGTCCATACAGTTGTTCCGACACAGTTTTCAAGGTTGTCCATACAACATTTAATGATGTAAATTTGCTGTAAAAATTATGTTTTTTGTTGACACATTTTCCGAGGTGGTGGTCAAGCACGAAAAACGAGATAAGTAAATTTGTGGTCGATGGAATTTTACTGTGTATTTATGTTTCTCTGTAAAAGCATTTTCAAAAATAAAGAAGAGCTCTCAAACTGGTTTTCCCCAAGAGTTGTAGGGGGTTTTTCCAAGGTCACATTGACCGAAAATCACTGTGTCATTTTTTGTGTGTGGCTGTTCTATTTTCCTGTGTTTTTATTTCTGCATTTCCAGCACTTGTGAAATCTTCAAATTTGTGTTTTCAGAAATTTATTTCATTTCCAAAATTTTTGAATGTATGGCTATGAGTAAAGGCATTTAACTAAATGGGAGTGATAAGGTGAAACTGAAAATTGGAGTGGGGGTGAAATTTCTACATGGTATCAGAGGTTGGTTGGCTGAAAAGTGCAGTTTGGGACAGCAAAGTGAAAATCACAGCAAGCTGATTTTTTCACAAAAAACTGAACCCTTTACCACAGATTTGAAAACTTCGGTTTGTTAGGACAACAAGCATGTATTTGGGCTTGAGGGTGGAAGATAGGTTGGATGGGCAGAGCAACTACAGTGCATAGAGGGAGAGAATCCAGAGCATCTTTGAGGAAGCAAAACTCTGGGGCATAATAGTACATACCACACAGCACCCAGTAGCAGTACATGCTGACCATGTACAGTTGGCAGAGTTTAACAAGAAGAATGCTAAGGCAAAAAGACTGATTCTGGATGGAGTTAAAGATCATGTCATTCCTCATGTGAGAGGAAAGACATATGCACATGAAATGTGGACAGCCCTGACTAGTCTTTACCAGAGCTCCAATGAAAACAGAAAAATGGTCCTAAGGGAGAAGCTGAAGGCCATTAAAATGGCTAAGACTAATAGTGTTACAGCATACCTCACAAAGATCACTTCTATGAGAGATGAGTTGACAGCTGTTGGAGAGACCATTCCACCCACTGAGTTGGTGCGGATTACCTTGAATGGTCTTCCCAAGACTTGGAAGAGTTTTGTGGATGGCATTGTTGCACGAAAAAACCTTCCCAGTCGGGAGAGGTTGTGGGATGATTGCATTCAGAATGAGATCAGAAAGAACCATCTTGGGGCAGCCAAACAGGTGGAGGAGGATGACAATGTAGCATTGTTAGCAAGAGGCAAGAAGAGGAAAGGAAAGAAGCAAGCTTCTACCAGTGGAGGTGGAGGCAAAGGCAAAGGTAAAGGTAAGCAGCAAAACAAGGAGAAGGACTATTCCAAATTCAAATGTTGGAATTGTCAAAATTTGGGACACTATGCAGTTGTGTGTCCGGAGAAGAAGAACAAGAAGGGAAAGGACAAGACAATGCCAGCTTCTACAGAGATAGAGGGCTTCTTGGAGAGCTTTGATCGGCAGTTTAGGTTCATAGCTTGTGAGGACACTAGTGCAGGATCACTTGCCACCTATGTTGCCAGGAAACATGGGTGCGAGTGCGGGGACGGGGATGAGGACTGCACTTTTTGAAACACAGTACGTGGGTTCGTTGGGGGTATATATATATATATGTGTGTGTGTGTGTGTGTGTGTGTGTGTGTGTGGGTGTGTGTGAATTTGTATAAAACAAGAAAAATAAAATATTTTTTATTTAAAAATTAAAGTTTAAACTTCAAAGATTTAAACATGCACATCATTGAACATTCAACATTCACATAATGATATATCATATCAGTCTTGACTCTTTCGATAAATTAAAATTGATAATACATTGAAATTTCAAATTTTCAAAATTTCCTAATAGATTAAGACAGATTGAAGAGTGCAATGATTATATGAGTTCCCAGTGTCACTACTAACAGCAATGTATGCCCTAATGATATAGAAAATTACTGTTGAAAACACTACAATCATAGTAAGAATGTCTTTGTCACGACATACCCATCAGAAGATGATACTTGCATCATGGTAATGCCATCCAAGTGAAGCTACTATACAAGTAACAAATGACAACATTCTGAAAACTTCCTTTGCAGGACTTTCCCATGCAGTTAGAATCAACTGAACATGAGCATCTACAATTTCATCAATTTTAAAGACTATAGTGTCAGCAATTATTTTCACTTATAACACTTTAGATATAGAAGGAAGATGAATTAAACACACCCTTTTTTCCTTGTTCCTTGTGCATGTATCCAGTAGTCTAATCTCGAATCAACAGCCTTGGTATTTGGGTGCATTAATATTGTGCCTTCTTTTCTTTCAGGGATACCTAAGCATATGGGGTATTGGTTGTTAGTGAACACTATCTGTTCAACTAAAATTTTCCATGTTGAACCCACTTTTAGTTGCAACTGTAACTTTGCAACTACACTTACTAGAAATGTGTGCAGTCTTCCAGTTTCCTCGAGATTTTGTATTCTTTCATTCCCTTCTCTGATTTCATGAATTTGTCAAGTTCCTCCTTCATCTCTATTAATGAATTCAAGTTGCTCACTTAATAAGTGGGTGAGGTTGTTGCTTGTCGTGCCGAGGGTGAGGTTGCTGCTTGCTGTGTTGAGCATGAGTTGTTGTGCGGACGTTGCTGTGCGGTGAGGGTGAGTTGCTGTGCAGTGAGGTGAGGTAACGATTGTTGTGGGTTGCGGAGTCCGAGTGGGTAAGTTTTAACTTTTTAAGTTTTAACACAAAAAAAAAATCGCAATAAGAATAGTTGAGTCATATTTAATTTTAATTTTAATATAAAAACAAAAACAAAAAACAAAAAAAACAAAAACAAAAAAAAAAAAATAATAGCAATTAGTAATAATCGAATTTAATAAAATAAAATAAAAATTTAACCAAACTTGCTGCCGAAGAACCCGAAAAGAACCTGTTTTTGGGGTTCTCTGTCCCCAAATCAGCAAAAGAACCCTAATTTTGTGTGGGAAGTCTCGGGTTCTTCCATGAAGAACTGGGTTCTTTAGGGTGCTTCTGAGAAGAACCTGTCAAGCACCTGGTACTTAGGGACGGGAACCCGGTACGGGTTTGAGAACCCTACCCCTGGGTGCGGGAACCCGTGCAACGTAGCTTGCCACACAGGTTCAGGGGGAGTGTGCACTTCCCTCCACTAGCAAAGCATCTTCTGGTATTTGGTATGTTGACAGTGGGGCTTCTCATCATATGACAAGAGTCCGGGAATACTTCCCAGAGCTTTCAGAGAGTGGCACTGATATAGAGGTAGTACTTGGAGATGACAGCATTGTTAGAGCAGTCGGTGTGGGGACATTGACATTTGATAGGGAACCCAAACCCCCCTTGAAAGTGTCAGATATTCTACATGTGCCTGGAATGAAGAAGAACCTTATATCCGTTTCAGCATTGGAGGACAAAGGGTATGAGGTGTTGTTCAGGAGAGGGCAGGTGCTTATATATCCTAGGGGGACTCCAGCTGATTCAGGTAGAGTGATGGGTGTGTGCCATGCCAAGGTGTACAAGTTCGCATTCCAGCCCCTGATGGCATTGAGTAGCAGTACCGGCAGCAAATCTAGCAGTTCCGATTTGTGCGAGATTTGGCACCGCAAGATGGGGCACATGTATCATGGGGCCTTGAGGACATTGCAAGAGATCACCACAGGTGTGCCAGATTTCACTTCTGATCACCTTGATACATGCAGAGGATGTGCTATGGGGAAGTTTGCCAAATCCCCTTTTCCCAGCAGTGACAGCAAAGCGACAGGGATTCTTGACTTGATTCATACCGATGTGAGTGGTCGGATGTCTCATGTATCCTTGAGTGGCTATGAGTATTATGTGTTATCCATTGATAATCACTCTAGGAAGAGCTGGATTTATTTCTTGAAGACCAAGAGTGAGGTCTTCAAGCGGTTTCAAGAGTTCAAAGCTCTTGTGGAGACCCAGACAAGTCAAAATATCAAGGTCCTCAGGTCGGACAATGGAGGGGAGTATACCCTTGGTGATTTTGTTGATTATTGTGCGAAGGCAGGCATCAGGAGGGAGTTCGCAGTTCCTTACAACCCCCAGCAGAATGGGGTTGCGGAGAGGAAGAACAGATCCATCGTTGGGGCTGCCAAAGCCATGCTTCGTGATTAGGGGTTACCTTTGTTTTTGTGGGTAGAGGCCTGCAATACTGTTGTGTACTTGCATAACAGGAGTCCACATCGTGCTTTGGGCAATGTGACTCCGGAGGAGGCTTTTTCTAGGAAGAAGCCTGATGTTGGTCACTTTCGTATCTTTGGGTGCATTACATACTCCTATGTTCCCAAGGAGAAGAGGAACAAGCTAGAGCCCACTGCAGACAAGGGCATCTTTGTGGGTTATAGCGAGACCTCGAAAGCTTATCGAATTTATATTCTTGCAAAGAGGAAAGTTGTTGTTAGGCGAGATGTGAAATTCAAGGAGAGAGCTTTTAGGAGGTCACAGGAGTTAGAGTATCTGGATTTACCAGACCCTCAGGAGCAGTTGAGTCAATCACAGGGATCCAGTGGACAGGGATCAGGAGGTACATCGATTACAGTGTCAGGTCCATCATTGAGCAGTGGCTCTCAGAGTCAGGTGGGTGGTGCCTCGGGCATCATGCAGAGCAGTTCACAGGGTAGTCCACTGATGGACAGTTCACACGGTACTTCAACATCTACATGCACAGGTTCAGGCATGAGGACAGTTGGCAAGCCTTCAGGAGTTCAGGCTTCTGATGATGATGGGGATTCTTTCACTCCGGTGGGAGAAGTGTGCTCAGGGAAGAGGAAGTCCAAGTGGCTTCAGGACACCTGGCGCGAGGCCACATCTGTTGTTGGGCCAAAGAGACAGATTAGAGAGATTAAACCACCTGAGCGGTTCTGTAGTTATATGGCATCGATCACTAGCATCGTTGATTCTGAGCCTTCTAGCTATGAGGAGTCAGCTAACCAACAAGTCTGGAGAGAGGCCATGCAGGAGGAGTATTCTTCTATCATGAAGAATGATGTTTGGGAGGTGGTGTCGAGGCCTACAGGTAAATCAGCAGTTACTTCTAGATGGCTTTTTATAAGATAAAGCATGGTTGCAGATGGCAACATTGAGAAGTTCAAGGCTCGGTTTGTGGCGAGAGGGTTCTCACAAGTAGAGGGAGTTGACTATGAGGAGACCTTCACTCTTGTAGCTCGGTATACTTCCATTCGCTCCATTATATCGATAGCAGCAAAGATGGGTTGGAAGATCCACCAAATGGATGTGAAGACCGCATTTCTCAATGGCTTCATACAAGAGGAGGTTTATATTGAGCAGCCACAGGACTTTGAGGTGCATGGGAAGGAGTCCCGTGTATGCAGATTGAAAAAGACACTCTATGGCTTGAAGCAAGCTCCTAGAGCTTGGTACTCGAGGATTGATACATACTTGCAGGAGTTGGGTTTCACAAAGAGTGATGCGGATTCGAACCTATACTTTATTGTGGTAGGTGAGGAGCCTCTCATTCTGGTGTTGTATGTCGATGACTTGGTCATTACAGGTGCAGAGAGACTCATTGAGGGTTGCAAGAGAGATCTTTCTTCAGAGTTCGAGATGAAGGACATTGGCTTGATGCATTACTTTTTGGGACTGGAGGTGTGGCAGGACAAGGAGCATTTCTTCCTGGGACAGGGGAAGTATATTGTGGACATTCTTAGCAGATTTCACATGGAGGATTGCAACCCATGTCTACACCTATGATCACTAATTGGAAGAAGCTTCATGTTTCAGATTCCGAGTTGGTGGATCTTACTTTGTACAGACAGCTGATTGGTTCTTTGATGTATTTGATTAACACTCAACCATATATATATTTTGCAGTTAACACGATGAGTCAGTTCATGTGTGAACCCAGGAAAGTGCACTGGCTAGCTGCAAAACACATTCTTCGTTACTTACAAGGGGCAGTGGATTTTGGTCTGGATTATAGACAAGGAGATGGGAGTGAGACTGGAAGGGTACACTGATTCAGATTGGACAAGTTGTGCTTCTGATAGGAAGAGCAATTCAGGGTCTTGTTGTGGGTTGGGTTTGGTAGTTGTGTCGTGGTTCAGTCAAAAGCAACAGTCAGTAGCAATGAGCTCAGCTGAGGCAGTGTATATGGCAGCCAGTTTAGCTATTTGTGAGACCATATGGCTTCGCAAGATGTTGTTTGGTCTATTTGGTCAGGCATTGAGACCTTCAGTGATTTACTGTGATAATCAAAGTTGCATTAAACTCACGGAGAATCCAATTTTTCATGACAGGTCAAAGCATATCGGGATCAAATATCATTTCATCAGAAACTATGTCCAGAAGGGAGCTGTAAAGCTTGAGTATGTTTCCACAGATGAGCAAGTAGCGGCCATTTTGACCAAAGCCTTACCACGAGGCAAGCATGTCTATTTCAGAGACGAGATGGGAGTGGTGAGGAACAATTTCCTCGGTAAGAAGGAGTGTTAAAATTTGGGTACCAGAGGACAAGTGGTTCCCTAAGGCTTTGATCTTTGGCCTAGAGAAAAGTGTCCAAATTTATTTGTACTTTTCTCCTAAAGTGACTTTATAAGTGGTAAAGTCGATTTATTTAAAAAGTGACTTTATAAGTGGTAAACTTACAATCTAATTTTTAAGCGACTTTATTAAAGTCAATAAAAAATTAGAAAGTGAAAAAGTGACTATGGAAATAAAAGGCTAAGTGGGTCTTTATTTAAGTGGGTGAGTTAAAAAAATAGGAAGTGAGAATTAAATGCACATTTATTCTCAGTCTTTCATGAGCAAATTGAGAGAAAAAGAGAGAGAGAGAGAGAGAGAGAGATCAAAGGAGATTTTCTAAGCAGAAAAGAAGAGAAGGAGAGCGGCAAACCTATGCATGCATCCCAAGGCATTATTTCAGCAGTCCGTACAACAGGATAGATGCACAATTTTCAAGGTCGCTTGGCACGAAAATCAAGGAGAGAAGGTACAACATTTATTGCAGCATTTTTAGGCACATATTCCTAGGGCTGTACTGCTGGGTTTCAACACTGAAATCGAGGCAGCGTTTAGCATTGTTCTAGCATGCATTTCGAGGCAGTTTCTACTGTTGTTTTTGGCATGCATTTCTAGACAATCCGTACAGTTGTTCCGACACAGTTCTCCAAGGATGTCCGTACAGCATTTAATGCTGTAAAAATTATGTTTTGTTGTTGACACATTTTCCGAGGTGGTGGTCAAGCACAGAAAACAAGATAGTAAATTTGTGGTTGCTAGAATTTTACTATGTATTTTCGTTCCTCTGTAAAATCACTTTCAGAAATAAAGAAGAGTTCTCAAATTGGTTTCCCCCAAGAGCTGTAGGGGGTATTTCCAGGGTCACTTTGACCAAAAATCACTGTGTCATTTTCTGTGTGTGGCTGTTCTATTTTCCTATGTTTTTATTTCTGCATTTCCAGCACTTATGAAATCTCCAAATTTGTGTTTTCAGAAATTTATTTCATTTCCAGAATTTTTGAATGTATGGCTATGGGAAAGGGCATTTAACTAAATGGGAGTGATAAGGTAAAACTGAAACCCGCAGTGGGGGTGAAATTTCTACACAAAACCCTTTAGGCCCAATGATAACAAAATCTCACTCCCATAACCAAGTTGTCACCAACCCTAGAAACCCATCCCAACTGCATCAGAAGGGAAACTAAAAATGGGGACATTACAATAGGCACGAACATTACATGTCTCTTCTCTCTGCAATAAGCAAACATTCGCAATCATTAGAAAACTAGCCAATCAAATTACACTAGTCTCTCAAAATCTTGTGTATCTAGGAGGAGGTACGTTCTTTTCTGTAGTTGAGGAATTGGAATCTACCTCTTCAAAGTTATTCTAATGTCCTTGGAATCTACCTCTTAAAAGTTATTGTAATATCAACTATTAAAAAAAAGGAGTGCTCGATAACTCACTTTTAAAACTTCATCCCTTCGCATATGTCCCTAAAATGAATGGTTATTGAGAGTGTTATGTGGACAAATATCAGAATTTTCACTAAGAGTTTAGGGTCACCAATGTAGATATTTCATTGGCAAATATGTGCACAAATATTAGGAATTTCACTAGCAAGTTATGTGGATTTTATCTAGATGATGCATATAACACTACTCTTGCCAAAGTGAAAATTTTTAGGGTCGCCAATGCAGATACTTCACCTCATGATAATTTGATCTACACTCGAAGAATTAATACTTAGAACTAACATTTGAAGGTTAGGAAACACCTGCCAAAACAGCATATCCACTGAAACCAAAGCACTATATGAACATTCAAAACTAGAAAGTGTAGGTACTACATATCACTAGGTTAGATCAATCCAGCATAAAACTAATGATTAGATCTACATAAACAGACTTCTCAAAATCAAATCAATGAACTGGAATTTCTAGCAACAATCACATTTCTTATCAACTATTAAATAGATCTTACATGGGCTTTACAACACTCTTAACTCGCACCCTTGTTGCAAATCCACACTTGCTCGCCACTAGCAAAGTCCCTTGACAAAACTGAATGAACTAAAACAACCACTGACGTAAGATGCACTCTGCCCATAGAAAACTTCACACTGCGACCATTTAACTAGCGCATCCCCCTCTCCTTTATATAAGATGAGGGAAAAAAGGTTAGAAAACAAGCCATAAATGGCCTATAATAGAGTACTCAATTTGTGCATGAGTAACTCCCTCATAAGTGCACCTTAGGTCCAACAAATTACTCCTTAAATAGTGAGCCCTCCAAGAATCGAACTCACTATATGTAAGCATGTAAGAATGAATAAGAATCTCTCTCATGCATGTACCTCATTTCCTTGAAATTGTGCCCCATTAACTATGTCTTCATAAGCAGCTCACCATCCTTACAAGAAAAACTCCCTCAGAAAAGTGCACAATAAAAACTCCCTCAAAAAAGTGCACCTGTCCTCCAATGGAAGCCAAGCTCAACATTTCAAATCCCTAGAGGTGAAAAGAAATGTACAATAAAATCAATACAACCAAGTAAACTAACACCCCTCTTTACAAGGAAAATGTTCTCCACCAAGCCAAGCTACTCTTCTCCATCTTGAACTTCCCCTCTCCTAGGGGCTTCAATATAATGTTGACTACTTGTGAATATGAACAATGAACATACCCCTTGGCCATTGTTCCCTTCTATACTCTAAAGCCTCTTCAAAATCTTCAAGTGTATTCCATTGTTCAAAGGTGACTTCATCAACAACTTGGCAACCCCTAATGTCCTTCATTTAACTTCATGGGCCAAATTCTTCATACACCACAATATGAGCAATTCAAGACTTCTTACAATGCACAAAGATTGGAAAAGCTCATAATGGGTAACAACTCATTCATCCGGAAATATCAAGCTTGTGGTGCATGCATCAACCCATGACAGACCTTCTTCATTCCGCAAACATTTCTCAATAATACACTTCTAGCAACCAGAGGAAAAGTCTCAACGAGGTCAACTTCGTCTCACTCTAAGAATCCTCTTGCAAAAAACTTGTCTTTGTACTCTTCAATGCTCACATTAGATGCATGCATGAAAACAATCAATGATTCCACAATAGATTTTGGAACTATCTCCAAATAATCATTCTCCTTCATCATCGCATCCCACAAACCTATTTCGCATGTGCCTCCTCAAAGCTAGAAGGATATTCCTCCATCCACATCTCAAGTTTTCACTTCCAAGGGGTGAATTTAGAAGATCCTTCTAGTCAATGACACTCTCTAGGATCAAACATCCCAAACTTAGCCATTCCTACTCCTTCAAACAAACTAGATCAACAAAAATATCAACCTATCACAAGTTTAGTTTTGCCTATCTTAGGTGACAAATCCACTCAAATCACTAGGGAAACCAACCTTTCACAAATTTATGAACAATCACTATAATCACTAGAGCTTCCTAACCGTCAAACCCACGGAAATCACCCAACGACATCTACTCACAAACAACAATCTACTCCAATCTCTAGAGCTTCTTGGACATCACATCCATTGAATTATTCCACTCTCGACTCCCTCTCGCAAGTAGTTCAATCCTCCATATAATGGATAGAAATTTCTAGGCACAAACCACTCCAATCAATGGAGTATCACAAGCATCACACCACCAACCTCTCACAAGTCCTGAAACCTATCTTAGACATGGATTGGCTCCAAATGTTGGAGCTTTCTAGTGCATCACTCCCATAGGTCCAAATCTGCACTCAAAGAATTAATTCCTCCAACTTTCAATTGAAGATTATGAAACACCTATGAAACAACAAATTTGCTTAAACCAAAGCACTATATGAAAACTCAAGAGCGTGGACAATGCATATCACTAGGTCAGATCAAACCTGGCAAAAAACTAACGGTTAAATTTACAAAACATAATTCCATAAACAAGATAAGCAAGCTAGAATTTGAAGCATCAATCACATATCTTCTTATCAATTATAAAAGAAATGTTGCATGAGCTTGACAACACTCTCCACTCACAACCTTAATAAAAACCCACACTAGCAAATTCCCTCTACATAACTAGATCAACTAAAACATCATACAATGTAACACGCACTCTTCCCACACGAAAGCAAAACTTCATGCTTTATCTATTTAACTAGTGAAACTTTATCTTCGTTATATGAGATGAGGAGAAGAAGGTTACAAAATAGGCCATAAATTGCCTCAAGTGGAGCACCCCATTTATGCATGAGTAACATCATCGTAATTGCACCTCAATTTCTTGTGTAGTGCACCTTGAGAATAGAACTCACTATATTTATGCATGAAAGCATGCTTGATAATCTCTCTCATGCATGCCTCTCTTCCTTGAAATTGTGCCCTTGCACCCTACATGCATCACAACTTACACCCTCTAAAATAGAACATGCATGCAACATCATGGACTAGTAAGCCCTCATGCATGCATAAGCTTCCAAAAATATAACACCACATAAGAGAAGTAACTACTAACATGCATGAGAATCTCTACCATGCATAAGACTGTTAAATCACTATTGCACCACATTAACTATGTCTTCATAAGCAACTCGCCATCCTTACATGACAATCTCCCTTAAATAAGTGGACCCTTCCTCGAGGAGGAGCCAAGCCAATCAACAACTTGAATTCCTAAGGTGAAAGAAAATGGAGAACATGAACTAAAAAACCATGTAAACCAATAACCAAGAATGGCACAACACATGACCCACTAATCATGGACGTTATATTTTCTACACAATATACAAAGTATTTCGATGGCACTGTTAAGTTAATAAACAAACATCTATGTTACCTCAAGTTGAGGCAATAGGACAATGTTCAAAGAAAAATATTTAAATATTTAAAAATTAAAGATCTAAAATACAACTCCTACATATCTTTGAACAATGAATTTGCGACACATACATATAAATAGACATGTAGCATAATGGATGAATCTTTGACTTTTCTCACCCCTAGTGAAACTGGAAAAACAATAAGTCAGTGATACATCTCATTGGTCAATCAAAAATAGATCATGTCCATAATGAACACAATACCTTCAACATAGTCATCATCTCCCTTTGTCGCAACATCTCACTTCAAGACATTTGAAGCCATTTTTATCTCTAGGTGAAGATTATTGTATACACGTGCCAACTTTTCAACTCTCTTGGAGCAAGCTTGTTTCTCTTGACAAAGTGGATAAAGTTTTAACCTGTACATCAACCTTCAACATAGTCATAAACTCCCTTTGTCACAACATCTCACTTCAAGACTTTTGAAGCCATTCTTATCTCTAGGTGGAGATTATTGTATACACATGCCAACTTTTCAACTCTCTTGGAAGTAAGCTTGTTTCTCTTAACAAAGTGGATAAAGTTTTAACCTGTATGTCAACCTTCAACATAGTCATCATCTCCCTCTGTCGCAACATCTCACTTCAAGACTTTTGAAGCCATTCTTATCCCTACGTGGAGATTATTGTATACACATGCCAACTTTTCAACTCTCTTGGAAGTAAGTGTGTTTCTCTTGACAAAGTGGATAAAGTTTTAACTTGTACGTCAACCAATTCTTCTTGAAAACCGATAAACTAAGGACCAGTGACAATGATTAAAGGGAAACTTATAGGATATCTATAACTAACCCCATGCATCCTCAGGATGCTCTTGGACAATGGTTAATTTATCCTCTCTTGAATTTATTGTGTTGCATGATTGTTACCAAGTCACTCTTGCAACTCTAGAGCACATATCCTTGAGATGGCCACTCCTAAACCTCCTTAACCTTAAAGCCCTTTGCTATAAGAAATTGATTGAAAAGTTTTACCAACCCAAAAAGCCAAATTCATGAAGAGTGTTCATGTGAATTACTCTTGTTGATGGAGTATATGTATTATATTCTTGTGGTGCAATATGAAGAACTTATCGCGCTTTGCTTGATAATATAAAAAGATCATTTCAAAAAGCCAATTGGTTAGCTCAATCAGTTACGCACTTTGAGCTCCATACAAGAGATCCCATGGTTGATTTCCAGAGCTGGCTGCCTCTATTGCATGTCTCACTCAATCCCCCTACTGCATGAGGCACCACAGTCAGCATTGACCAATTTGCACTATATACCATCTGCAAATGTGGGGAAGTGCACGAGGGTTTCCAAAAGTTTTTTCTTCAAAATAAAAATAAAAGATAAAAAGGTCATTTCTGGCCTATAAAACCCTTGGGATAGCACCTACCTTAATATTCTTAAAGGCACTGCCCAGATATTTCTCTCAACCAAGGAAATGTGAAAGTCATAAAGATCTATTATTTGGAAACTTTTGTTAGTATTGTTTAAATATACATTATTGATGATTTCAACATTTGTTGACAGTTTCTGAGTGCCAATTTAAGGATCACATATTAGACCCTCTAAGGTCGACAGCTTAATGTGCTCCAACCAAAATAATTTGCTCCATTTTAAAAAAGCCAAGTTTGTAAAATATTTACTTGTCTGCAAAAAAATATGCTAAACTGTATGTGACTGATCTTGCACCCTCACCTTGGGAATGATCAGATCTTCCCTTAGCAGATCTTTCTCTTATTGTTTATAACATGTCTCGTTTTCAACAGTCCTTGGACGTTTCAAGGATTTCGTTTACAAGAGGTTTCTAGTTTAAATTTCTGTCTTCCACCAGGGCTTTGAATGATCATGTTTAGGTTCCGAATGGTGAGAAGCATTTCTGTTGAAAGAACGAAACTTCCTTTCTGTTCTCTGATCTTCTAAGATAATGCTAAAACTGAAGAATCAACATTCCTGTAATTTGCTTTATGTCCTTCCCACAGACACACACTAAATGTAGCACTACCATTTCTACTTGAAATGAAAGTGATGCGAAGCTTTTCTACGGGAATAATAAATCTGATACCCTCACCAGCAAACCTGAGTTCGACATCCCCTACTGATATTTGCTCGTAATATCACTCCCAGTTCAGAATGCATTCCCTTAACAACACATTCACTTCATGCACAAGTGAAAGCCCTGATCTAAATCTTATAGACCATTCTGGCTCTCTCGAGCTTTATTAACTCGAACACCAAAAATTATTGCGATTTATGCCAATCTGGCATGATAAAATAACCCCAGAAAGTTCATTATTCAGCATGAAAAGGAAACAGAAGGCATTTTCATCGTTGCCATGATTACAGCTATGACTTCTATATCGTGGCTTCAGATTAACCTATGGAAAATTAGTGGTGTACATAAAAAATTTATCTTTTTGAGTAGAAGATTTATGTTTCCACGCAAGAGTTCCATTACAATTGTGTAAGATATTTTATGTTTTGCCGATTTCATTATTAATTATGAGTTCGTTTCAGTGTGATGGTATACAGTAGTGCCGCCCTAAAAGTCAAGCAACTTTATTCAACAACAAAAATCCGTAGCCACAAAAGATTCATAGGCAATAACCAAAACTTTCGCTGTGAAAACGTAATTCACTGTCTCTATGGCTATGGATTTGCAGCGAGTTGTAAGCAAAATCCCAATATCCTTCTAAATGGCAAAATTCAAATCCCAATTAGCACGTCACTAGTAAATCCACATGAACTGGAAAGCGAATAATATTCAAAAACCGTGGGATCTAAGGGGATCTGAAAGTCTAAATAATGAAATCTGGATTAGTAAGATACAATACCTCTTTCCATGGCGCTGCACGAAAGGGGAATTTTTTGCATCCTCCTCTGTGAAATCAAACCATCAACAAATCATAAATACAGATAATCAACTACTCCTTTACTTCAGGCAAGACCGCAAAGGGATACGTAACGGCGATCAAGGAAGATACCTGTCAAGCCCAGGGTCATCTTGGTTACGATGGTGAATGTAATGCCAAAACCGACCAGAAATGGCCAGTTTCTCTTCAATTCCCTCTTCAAAAACACCCTCATTGGCTCGTTCAAAGCCATCTCTGCTCTGCTCTGCTCCGCTCCAAACCCTACTGGAATACACAAACTTCTACCGCAATGTAGGTATAATATAAAAGCACCCTGGAAACCTTTGTTTTCTCTATTATATAGAAGCTTTCCTTTCTGACAAAGAATAGACCATATTATTGGTTATAATGGGTTATGGTTTGGTTTGTGTGGAGTTTAGTTATTTTTAGACTTTAGATTTAAAATTTATGGAAAGAAGTTGAGATTATTAGTCCTTTGTTGTTATTATATTGTGTTATGGTGTGGTTAAGTTTGATAAAATCTTGCACAATTTTGTTGACACCATCTTATATTTGGGTATATTATTTTTTTATCCAACAAATGGATTAACTTTTGCCTAGGTTATGAATAGCCAAGGGAAAAAAGGAAACATTATTCACAAATTTAGGATGGGTGTCCACAAATAAGCATAGAATAAATATGAGTGAACATGTGTAGGGTTTAAATATTCACAAATTTAGGATGGTTGTCCATAAATGGGCACAGAATAAACTTCATTAAACATGTGTGGGGTTTAAATAATGGTGATAGGCATTGGAGTACAAGTGGTATATAGTAATATTATTCGCAATTGCACCGAGAGGTGCAAAGGAACGTCGATAAGAGAGAGTGGGATGAATGTGGAATGAAAAGAGACACTTTAGAGAATATTGTTGGAGCTCTTTAAAAAAATGCAATAACATAAACACATAGGAAAAATAATTCTGACTCACCAGCCTAATATCAGCATACATATATTTACATCATAAACCTGTGGGGGTATTACAAAGATACTTATGCCATGAGTGAAATGTCAACGTTATCTTAACAGACCTAAATCTTATCTAGGTTGAATCGAAGATCATCTCTATCCCTTAAGCTAAATAGGACTTAGAGATTGGCTTCACCTAAGGCATTGGACGTTGGTTATTAAATGTGATGGAATTGAAACATATTCACTTTGGAAGTTCTAACATCATATTAATGAGCACAATAAGATATTTGAATAATATAGCATTAATGAAACAAATGGCTTGCAATAGCCTTAATGTCTTCTATTAAACTTGAGCATAGTGGCCTCAAAGCTCAATTCAAATAGTAATGCAGACAATATAATGCAAGAATAGTAGATATTGAAATTTTAAAATTTTAGAGAGGTTTGAGAGATTCTACCATTTCTATGCTCATACTTTAGTTAATGTGGAAAAAAAGTCAAAGTTTATCTTAGTTTTTTTACAAGTTATAAATTAATTGCTCATAAAGTAATATAGATCTTTTGACTTTCTCTTGGTGTTTGATAGATTTGAGGTTAAGAAAGATCTATGCTAGTGAATAAAACAAGGAGATGGCGCTTGGAACCTAAATTTGCTTAAGCATACCATTCCTAGCATGCTTGATTAGTATGTTGAATGTTAATATAACATTCCTCCCATGTAGGAAGAGTGAAGTGGTTCAAATATTTATCAGAGAAAATTCTACTATGTTTTGGATCTATTTGAAATAAAATCAATGCCCTCACATTTCCTTCCCCTCTTTTCCCAGACACAACACCTGCCTTAGCTCCTAAATGCCTAAATTCTTCTACCTACTCTCTTATATGAGAAGCATGAAGGGAAATCTATAAGGCCTTGTGTTTCTCCACAATAATTTTGTTTCCTATGTGGTTCACGGACATACGGAGATCGATGACCATTATGTCCATAGAATATTTGTACCAAGCAGATCCACTTGAAGGGATCACTTATTGTCGGGTCAACCATGGAGTTTGACCTTGAGAATCAAGAGAATTAAACTTGTGACCTCTCAATAGAAAAGTTTATGTAATGATGGGGACTCGTCCAAATGAGCTAACCATCGAGGCTATGTTTCTCCACAATATTATCATATTTAAATATAAGATTTTGGACCTTGCGATTTGAAACAATTGTATTTTTAGAAGAGATTCCCTCTTCTATTTTGTCTAGCTTAGACAAGGCTCTCTTTTAGCCATGAAATCATTAGGCCTCCATAACCCTTAGCTCTTATAAACATTCATAAACATTGTTGGTTGACTAGGACATTAATTCATGTGGAGGTGGTTGCTCTGTGTTGTTCTCCAACTCACTCTCAAGATTGAAAAGTAGTTGCCTAATCCATGCTTTGATGATAATATAGTCCTACATAAGAAGATAGTATAGTGAAGAAGATAATATAGTATAGTTGAGGCCTCTTGATGAATTCTTGTCTTCTCAAATTTGTTATCTTCTTATCATTCCTAGCCTCTCTTATGATATCACTTGGTGTAAAGTCCTAATTGATTATCCTATGAAAATGATGACTAGCCATACCACAAATCTTTAAAGAAACATTTAAATTCCACTAAACTATCCACTCTACAAACCAATCACCCTCTTAACCGCCACCTTCCTTTTCCATAAATTAAAGTAATAGTTGAATCAAATAAGTAGTTGAAACCTTCATTCTCATCCTAAATCCAATGCAAAATAGAGTTTACCTAGACTCACTTCATAATTTACTCTCCCTTTTCTGAACCACCATCTCCCAACTTCGTGGCATCTTTAGAGAGTCACATATTATAGTTCCTCTTCGAGAAAAATGTGAATCTCCTTGAGTAGAAATCCATCCATAACTCTTTTTTTCGCTTACGAGCCATAGCTTGACCCCGTTAAGCTCACAAACTTCATGGTGCAACACATAATATCTGCCCACCAAATTATCGAGCCCTCACAGGAATCTGAACCTGTTGAAGAGGGCACAATTTTTTTTACTGAACATGACAATTTGAACAAAGACGAAAACATTATGGTGCAACACATAATGTATGCCCACCAAATTGTCAAGCCCTCACAGGATTCTAAACCTGAAATTGTTGAAGAGGGCACAAAAAACAAGATTCTGAACCTGTTGAAGAGGGCACAAAAAACAAGATTCTGAACCTGTTGAAGAGGGCACATATTTTTTTTAACTGAACATGACAATTTGAACAAAGAAGAAAACTTTATGGTATAACACATAATATCTGCTGATCCGAATGGAAAATGGCATCCGCCCATGGTATTCATCTACCCATGTTATCCATCCACCCATGGAATTTACCCATGGTATAGTAAATATCCACCCATTGTATTTGTTTGCCCATGGTATTGTAAGTGACATCTATCCATGATATTCATCCACCCATGGTATGTATCCACCCATGGTATTCATCCACACATGGAATTTACCCACAGTATTGTAAGTGGTATCTACCCATGGTATTGACCCATGGTTTTGACCCATGGTATCCACCTATGGTATTTACGCATGGTATTGTAACTCAAAAAAGGCTAAAAATAACAAGCCTCAGTTTGTAAAAGGACAGATTGTCCACCACAATGTAGATTCTACAGTTATTCTCTGTTTTAATAAAACAAGTTTCTTTGTGGTTTTATTTGCAGTGTGTTCTCTTTTTTTTTTCTTTTTTTCTTTTTTTCTTTTTTTCTTTTTTTTCCTAGCATTGTAATTTTGCAGATCTTGTCAAATCCATTTCAAATTTTTAGATCTTGGGGGCCTCCCCCCAAGATCTGGATCAGTGGTATCAGATTCAGGTTACGAATCCATGGGAATGAGGGTTTGAAGCATATTTCAGTTTCAATTTTTGGCAGCAATCTTCAACAAACTCCATGAATATTTTGGGCGGCGAGTTTGACGACCATATATGAAAATTTTACAAAAACAAAGACCAGATCTAGATTCATCTCAAAAAAAATACCCAAATTCAAAAAAAAAAATCGGCCGAATTGGAGTTTGGATGAGGGAGATATCGTTGATTCTAAATCAGCAATGTTGTAGAAAATTTTCTGACGACAATTCATGGACGGCGGCTCTCCTATCAATTTTTGCAGTTTTCAGTGCAAAATTTTAGAGAAATGGCTATGGATCTGAGCTCCCCTTGAAAAATCACCCGAAAAAAAATCGGTCGAATCGGAGTCTGGATGTGGGATTTATCGCTGATTTAAAATCAGCTATTTTGTAATGGCGGGACAGTTTCAGTGCGCATCTGAGAGTCTATGGTCTCCAAATATCGATTTCAAACACATGGGAAGATGCAGAATGATCATTCCATTTCTAAAAACAGTTTATAATAAATATTCCGAGTTATATCGACTGAGTTATGCTCATTTAAAATTTGGAGTAGAATTTAGAGCAGGTTCCCTTTGGAGATGTGCCCTCCCACCCCAAGCTATGTAGGCACCTGCTACTTCATCAACAATCAGCATCACGGTTATGGGTCAACCACACAAAATCCTTCTCATCGAAATCCATTTGCTAGGCCGCACACTGTTAGTAACACAGTTGGTCACAAGCATTACAGGGTATCTCTATCCTCGGATCTTCATTTTTCATGGTTTTGGTTCATCCACAAACTCACACTTCATCGAAGTCCATTTACTAGGCCGCACACTGTCAGTATCATAGTTGGTCACAAGCATTACATGGTATCTCTATCCTCGGATCTTCGTTCATCACGGTTATGGGTTAACTACACAAAACCCTTCTCTTCATTGGCTCTTCATATTCAACAAAGGCTTCTCAGGAGGGAACTTCATACAATGGGGACCATTGCTTCTTAAGGAGGGAGGAATGATCCGAATGGAAAATGGCATCCGCCCATGGTACTCATCTACCCATGTTATCCATCCACCCATGGAATTTACCCATGGTATTGTAAATATCCACCCATTGTATTTATTTTCCCATGGTATTGTAAGTGACATCTATCCATGATATTCATCCACCCATGGTATGTATCCACCCATGGTATTCATCCACACATGGAATTTACCCATGGTATTGTAAGTGGTATCTACCCATGGTATTGACCCATGGTATCCACCTATGGTATCTACGCATGGTATTGTAACTCAAAAAAGGCTATAAATAACAAGCCTCAGTTTGTAAAAGGACAAATTGTCCACCACAATGTAGCTTCTACAGTTATTCTTTGTTTTAATAAAACAAGTTTCTTTGTGGTTTTATTTGCAATGTGTAAACTCTCTTTTTTTTACGGCATTGTAATTTTGCAAATCTTGTCAAATCCATTTCAATTTTTTAGATCTTGGGGGCCTCCCCCCAAGATCTGGATCATCTACAGACCAAATTGTCAAGCCCTCACAGGATTCTGAACCTGAACCTATTGAAAAATGCACAAAAAACAATATTTTGAACCTATTGAAGAGGGCACAAATTTTTTTTTACTGAACATGACAATTTGGACAAAGAAGAAGGTAGTAAGTGAATTGAATGACCAACTGTTGAAATAAGTGATTGTCGTACAACATTTTCCTTGTGTTACAATTAGTTACAATTTGTGAATCAGTTACAATACCAAAATCCAATGTGTCTTGCCTTTCATACTTCCCATGTTCCCCATGATTTTGTTTTTTAACTTTCTCCTCCCACTATGGTTTATCATTCAACTTAGCCCACATGGGAAATAATTTGATATTGCACATGAATGTTCCATGTTTCCTCTGTGATCCGCCATTGACCCACAATAATGTTGGAATTCATAAATAAATCGCATATGTTTAAGGCCAAAGATAGTCGTATGTTCAGATTGACAGAAAAAATAGAGTAGACTTGTCTTGTAGGTTTCCATGAGTATCTCAACTGAATTTAGTTGAAATGCGGAAGCATCGCACAGATTTCTTTAAACTAAGCGAAATTACCTAACAGATTTACCCAAATATATTTCTGGTAAAAGAAATGGTTTCCATTTGACATCAACCTTCAAACTACATGCAATTTACCAATGTCCAAATTTGCCACTCGAGATTCTTATGATAAGCTGGTCATTCTCCTGCTTGACAGCAGGATGCAGGGTAACCGATCTCTCTAGTACTAAAGGTAACTAGCAACAAACAGCCAATTATACTAATCTCTCTCTAAGCATATAAGATTCATAAAAACACTATATAGGTGTAAGGCCTACCTTATGTCCAACGCTTGCTTGATTTTGTTGGAGTCCTTCCCGTGCACTGAAAGAACGTTCCTCGTGAATCTGCAGTCACAAACAAGCAAAAGATTAAGCAGCACCTGTATAGACATTATTACAAACCATACTTATCATAATGATCAAGGAATTTATGAAATAAACCATGAATAGACAGTTTAATGAGAGAAATGAGTATATTTGTATTAACTTCAAATAAAAGAAAACCTTTACAACCTGTGCCTTGATGTCGTGCAGGTCTTCCTGGGGTCCGAAGCAGGAATCTCTTCTAATTTGACAAGCATTGCACTCTTTGAACCAAGACAAATAGAGATGAGTGATTTAACCTCACAGAAAGTCTTAGTTAACTGAGTCTGAATCTCAACAGCATTTAACTTCAAATATCTTAAGCTTGAACTCCCTTTGAGGCTACCCAAGGCCTCTTTTTATAGTGGAAAAGAGGAGGTTTCTTGTTCCAAATATGAAGGAATAGAATCCTCCTTCAAAGGGATTAGCTCCTTACATCAAGGGGTTAGCTCCATCAAGTGAGGGATGCATGAACCTTCTCAAAGCGTATCCATTCCCGAAAATTCCCATCTAGAATCTTCTAGAATTCATCTGGAATTCACTTTTTATCTTTACTTTCTCGCCTTTTTGTATTTTACAGAGGTCCGCACCCATTACACAAAGAAAGTGTGTTATGGTTCCGCAGGCAGGCTGAGATTTAGGTGCGGGACCGCATGGAATGTATAGAGAAAGTGCGATACCAATTCTTAGGGGATTTTAGGGACTTTTCTCTGATTTTGAAGCTTGACATGAGGAGCTGGTATGTTAGACTTGCAAAAGGAGGAAGTATGAGTAATAATGAGCTCATACTCATGGTAAAATGTCAGGATGACAGATTTTAGTGTAACAAATTGCCCCCTAAAGTGCAAAGTCTGGAATAGATGAAGCTGTAGTCTGTCATATATGAAGAGTGCAGTACTTTATCATTTCAAAGATCATCCTGTGGACACCCCAGTTGGAACCTGTAAAAACATTCAATGCAAAATATATACATGTATATGTCATCACCGAGGTAGGCATTCCCATGCTCAGATAAAAACTAACTATAAACTAACTGAAATCGTTCTGATACAGGAATGATTTTGAATACATCATAGTACAGATATATGTAGACACAGTATGGACGCAGCCATCTGTTTATCAATAGTCTACTGTATAGATGACAACAAAATTCCTCGCAGCCTGGATGGTGGAAACTAGATCCAGGGTCTTGATTTCCGCATCTCGAATCAGTACGATTCTATCCATGTGAATGAATGTGTCGAAGTCGAACATGGTAGAAACCACTTGATTACCAGTCAATGATGTGAACTGTTAACAAGTGTGAGAGAAACCACCAGTAATGTCAATGGCTCTCAAAGTACTCAGTACAATCCATGAAATGTGAATGAATGAGCTGAAGTCGAACATCTCACGAAATCATTCGATCGAAGGTCAATGATGCAACCTGTCGTCGAAAGCGAGAAACCTGCCATTAAGGCATGCAGATTTCAAGGTACTGGTGATTTCTGGATCATCTTTCTAGATAATGTGCTGATGTCGATAGAAAGTGATCTGTCATAGGCAAGCCCACAACACGAAATCATAGATCAAGTTTTGAAAATATATTGACAAGGACTGACTCAGGGATGGTCAAAGATGGATGACAGATATTTTGCAGATGAATGGTTTTATTTGAACTGTTCTCTTGGACACATAACGACACTGCAGATGACTTGGAGACAATTGACCCAAAGCTAATACCCAGAAACCGGCTGAAAACTTTTCAATGTAGTTTGATTAACTGTTAGGCAAAGGATTTCCCAACCCAGGTAAATATAAGTGTCGTGTCCAAGAGTGGTTGACTGAGTTTTCGAAAATTTAAAATACAACAAACACACCCATTTTTCTCTCTTTTCCCCCACCATTTCTGGCAAGTACCTCTTTATTTTTGACAAGCTTGAGGAGGATAACATTTGCTTGATTATAAGCTCATCCTTCGGATGAGTCCATCTTAGTTTAAAATTCGAACCCTAAGAAGGAGTGGTTCTTTCCTGTTGAAAATTAAACAGGTCCTTTACTGTTAAGTTTTAACGAGTCCAATATAGGAGAAACTCGGTGTTTTTCAGTTTTAGGGAGTTAGAAGAAAAACTTAAGAAAACTCCATGGGTGTACTTTTTCGTAAATTTAGTCTCTCGAGCCCGAAAAAGGATAAAATAATGCGGGAGAGAACTCTATTGACCGTATTTTAGTCAACGTATACCTTTTTCGTAAATAGTCCATTTCAGTCCGTAAAAGGGGTAAACTTATACTGAAGGGACGATCATTCATTTACTTTAACGAGTTTGAATAATCAAGTACTCGGCAATCTTTTCATATTTAGAGAGTCTGAAAAGGGCTTAAAAGAGGACTCCAAGGTTTCGCTTTTTCGTAAAATTTTTGAAAGAGTCCGAAAAAGTGATAAAAGTATGCTATTTGTTGAAAAATGATAGTTCACCTGAAAAATCCTGTTTCTGCACAAAAACTCAAAACATTACACATGCCTGTTTAAGATAAGTAAAAATGCTTTCAAAGATACCCTTTTAAAGTGAAAAATAAATAAATTAAAAATTCATTCATTCGAAAAAACTTATAAAAAGGACTTTTTCTATTTCATTTTTACCGTTCAGTTCCAGAGTGAAAAGTAAAAAGCTTTTGGATAAAAAAGTTCCCGTGAATATTCTGGAAAATTCAACCATTGGAATCAAAATCCGTCAACCCCAGGTAATCCACGACCTCCTTATCTTGTTTTTCATCCGTTTGAAATTCGTTTTTAGGCTTTAGTTTGATTTTTTAGGGCAAAAAATGGTTCAAAAATGTGCCCGCGGGGTCCGCAGGTGGGACACAGGTTACCTGCGGACTCTGATTTTTTCCTAACGGGAAATAATCGTGGGTACCGCACCCAGAACACAGTCCGCGTGCGGAGCTACGCTCTGTTTACAAAGAGCGGGTGCGGTACCCGCGCGGTCAATTTTAAAGCATGGTTTTCTCATTTTTCTGCCAAAATTTTTCAAATAATATCATTCTAACTTGCCTTATTTTGTATTGCAGGATTAACAAGATGCTTATCTGGCGAGAAAGAGAGCATGAGGAAGTGGATGAAGCTGCAATACTTCATTTGCCCACACAAAGGGCATTAAAAGCATGCTGCTTATACAAATTCTGGGCCATCTCTGGCATGAGGGCACAAGTGGAACTCTTAACATGGTTGGTAGATAGATGGCATGTGGAGGACCAGTGTTTCTTCATTGGTGGCCACCGGCTCGAAATTGAGCTGGAGGATATATACTTTTTGACTGGTTTGTCCAAGAGGGGCGAACATGTATCCTTGTTTGGGACTAGGCTAGGTGGCCAGACTGTCGCTAGTCTTCAACTCGAATTTTGCAATGATCAGGCAAATCCTCGGGACAAACGGATTGACATAAAACATATCATCCGTCCTGAGTTGAAAGTTATAGCTTTTACTGTTACCAAACTGTGTGGGAGTGCCGCACTTCATGTGGCTACTGGTTCCCAAATGCGTGTTGCAGTGGACTGTTTTCGCGGCACCATCTTAAACTGGTGTGAAGTTGTGTTGGCCAATATAAAAGGCCAACTTACCAGAGCAAAAACTGGGAAACTGAAAAACTTTGGATACGGATCCATCGTCGTTTCTTTTGCTCTGGAGAGGATCCCTCAATTAGCTCCACAAAGTATTGTTGTTGATGTCGGTCGACCTCGAGAACCAAGAATGGTTCGTTGGTCCGCGCTGATGGCCCGTCATGCTATTGAGGGCACTGAGATTGTACGATTCCCTTCTTCTTATTTTCGTTGGCTGGATCACCAAGTTTTCATGATAGAGGATTTTCCGTATGCTGGGATAGATTTCTGTGGTGACGGAGAGATGTCTCTCCCTGCAGGGGAACAGTGGGATGATTCAGGTAAAATTATTTTTCAACGTTTGTTAAGTTCTATTTTTTTTTAGTTTTTTATCGTCTTAGAAAACTAATAACCAAAAGTTTTTTGAATACAGACGTGGGTCCACATCGACCAGCTCATCTCCAACCTTTCGAGAGGAGACAACCAGTTGCGCCCGCACCAGCCCCAGCAGGCTAATCAGTAGAGATTTTGACTGATTTGGAGCATCATCTAGAGCGCTTGACTCTAGATATACCAGAGACCAGTATAGATGACATTCCTCTCAGGCTACAGAGATATGTGATTGGAGTCCCAGGACCTTTCAGGAGGTTCCTATGCAGGGTGGCCCGGGTAGTTGTTTCTTATCGAGATCACCATCAGTGATGGGATGATCGTGTAGACTCACATTTTTTACTTTTGTATTATCTTTTTTTCCAATCATAAGGTGTTTCCAACCTATGATCGAAGACGATGTATATTTTTTGAACACACTCCTATACTATGATATATCACTATTTTGACGGCTATCTGTGTACATATATGAATGTCGTTTGTTTTACTGCTTTTGATTATTGCAAATGTCTATTTATCATACTAGAAGCAATTGAATCTGCTAATGTATTTAAATGTCTTGGAATATGTTGATATTCAATGTAATCAAACTCACGTTCCAAGAGACGAACTCTTAAAAACAACCTTAATAACACTGGATTTCTAATGGTATAAACCCTGTTAAGCTGTAATACAACAAGTTCAGAATCCAACCTTACAATCAAATTTCGAATCCCAAACGATATGGACTCAGACAATAATTCAATCACTGCACTATACTAGGCAATGTTATTTGTTGTTTGACCAAGGCTTACCCCATGCATGGATACTAACTCGTCAGAGGGTGAATAGATAACCCAAGCTGCGGAAGAAATGTTCCGTGTACTACGACAAGCACCATCAGCAAAACCAATGTATGTTCGAAGAGACGTCGACATCTGCAATATCAAGAGTAAAACTCAGATAAGCAGGAATAGTGACAAAAACACACTTCTAAACTAGGCACACTTTTCTAATCTAAAACACACCAGCAGTAAAGAAATCTAAACTAACAAAAATCTCCACACCTCGTTTAAGCGTAATATCGCTTTAGATAAAGCCCATTTCTGGGTTTATCCAAAGGAACACCGTCAAAATCTATTAACTCATAGGCCCCTTTTGCTAACTTTCGTTTCACAATGTAAGGACCATGCCACATAGGCACGAATTTTCCAGCTCCTAGCTTGTCGTTCGCTTGATCATAAAGTAAAACTAGGTCTCCTTCTGAAAAATTTCGAGGGGTCACATTTCTATCATACTGAGCTTTTATCCTTTTAACATGAGCCTCGTTTTCTATTGCAGCACTTCGTCGATTCTCATCTAATTGGGCCAAGTACAAGAAACGTTTTTCCTCTTCAGACGTAGCTGGAAGTAATTCTACGGCTAATTTTAGTGACGGTATTTCGCATTCAATCGGCAGCACAGCTTCTAAACCGTAGACCAGTTGAAAAGGAGTGAAACCTGTTGATGTTTTGACCGAGGTTCGATATGCCCAAAGCGCTGAAAATAACATGGAATGCCAATTCGTCTTATGAATACCAATGATTCGTTTAATCATGGTGACTAAAAATTTATTAATGGCTTCAACCAGACCATTTGCTTGTGGATAGTACGGAGTGGAACTATCGTGGCGTAGGCCAAGTTGTTCTGTTAGTTCAGTCATCATGATATTCCGAAAATGACTTCCATGATCCGTAATAATAGCTTGAGGAACACCGAACCTAGCAATTATGTGATTAAATACGAATGTTGTAGCAGTCTTGCCGTCAGCTGAATATGTAGGCATCGCCTCGGCCCATTTTGTAAAATAATCTACTGCGAGAATAATATAGGCATGCCCCCCGGCCGAGTGAGGGTTACATGTGATAAAATCGATACCCCATTTTGCGAAAGGACCAACAGCAATTATAGGGTGAAGAGGAGCGGGTGGCGCGCGCATTTTTCGATCAAAAATTTGACAGTTATGGCATTTCCGAACCGCATAAATGCAATCTTTGAATAATGTTGGCCAGAAATATCCTGCACGCAATATCTTTTGGGTTGTGGCATACCCAGACATATGACCGCCACATGCTCTAGAATGACAGTCATTTAAGACCTTCTCAGCTTCTTCATGAGTTAGACAACGTCGGAAAACAGAATCCGCTCCTCGTCGATAAAGTGTATCACCAATGATGTTATATTGTTGGGATTGGAAGCGTATTTTCCGTCGCTAAGTTCGTGAAATGTCAGGCCGAAAAGATTGGATTTGGAGATACACAATAATATCCCCATACCATGGATCAAGAGTACTGATAAGAAACAAAGATTCGTCCGCAATGGACTCTTCTGCCACTGTTTCAGTATCAGTAGAGAGGAAATCACACATTAGTTCCGCAAATACCAAAGATTGCTTTGCCTTGGATTTCTCAAATTCCAAGTCAAATTCCTGCAGGATAACTATCCATTTGGAATATTTGCCCCCTAGCAATTGTTTGGTCAAAATATACATCATAGGGTTGCAATTAGAAATTACTGTGGTTTTACGTAACAAAATGTAATGTCTAAAACGTTGGACAGCTTGGATAGCTGCCAAGGCCAATTTCTCCACATGTGTGTATTTAATTTCAGTCGGATTCAAATTTCGACTAAGATAATAAATCACATGTTCATTGTGAGATTCATCTTCCTGAACTAGTACCATCCCAATGGTGGAATGAGAAGCAGCGAGATACAAAATGTAATCTTGGTTGTAGTTGGGAGGATGCAATAACGGTGCATGGGTCAACGCATGTTTAAGTGCATCAAAAGATCGATCAGCGATCTTGTCCCAAAAGAACGGAATGTTCTGTTTCAACAACCGGGTAAAACCCTTCGTAAGCTCGGCGTAGTTAGGAATAAATCTACGTAAAAAGTTTGCTTTCCCCTGCAAACTTTGGAGTTGGCGTAAATTCGAAGGAGGAGGCAATTTAACGATAGCTTCGACCTTCAATGGATCGACGCGAATACCTGCTTTCGAGACAACAAATCCCAGTAATCGACCCGATTCTACGCAGAAAACACATTTATGCGGATTCAGCCTTATCCGATAATGCCTACATCTCATAAAAATTGCTCATAAATGAGTGGGATGATCGGCCCTACGTAATGAATGAGCAGGTAAATCATCGAGATATGGCTGGACAATGTGCTTAATGTCATGAAATGCATAAGACATAGCCCGTTGAAAAGTTGCTCCAGCGTTCTTTAGTCCGAAAGGTAGTTTACAATAAGCAAACGTTCCCCATGGACAAATGAAAGTTGTTTTGGGTTGATCTGCAGGGAGTATGTTTATTTGATTGTAGCCAGAAAAACCATCCATGAAGGAAAATAATTCGCTGCCAGCACAATCATCAATTATTTGATCGATATAGGGAGTTGGATAATTATCTTTTGGACATGCTCGATTAATATCCCTATAATCGATACATACTCTTATTGTTCCTTGTTTTTTAGTCACAGGAACAATATTCGATACCCAATCCGTTAAGGGAATTGGATAAATGAATCCTGCTCGAAGTAATTTTTCAACTTCAGTTTTTATAGCAGCAGCTTTTCTATGATGAATTTGACGTAATCGTTGACGAACAGGTTTAGCATCCGGGTAAGTCTTAATTTCATGAACTACGATCGAGGGATCAATTCCTGGCATTTCTTCATAAGACCAGGCAAATACGTCACGAAATTCTTGAAATAGGGCTTTATAAGTCTGAATTTCTTCATCTGTACAACAAGCACCTATATGAATGTTTTCAATTATTCCTGGTTTTACTGAAATGTCAATTGGAACCGTTCTAGATATATTTTCTAAATTTAACTCAGAATCAGGATTTTGCAATGGATTCTGAGGTTCCTTGGCATATTCAGCAGTAAAAATTGAAGCGAAATCATTTTCAAAATGATCTAATTCCGGTAAAAATGAAGATCGGTGATGTAGATCTTCCCATGGTAAATCATCAACAAACAAAAACTCACGAATTTGCTCATTTGTATGAACAAGTTCAGGAAATGTCGTTGTAACTGAACTAGATATAGAAAGTGATTCCTCTTGGATCCGATTCATTGGATCAACTTCGGTTGAAGAGGGGTCGGAAAAAGACTGTACAGCCTGGTACGCAATTTCAAATGGACTCAAAGGCATCGCGCCATCAAATGAATCTATCTCGGATTCTGAAGGAATAATCCAAGGATCATCAAACATAACTGTGTCTGACGAAATCATATGAATAGTTGCAGTAGAAGGCGATACGTTAGGAGGAGGAAAGGAAAAAAATCCTAGTAAACCAGAATCTTTAATCAAACCTACTCCAACATCCTTATAAGGGATAGCCGTTTTACCAACATGCTGGATTGTTTCTGTAGAGGCTGGGTCGGACGAGAAATAAGTTAACTGATCTATTGTCATGATATTTCCTTGATATGGAAATTTTATGAGTCGAAAGACCGAAGAGACAACAACAGTCATAGCATAGGACCAACTACGACCCAGAAGAAGGTTGTAATCTAGAGGGGCATCAACCACTTCCACATCTAGATTAACGATTTTTCCTTCAACCCCTATGGGTAAATCCTGCAAAATACCATAAGGTTGAAAACCTCAACCATCAAAAGCTTTTAGAATTGTCGGAGATTGGTTAAGTGTAGGAGAACCAAGAGATTTCCAACACTGAAGCGACATAATACACGTTGAAGCTCCCTCATCAATCACAGTCCGAAAAATAGGTCTGTTTTTGACTAACACTGGAATCTGGAAAGCCATTTGGTGAGGGAGACGCGGTGTACTAGTTTCTAAATCGAAGATTATAAGGTTAGAATCCTGAACATCAACAGCTCCTATGGCAGACAATAACAATTTACGCTGTGCTGGACACGATTGCAGCACTTCCAAAGCCAACATTGCTGAAGGAGAAACAGCTAAATCTTCAACAATGTTGTAATTCTGAGCAGCTCTCGCATGTGGATTGAAAGCTGATTTACGAAGAACACCTTTAGCAGGCGGTTTGATTATCAAGTCTGGATTTTGTTTCTCGATTTGTAGTGGACCGGAAACAGGAGGAGTTGTATTTGATGTATTCGCATTAGAAGACTCTCCTTCTTTGCCATCAACGGGATTCTTAGAACCGTAATCTTGCGATCGCGTCGCAATCCTTACATGATACATCATCATAATAGGCTCTTCTAAAGTAGTCGAGGAAGAACCAGTCATCTTACTATCTTGAACTGGAAAAGGATCCTTCAAGACAGCAGGTTGTTGTGATCCTTTAACGAGTTTCGTAACTTCCTCTCGATATGGACATTCTTTCGTGAAATGATCTTGTTCACAAATGAAGCAAGGATAACGAGGTTTACGTTTTTCGTCATTGGATTCATCTTTATCTGTTTTCTCTTTCGAATTCTTTTTTTTTTTGTTCCTCCCCTTCTTTTTCCCACCAGATTTTGATTTTGCTGTAGATGTTTCAACGACATGAATGTCGGCGGAAAATTCGGGAGAGGATTCTCCTTTCGGGGAATCAGGTAAAGTTATAATTGGAGAAGAATTCTTTGAGGATTTCTTCTTAATTTTAGAACTAACTGTACCAATCATACCGTCAGCAGCATGAGACCCTGAAGGAGCAGCAGCTATTTGACCTTGTTTGGGAAGATCGGGAATTTTCTCATGCAGAGTACCTGACTGCGTATAGACGAGGTCTAGGTACTGAGCCTGAGCAATTACTTGCTCTTCAGTAACAACACCAGCCTTAGCTACATCTTCAGTGATCTTGGGTAATAATGATTTAACAAACCATTCTGCCAAAATTTGATCCGGAATATAAACTTTCACCAAACGTCGTCTACGTCGCCATTCATGAATATGATCAGAAATATACGTGGACGTAGATTGTTTTAGCGAAGTTAATAATTCTGTGCCATTGTCATATCTAACTGGCAACTGGAAATGAGTTAAGAAAGATGTTGTTAACTGACTGAAATTATGAAACGAGCCTCGTGGCAACTCAATGTACCATTTGGCTGCAAGACCTATGAGGGTTCTTTGGAAAAGACGTAAGCGAATCGAATCATCAATAATTGAATTAGATGCACACCAAAGGTGATAATTCATAACATGATTCGATGGATCCTCTCCTGACTTACCTTCAAATTTTGGTATATCACTGGGCAACTTATGAGGCATTGGCGGCCAGTTCTGATAATAAAAAATAGGATCATTTGTAAGGCGCATCAAATCAGGTAAGTCCAAAGTTGCGATGAACGGTAATTGACGGTTAGGGTCATGAAAACCTTGAGAAGCCAAAGCAGATCCAGGAGGCGGATACCCAGGATGACTAGGAATCGGATTAGCATTAGGTATTGTGTAACCTCCTGGAAAACCAGCATGAACCGGACCATACTGAGGTTGTTGATAAGTATAACCAGGATATGGTTGATACTGATAGTTTGGATTCTGTACATAGGGACCAAATTGTGGCTGTCCTTGGTACGGTTGATACGTAAATTGAGGTTGACTTGTAACAACTGTACTTGTACCAGTTTGTCCTGTAGGCATCTGAACTGTAGTCTGAACTGAAGGTCCTGACTGAGGTACAGAGACCTGAGGAATTTGCACGGATACAGGGGTAGCCGAACTCGGGGCTACAGATACTCCAGAAACAGGTGTGACAGGTTGAACAGTAGTTGCAGCAGTTGCAGCAGTTTGGGGTGGAGTCTGAGGTGTACTAGGCCCAGCCTACTGAACTGAACTAGGTGCAGGGGTTTGAATAGCTGGCTGAACAGGTTGCTGAGTAGAACTAGAAACCAATGGCTGACCAGGTTGATAAGGTAACTGCACATTAGGCTGCAAAGGCTGTTGATATTGGGACGGATCCCACACCATCATTCCGGGGTATTGTCCCGTAGAAGGTTGAACGTAAGGACCAAAACCTGGTTGAACGTAGGGTTGATAATAAGGTAAAGTTCCGGCTCCTTGAACAGATGGTTGACCAGAAGGCTATTGGTAACCTTGCATTGGGTACTGCCCTTGAGGTTGATAACCTTGAGGCACATACTGAAGTTGGGGTTGTTGAGGACCCTGAGGAGCATATTGAGTTTGGGGTTGACCTTGAGGAATGTACTATCCTTGAGGTTGATAACCCTGAGGTATGTACTGTCCTTGGGGTTGCCCCCCAAAATAATATGGATCCACAGTTTGTCCTGGGAAAAAGTTACCTTGAGGTTGTGCCCCGGGTGGTAACTGACTACCTTGAGGTTGCCCCCCAGGCGGTAATTGACTACCCCGAGGTTGCCCCCCAGGCGGTAATTGAGTTCCCTGAGGTTGGCCCCCAGAAGGAAACTGACTGCCTTGAGCTTGAGGATTGGGAATATTTCCAGACATCATAAAAACTTGCTCTGCGTTCGACGTTTCAATTTTAAGTCCACCAAGACCAGATGATAACACGTTTTCGATAGGTTGAGGAGTTGCCCCCGAGAAAGTACCAGACAAAGACTGATATCTCGAAGGAACAGAAGGACCACCATGTAAAAAAGATTCAGGCGTTTGAGAAAACATGGATGACTCACCAACCATAATAGATGACGGATAATAACCTCTGGGTGTAGGATGAAATGGAACTCGAGGTGGATAAAAAGCAAGACCCGGATTCTCTAAAAAGTCTGTTAAAGAGAGATACCAAGGATTATTTCGAATGGGATTGTAGAAAATAGATTCACGTTCCCTAAGATTTAACGATTGAGGGGAGTTGGGAAGAGATATGTCTTCGTCTGGATTAGTAAGTTCTTCAATAGAAATAAGTCCAGAGGGAAGATTTTCTGTAATGATATTTCTTACCCTAGGTGAACCTGGATCGCTAGAAGTTGGTGTGATAAATCCCGAGGATGTTTCTAACACAGAAGATTCAGTTTCAGGTTCAGAGATTTCAGGTTCGTCAGATAATTCACCAGAAGGAGAAATATTTTCAGTAACTTCAGAAACTGAAATCGGTTCTTGAATGTATTCTGTTGTAGGTATTTGATGATCAGGATGTATAACAATAGCAGAGCTTTCAACTTCTGTTGATCTAAGTCTACGGCTACTGTGTGGTACCAGAGCTCGAAGCCCTTCAAGTTGACCTGGTGAATATTCAGGAGGTTTCCCTTGTATTCTCCGGGATTGTCTCGGCAATTCCACCACGATTAAAAATTATCTAATCACACGCAAACAAAGAAAAATTTCAATGAAAACACCTAAAGTCTCTAAGAAACAAACAATTGAATCATTCGCTTAAAAATCTAAGAGTTCAAACCACACACAAACAAGTAACTTTCCGTACTAAAATCACTAGTTGGTGATGAAATCCAACTTAGTAAAATTTTAACACGAAAAGGGCGGTTGGAACAGTTACCCCGACAACCTGCTTAATGAAACAGACTGGCACAAGTTTCTTCACAAAATCATCTCGAGTGAAGAGAACCCCCCAGAGAGTCCAAGTGAGTCTAGTCGACGTCTGTTCCAGGTACAGTGGGATCTTCCCTCTACCGTCACCTTAAGGAAGAATCCTAAAGATTATGGTCACTAAGGTTACCAACTGAAACAAATATACTTGGGGGAACAATCTACGATCCGACACACACGCAAGGGCAGAGTAACAAAGCTCAATCCCCTTGAAGGCTCCTTGAACAA